>JAAXCT010000368.1:0-577194 GCA_012490785.1 Eragrostis nindensis
GGCGCTGGCGACCAGACCCGGGCGAGAGGGGGCGGATCCGCGGCGCCGGCGACCAGACCCGGGCGAGAGGGGGCGGATCCGCGGCGCCGGCGACCAGACCCGGGGTGAGAGGGTGCGGATCCGCACTTCGGCGACCAGACCCGGGCGATAGGGAGCGGATCAGCGCTCGGCGACCAGACCCGGCGAGAGGGAGCGGATCAGCGCGCGGCGACCAGACCAGAGCAAGAGGGGGGTGGATCCGCGCCCCCGACGACCGACTTGAGCAGAGAGAGAGGGACAGAGCTGGACGGGAGGGAGAGGGATGGGAAGGGGAAGACCTAGACGTGAGGAAGAAGCCCCGCCGCCGCCGTCCTTGCGGCCCGCTCCGGCGGCGGCGAGGAGGGATGGCGGGCGGTAGGGGAGGCTGTGGCGGCGGCGGCGCTAGGGTTCGCCCTAGTCGCCCCCCCCCCCCCCCCCCCCCCCCCCCCCCCCCCCCCCCCCCAGTGTACTGCTCATATGTTGGTTCAGTAATTGACTCTGTAAGCATTACAGATAGCACAGGATAGTGCTCATCAGTCATCACCGTGCTACACTTCTAATATTGAAGAATGAAATATTTGATTGAACAAATG
This sequence comes from Eragrostis nindensis, assembly GCA_012490785.1. Classification (NCBI taxonomy): domain Eukaryota; kingdom Viridiplantae; phylum Streptophyta; class Magnoliopsida; order Poales; family Poaceae; genus Eragrostis; species Eragrostis nindensis. The sequence goes on from JAAXCT010000368.1 coordinate 612, forward strand.
GATAATTGTTGGAGCAGAGCAGGTTGTGGTCCTTGTTTAACTCTGATGATGTTTATGCCCTTTTTTGTTTGCTTGGTTGAGCATTTTATTTTACCCTTCTGACTGATCGAACTGCTTTCCTCGCTCAGCTGATGATGATGAAGAGGCACAAGATGGAGAAGAACCTCGGTATTGGCAGCGAGGTCGGGTATTCCCGGAATGCGGAGATGGCCAAGACAAGCTCTGCCCTGGTGGCGATGAACCGGAAGTTCGGGATGATCCACGGGCTGTCGTCGCTGGCTAACATCTTGGCGTTCGGCAGCCTGGCAAGGCACTCCTGGTACTCGCCAGCAAGCTCGACCTGTGACTGATCAGTGCAGTGCTTCACCGTGTTCGGAGCCTTCTTGTTGATAGCAACTAGTATGAGCTTTGGTTTCGCAACTAGCAACTAGTAGTTCTTTGTGAGAATTTTGGGATGAGATGTGTTTTGAACTTACAGGTGGAAATCATGTACATAATGCAAGCAGTTCGTTTTGAAATACGTCAGCGCGTGATCTCTCTTAAACTGTAACTGAAATAGGTTGCAAGATTGAACGGTTCAGAGACCGAGACATGGGCCCTGCCAGAAGACTTTTCTCGAGGTCCCACATGTAAGAGACCGCCCGGCTGTCCTCAAATGGATCGTGCAAATGCGTCAGTGCGTGGCCGGCCGGCACACCTTGACGCCGGTGGCGAGCACGTTCGCGACCAGCGCCTCAGTCCAGGAACTGGTCGGCGAAGTGGGGCCACGTCAGCAGCAGCGGACGTACGGCCGGGTGCGACTGCGCGACAGGATGGTCCTTGACGTCGCCGGCGACGCGGCCGTACTCGCCGTGCGTGGCCAGGCTGCGCACCGTGAGGAGGACGAGACGCGGGACACTATACTAGCCTAATTTTCAATGAGCCAGTTTGCGTATACAGAAATGACAGTAGTCTACTAGCTTCTGCTATTTTCTGATACGGTGCTCGGCTGGGTCCGAACCAGCTCCCTGGCAGTTGAATGCTCCAATGACCCCTCCAAACTGCAAAATTTCAGAGTTTCAGAATTCAGTCATACATATGTCACTTGGAAGTGATACATTGTTTCAGAATTCAGTCATACACAATTTGATGCTATAACAAGAAAAGGTAGATGAAAAAGGTCACCTTGTTGAGGTTCGACATCTTGAGGACAGTCTTCTGATCAAAGAGCGGGTTCATGAACAGGCAGTCTCTGGTCGGCAGAGCATAGTGCAGGCACTTGGGCAGTGGGCACGGTGCCATCCAGGAAAACAAGCCTCCTGAGCAGGTCGAAGTCATGGCCGCCGAGCGCGTCGCTGATGTAGACAGGACCTTCGCAGATGGTCCGCGAGGCGGCGTGCAAGCATGATCGGACTGGAACATGTCCCAGTCGGGCCAGATGAACTGGCCCACATCCACAGGCTGTTGTAGGACGGCCAGAGATGACTGCAACGCCTCTGCGCCGCATCGGCTGCCGGGCTCCTCGTCCTCCTCTTCCTCCCGCTCGCCGTCTTCATCAAGCAGGAGTACCGGATCAAGAAGGAGCTCGAGGAGGAGTCTCCGCGCGAGGCGGCGCCGACGACGTCGAGAAAACAGCCGTCGCCGCCGCCGCCTTTCCGACGACAGAGCCGGCGGCAGCAGTAAGCACCGACACACCACCGCCGCCACCGTCGTCTTCCGCTTGCCTCGGCGCCTTCCTGCGACACGCGTTCAGCCCGCCGGCGCACGGGGAGGACTACTCCGTCGTTAAAGCGGTGATGAGCATGGACATGCTGGTGCTGTTCGTCGCCCTCACCTTTGCGCCGGCGGCACGCTGACGGCCTTCGACAGCATGGGCCAGATCGGGCAGGCGCTGGGGTACCCTCCCAAAACCATCGCCACCTTCGTCGCCGCCGGGTACGGCTCGGAGGCGCTGCTACTGTCGCGGCACCGAATCCCGCAGCCGCTCGCCCTCACGGCTGTGGTGCTCGCCGCCTGCGGGCGGCCACCTCTCGTCGCTCTCGGCGCGCCGCGGGGCACGCTCTACGCGGCGTCCGTGCTCATCGTCTTCTGCTTCGGCGCGCAGTGGCAGCTGCTCTACGCCATCATCTCCGAGCTGTTCGGGCTCAGGCGCTACCCGACGCTCTACAACCTCGGCGCGGTGATCAGCCCCGTCGGCGCCTACCTGCTCAACGTGCGCATCGCGGGGCGTCTCTACGACGCCGAGGCGGCGCGGCGGCACAGCGGGGCGCTCGCCGGTGCCGACAAGGCGTGCGTCGGCGTTGAGTGCTTCGTCCCTCATAATCGCAGCCGTCACGGTGGCCGGCGCGCTCGTCTCGCTCGTGCTCGTGTGGAGGACGAGGGAGTTCTACAGGGACGCGGCTGCAGCGGCTGGGTCGCCGGAGGATGGAGGCTCCGTGGTAGTGGCAGAACAGCGGCCAACCTAATAAGGAAGCGGAGGCAGAGTCAATGGAGGTCAAAGGAATGCCTACGTGTTTCCGTTTGACTTGGTCAAGAAGAAGTACGAGGCGGGTTGCAGCTCTGTTCACTGCAAGCCTACAGTTGATCATGATGTCGCTGGGAAAATTATATCAGTTTCTGAATTTTCTTTCGTGCAAAAATTGAACTAATTTTTTCTTTCGTGCGAAAAATTGAACTGATTTTATTGCCCCATTATGAGCTTATCAATAGGAGAGGAGAGTGTAATGTAAGATTTTGAGGCTGTTTTCCGCCTGATATATGCCCGATGCCGCCGTCTAAAGAAAGATGTCAGACATACCGGTAACCTTTCTCTTGCCCCTGCTCCTGGCACTCCCGATCCCGATTCTGACTTGTGGTTCGTTCCATTTGTTCACCCCCTTCATTCTTTGTTGTAGAACGGAGTTGTGGCTGATGATGAGCCCGATCAAATTCCAGGGAGTTGCCATGTTTCATCCAATCCAAGGTGTCATTAGCCGGTTCAATCCAGGGCAGCGACTCTACCATGCTGGAACTACACGGTGGAGTACACCCGGACAGACCATGAAGAATATGTAGAGCTAGGCAACATTGTTGAGAGAATCCACTCCGTCGCTCAAGAACATAGACATAAGACATTATCTTTTATATGTATCACAAGCATAATTAGTAGTCCCTTCTTTGCCTTTTCTCAATGTATGTGTGATGTGTTAGATCACTATAACAATGAGTACAAAACATTAAACATGTTATTATGTGCATTTTCTATCAATCATAAATATATTATTTGAGTTTAAATATTGTTTAAAAAATAGTTAGTAGAAAATAACATGAAAATTCGCAAGGTATTAAAGTAAGGCTTTCCTAATGCCATATCCAAATTTTATAACTAAGTCCATCATTATATTATTGATATATGTCATTATATCTACAACCTTATTGATGTATGTTCAATGTAGCGACGTCTTGAAAATGTTTGTAACTAATTGGTACCCCATTCTCTGCTTTTTCTCAATAAAGATGTGATGTGTTAGAGACCACGACAAGAATGAGTGTACAAAACATTTACATAAGTTCTCTTTGTATCTATCATAAATGTCTTGTTTGAGTTCAAAATGTTACAGACTACGATAAGAATGAGTGTACAAAACATTTACATATGTTATGTGCCCTTTGTATCTATCATAAAAGTGTTACTTCAGTTCAAAATGTTGGTCTTTTTTTTTTTTTGCAGTTCTAGCTTCGAACACGTGAATTAATAAGATGAGAAAGATAGATATATAGATGCATTAGGAATTAAGAAATGAAGATAGGGAACTGCATTGAGAAGTGAGAACTACAAATATTTTGGTAAAAGTTTTGAATGTTAAAACTGCAAATAAGTTGAAACAGGTACAAAATAACATGAAAATTCACACGTTATTCAAGTAAGCCTTTCCTAATGCCATATCCGAATTTTATAGCTAAGTCAATCGCTATATTATTGCCATATGTCAGTATACCTTGCTATGGTACGTTCCTCTCTCTTTTTTTTTGGTGGGTGGGGGGAGTGGTTGCTAAGGTATCTTTAATGTTGCGATGTCATAAAAGTTCTAGTTTAGATCATAAATATCCCTCTTTTACCTGCAAGCCAGCTATGTTGCTCGCTAGGTAACATTTGAAAAACACAAATGCGCAAACATTTTTAAAAGACTGTGTGTACAATGTTTATGCTTGTACTTTGCCTGCAGATAGAGAATTCCATCATGACACGAGTGCAGAGCCGCCACAGCTTGCTGCTCACACACTCATGCACGTCGCTGCTGCCTTCTCGCACTCACAAGTTGCCATGAGCCTACATGCATGTTCCATTGAGTTCTTTGGCCCCATTGGTTCATTTGAAATGTCGAGCCAAGCCAAAATTATGAATGAGTCGAGGTGGCTCACGAGCCTCGAGCCTTTTTACCAGTCCTAGGTACCACCATTTTTTTTTGCGAAGGGTCCTAGGTACCACCATGAGTACATAAGAACATAAAATAAATTCAATTGGGTGTTGCACCTGAACTGATTTTGCTAATGGCTCTCGAGCAGCAAGCCATGCACATCAAGCTTTGCAGCAACGCAAAATATTTATGTAAGTTGCAGCAAGCAGGACAACGTACATATTACGTGAGTAATGCACTGTGGTATTAAGTTAAAATTCAATACATTATATGATTACTGAAGTGATGTTACTTTTTTTCATGTCTTCCAATGTGGCAGCCCAGTGCACGTAGCTCCCGCTTGCGCAGGGTCCGGGGAAAGGTCCGACCACTTTGAGTCTATTGTACTGCAAGATGCTCTTTCCAGGACTCGAAACCGTGACCTCATGGTCACAAGGCAACAGCTTTACCGCTGCGCCAAGGCTCCCCTTGATAGGTTGGGGAAGAACTAAGCACATGGATTGGACACTGTTACAAAATAAAGAAATATTTGTCTACATAGGCAGACAAATATTAAGTTTTGAATAAATTAATAAGTGTAACTAGAAACATCACTTGAAATAGTAAATCTTTATCATTAGACTAATAATTTTTTTTTCACAATTTTCTACTGTTTAGATAAAAATGCTATAGCCCTGCAGGGTTGATGGCTAGTTTAGACAAGGTGCAGGTCAAAACGAGTTGAGATTTTGAACGTATGTATATTTGGAGTGGAGCTGGTGTATATTCAGTGCTTTAGGAGTATTTTTCTGCTACGGTGTAGGGAGTAGAACTACTCCAAATTACAAACAAATGTATCTGTCGTCTTCGTTTAATTCACCTGTACTACTACGTGGTAACTACAATATTCCGCTAATTACAATGGCAGCTAGAGCAGATAGTCGCAACTCGTCGCAAAACAGACAATTTTTCTCTTCAAACCAAATTCATTTCAGTAAAGAATTCAAATTCCACAAGATATAAAGCCACACTTGTTTTGTCACGCCGTTTATATCGACAGTAACAGACTAAAGAAAGGGGAAAAAATTCAGAGTTGTTGCTAGCATGAGCAGAACACAGCTCGCGTTTCTCTTGTCCTAGTAGCAGAAGACCACTTCAGAGACACCGTTCTTCTCCCGCTTCCACGTCACATCAACCATCACCTTCCCGCCATTTTCCCATTCAAATGCAGCCTCACGTCCGTCGACCAAGCTCCACTTTGGCCTCACATCCGAGTACACCAGAAGCCGCCCTGCTCCCTTCACCTTCATCCTCACCTCTGCTCCACCACCGTACTCCACATCGACGATGGTGCCTCCACAATTCAGCATGTTGACAAGCCCAATTGGCGCGAACCGGACACCGCGGTTTATCGTCGTGACGGGAGCAAACGTGAAGAGCTCAAAGGTGGACGGTTGGAGGGTGAATTGGATGGGTTCAGACTGTGGTGTCATGAGGAGTAGCTCCTCGGATTGGCTTCTGTACACGCCGTATTCCGAAGCATTGGCCATGGCAGAGGTCTCTTCCCTCTGCCCCCACTCGACGTCCGTGGGCCGAACATTGCCGGAGACCGGCTTGTAGCAGTGGGAGTAGCCTCGGACACGGTGCTCGGCGGGATCCCAACCTGCGCCCTGGCAGTTGAATGCTCCAATGACCCCTCCAAACTGCAAAATTTCAGAGTTTCAGAAATTCAGTCATACATATGTCACGTGGAAGTACTACATTGTTTCAGAAATTTGATGTGATATATAACAAGAAAAAGTGGATGAAAAAAAAACTCACTTTGTTGAGGTTCCACATCTTGAGGACAGTCTTCTGATCAAATAGCGGGTTCGTGAACAGACAGTCTCTGGTCGGGAGCGCATAGTGCAGGCACTTGGGCACGGTGCCATCCGGGAACACGAGCCTCCTGAGCAAGCCGAAGTCGTGGCCGCCGAGCGCGTCACTGACGTAGACAGGGCCACCGCAGATGGCCCGCGACGCGGCGTGGAAGGCGCCGCACGCGTGGTCGGACTGGAACATGTCCCAGTCGGGCCAGATGAACTGGCCCATCCACAGGCTGTTGTAGGAGCAGTTCACCATGTGCGCGCCCTGCAGCCAGTACACGCCCATGGGGTCGCCGTTGGGGTCGTCGAACCAGAAGTCGTCGCCGGCGCGCGCCATGGAGACTTGCTTTGTTCCGAGGAAGAAGAAGTCGTTGCACTGCTGCATGCTGGCGATGATGCCCGTGCCGTTGAAATTCTTGGCGATGGATTTGGAGAGCCCGTCGTAGTACGCCTTGGCGAGCTCGACGCGGCCGCCGTGGTCCTCGCAGACGTACTCGAGCGTGTGGATAACGTCCACCTTCACGCCGGTCACGCCCGCGCCGGCGAGGTGGGAGTGCATGCGCTCGTAGAGCTCGCCGGCCTGGTCGGGCCGCACGAGCCCGATCCCGCCCTCGAGGATGCGGTCCACGGCGAGGTCCTCCATGGTGCCGGCCAGCCCCGGCGACAGCCGCGCGGGGACGACGCGCGCGTCGAGTGGCGGCGTCGCGCCGGGGCGCACGCCGCCCCACCCTCCGCACAGCGCCTGCCACACGTACACGTCGTCCAGCGCCGGGAACCGCCGCCGCATGTCCTTCAAGAACGCCTTCAGCCCCGCCTCGCCGCTGGCGCCGCCATCGCCGTCGTTCTCGCAGAGCTTCGCGAGCATAGCTTCCCTCTTGGAGAGCAGCTGCTCGAGCTCCCGCCGCAGCTGCGCGATCCTGGCGTCGAAGCCGGACACCTCTGCGGCGGTGGCGCCGTCGTTCTGGCGCGCCGCCTTCTTCTTCGCCTTCTCGGCGCTCTCGATCTCGGCGGCCTTGCGGATGACGGCCTTGGGCATGGCGGCGTCGTAGAACAGCTCCGGCGGGCGGCGGAGCAGCGCGCCCTCGCGGTACGCGCGGAATCGCGCGCACTCGTCGAAGCGGTAGAGGCGCGCCGTCATCTGGTCGCCGCCGAGCACGAGGCCCGGCGCGTCCTCGTGGGGCGGGTCGTCGTCGCGGTTCACGCTCTGCCAGCCGTCGTCGATGACGAGGAACCGCGGGGGCAGGCCCGCGCCGGCGAGCTCCGACACGCCCTGCCACACGCCGGCCGGGTCCACGGTGAGGTAGAAGGCGTCCCACGTGCACCACCCGAACCGGTCCATCAGTGGCGGCAGCGCCTTCTCCTGCAACAACCTGCAGTTGCGTCGCGGCGCGCGCGTTCGAAACAGTTAATCAGAGCCGTTTGATCTCCATCCAACGGTCAAAATCAGGACAGGTGCTAATTTTGTGGGTCCCACATGGAAGCTTCAAGATGCTCATCAGGTGAAAACTGAAAAGAGAGATTGTACTACCAACCTGAACGTGTTGAGGTGCACCCTGGCGGCGAGGTACGCCTCCTGCATGACCTTGTAAGGGTCGTCGCCGGCGTGGAGGTACGCGACGCGGCGGAAGTCGGTGGCCGTGACGGCGGTGGACCCGCTCTCGGCACAGAGGACGACGCCGTCGTCGTCGCCGGGGAAGATGGCCGATCGGAAGGCACCCTGCACGAGGGGCAGCAGGAGGACGTACCCCGCCCCGGCGCCGGCGAGCTCGGGCACCTCGAGGAGCACCCACTGCGTCTCCATCTGCAGGTCGCGGCCGCGCTCGCCGGCCCACGCCGTGGTCCACCACGTCTTGAACCGGAACACGCTCAGGAACCGCCGCGGGCCGGCGAGCCGGCCCACGCGGCACGACGCGCGGTCCGTCGCGGACGCCGCCGTGAAGCCCAGAAACGCGCCGCGGTGCGCGCTCGCCGCGGCCCGCTCGACCATGTCACGCGGCGCGTCGGATGAGCTGGGGTCGAAGGCCGCGGCGAACGGGGTGAGCGTGACGTTGCCCGGGACGCAGGAGAGGAGCGTGGCCGCGCCGCCGCCGCCGACGGTGAGCTCGCCGTCCTGCAGCGAGAAGAGGCTGCCCGCGGACGGCGCTGTGGCCTTGGAGCCCGTGGAGGTGGCCAGCTTGGGCGCCGCGGCGACCTTGGGCTCGGCCTTTGACTCGTTATTCGGTGGCGCCATCGACGAAGCGACTAGGAACGCTCAGACTAGAGAATCCTGTTAAGAAGAAGATTCAGGTAATGCCAAGATGATCAAGCACAAAAACCGAAAAGTGAAAAACATCTGGTAGAATGGAAAAGAAACAGAGAAAAGGGCTTCAAGTGATGATGGTATAGGAACACACGTGGCCAGATACTTGTATAGGCTCACATCAAAACATGAGTATATCCAAGCAAATATGATCAGTGCTTAGTTTAATCTGACAAATACATAGGCAGAAACCAAAAACAACAAAAACCTGAACTTGCTATGAGCATTGATATATTGTATCTTACCTTGCCAACGACGAGAACAGAGGTCGAGCTGTTGTGAAGCAGAGGAGGCTTGTTGTTTGGTCGCAGGGGAGCTTGGCTGAGTTCAGAGGAGGGAGGGTTTTGGCTGTTTGGTTCAATGCGCTGCTAGCTGACCAAGCTTCTTGTGGTGTTCGAGCTGGTGATTAGGATTCAGGACAAGGTGAGCGAGCGTGTTCCATGGCGATATATAGGCAGGGGAGTAGGGGAGAAGGACGACGAAGGCGCCGCCCCTCGTCGGAAGCCTCTGGAGCGCGGTTACGTAATCGGCAAGCACGACAGGCAACAGGTGAAAGAAAGGCCGCGCCTTTGCAGAGCACATCTGGAAGACGGCAGGCAACTGAATGGGAAACAACTGTTCCGTCGGTTAAAGCAAAAGGACGGGTTCCAGATTGGGGTGGGCTTCAGGTTCGCGAATGAGAGGCCGATGGGTGTTGGCGAGCGTGTCCGGCTCGCGAGATGGCCGGCGGCGAGCCGTGGTCGGCGGCGTTGGCACGCGCGCCCAGGCTCTAATCACTGGCGCCTGGACCCTATGTGGGAGGAAAGAGGTGCAAGCGAACGCGATCTTGGCATCGGCCGTCTTGCCTGTCGCTCCTGCATTGGTGTGGTGGGATGATCGTTGTTCTGTTGCGACCAATGTCGCGGTCGACTCGGCAGATGTCTCTGTCGTTGATGTCGTGGTACGTTAACTGTACAAGTAGGTGTAAGAATTTAGGGAGAGTGGATTTACGTCCCTTAACATTTTTTTTTCCCGACTGATTTGCATCCATCAACATGGCAGACAAAGAGAACGTAGGCACCTTTTTTTAGGGTTGTTTTTTTATTTTTTTTAACACGAACATCGTTTGGTCATATTGTTTTCCTTGTTCATTTTCTGTTTTATTTTTATTAAGGAATTTAATTTTGCAAATTTGGTGAATGCGCCACGTGTAACATGTTAGACATGAGAGCGGCTTTTACATGCCATGATCTCGTCAGAAACAGGGCATGCAAAGAAAATGTGCGCTTTTTTTTTGTGAACATCTTTTTCAACGAGCGTACAATTTTTCGTTAAAAAATAAAATAAAAACTAAAAGTACCTTTTTGTTTTATTTATATCGGTCGAGTACATAAGTCATATTTTTTTTCTTTTGTAATGTGCTTTTTCTAACGTGTTTAACATGCTTGTCATTCTCCCATGAATGTTTGCATAAGGATTCGAGTCTGAACCACCACAGTTTTCACCAGTTGAGCCATCTCACTTATTATAAAACAAAAATAGTTACAATAAAGTTAAAAAGGTTAAATTGATATCTTTTCAAAAAGTGGACTTTAGGCTGTGGTACGAAACTACGGATGATTCAAAACTCCCCGTGCATCTAGAGCTATTATGTACAGAGTTGAATGGTTCTAATTCTCCACTATGAAATATTTGAAGCTCAAATAATCCAATTCACGGTTTTTCTTCACTGATAAGTTGACCTATTAAAGGGATCTAGAACCTACACAGCATGGCCCCTCAACAATGTGCACAGCCACTGTTGGTTGCCCTCTCCTACCTGGAACCCATTTCCTGGACCCCATCTCAACTACAATTTCTTCCTTCCGCCAACCTCTTCTTCTGAATTTCGTTATCCATCGCCAGTCAAATTGATCGATATGGGCCAGGGCCACGGCAACAGTGAGACTATCTAACCCAAAAAGGAAAATTGTGGCTAGCCGAATGATTGGTTGGTTGCTGAAGCACAGGGCTACCACAAGCCATCTGCCATTGCAGATTCAGTGAGGGCCCAGGATGCTGGTCCAGATAGATGTAAGAGTCAGCTTTAACTAATCCTGCTCATTGCACATTCAATTAACAAATGATAGTATAGTAGTACAGGAGAAGGAGCTGGAACTGACAGTGACCACTAATTTGGCTCCCAGCCATTCAGCATACCAGCTTCAGAAAATGCCAGTCTATTGGACAGTATCGATGAATTGTCTGAATTATTGGGATTGTCTCCATGCATGCGGCATGTTCTTGCAGTGGCTGAACCTGAAGTTAAACAATAGCTCTGATTCATGCCACGGTTTCCATACTAAGATTAACGATTATAACTGAAAACAAATCATGCACAAGGGTCAAGTCAAAAGGATTTAATTAACAATTCCCTTTTAGCACCTGACCTCGTGTTCCAGTGGGCTCTAGACTCGTCTGCAAAGCGCAGGCCGTAGCGCAATCTTGCGATTTGCAACCCCACCAACGTCAGTTATCAAGCAAAGGACAATGAACAAGCGTGTGTTCTCGAAAGCACATAGTAGTACAAGGCAGTTTATGTATTTCCCCAAAGTGGGGCCACGCATGCACTGATTCAGAACATAGGAGAACGTTCAGTGCGGTAAGTTGCTTTCCTAAGCCCACTTCTTACTCGATAATTTCCTCTTTTCACCCTACTTTTTTGGGTAGAGATGGTCACTTTATCCACTTGAACTTTTACAGTGCCGAAATCCCGACCAGCATATTAGAGACTCTTCCAATCCTTTGGTTCTTCGTGCTTTTGAACTGTTTTGCAACAAGAACTACCTAGAAACCCATCCGAGCCTTTGTTCAGTGGGAACTAAATGGTTTCATAATTCAGTTTAATTAAGTATAATATCAGATAGGAAGCTCCTGGACTGCATATATATAGATGGCCCTACTCAAGTTAGAGGAGGCGGACAGAACCTTCTACGTACCTGAGACACGCAGATATCGGATGTCAATGGTTTTGCAAGTTCTCACACGTCACCGGCCGATACATCATTGGACTTCATAACTTTTTAAGTATATAGTTTGTGCACAAATGATGTACTTGAGGTACCTCCACTTATTATTGATCTGCTTTAGGGACAAGAAAGCCAGGGGACCCACTGAAATAATGGCACTTGCACAAAATGGAAATCTAAAAACGGTGTATGCATTTATATGCAATGAATCTGTATGCTGTAAAATATCAGCTTAAAATGTATACAGAATTACACCAGTCGTCGGCACTTGCTGCACAGTGAACGCCAAGGGCAAAATGTATAGACAGAACATCAGAAGTTAGTAACCACGCGCGGATGGAAAGGGCCCGGGGAAATAACTCACGCGCAAGCTGTCGACCACTTTTCTCAAAAAAAAAAAAAAAAAAAAAGCTGTCGACCACTTGTTGACTTGGGCAGGGCCGGGCTGACGGGATCTGTTGGGCGTGTGCGTCTGACGCAGTCAACGGAGCTCATACTATCGGAAACCTGCTTAGTTGAGAGCTGAACAATCTGCCGGGATCACTGGAGTTCGGTCGCCTTGGGCGTGATTGGTTAGCTTCTCAGCCGAGGCAGGCTGGTTGTGACAGGTGCGACCAAACTGGGTGTGGGTGCCTTTTGGTTTGGTCATGTCCATCCACGCACACAAGGTGTTTGTGGAAATGTCACGGCGCAAAGGCCGAATATTCATCCTTGCAGAATCGGAGCGAGCTCCATCCAACATGTTCGAACGTTGCAGGTAAGAAATCCAAACCGGTGAACTATCACTTTCCAATGTAGTATCCCACTCCGAACATTGTTTGCCATTGTTCGGTTTGTATGTTGTTACAGAAACAGGTCAACATTGCAAACCTCACAAGTCTACTCTTACATGCAGCAGCTTCTACGAATGTATGTGCATTCCTTTCAATTTTTTGTCTGTGATTGGTGTATGTGATTGTTCAGTTTTGGCCATCAGCACTGTGAAGACAAACCAGCCGTGCACAAGGGGTCAGCTGAAAATCAAGCAGGACTGAGAGTCTGAGACACGGTTCACAAAAGAAAAAAAAAGGGTCACCATCATAACCTGCTAGTTTTTTCCATGTAGGACCCATCTGGCCAACTGCTTCTCTAGTATATGACCAGTGGTTTTCCTTTGTGTCAACATTGCTTGTCTTTGACTTACACTGGACTGGTCTGCCATCGTATAATGACTGTTACCTTGTACCCATTGCTGGAGCTTGTTTGAACCACCTAGCTGCCTAGAGCTTCTCAAAGACTATTGATGTTGTTGTAGTAGTAGTATGCATGCATGATACATCCATAGTCGAAGTAGTCTGATCAGATGTGATCAGTAGTCCAGCCGTCCAATAGGCAAGAAGTCAGGCAGCAAAGAAAATGGACATCGCAAAGCTTGCAGGGGTTGATGCAGTCAAGCTCGTCATGATGATCTTGGAAGCAGCACAGAAGGTTCGACATAACAAGAAGACCTGCCAGCAGCTTGTGCATCATGTGCAGATAATCGGCGACCTTCTGAAAAAACTGCAGCGTTCGGAGATGATGCAACAACCAGAGATAAGGAATGGGCTCAACAAGCTCGAAGAGATCCTACGTGAAGCGTACATGCTTGTTACGTCGTGTCAGAACAACAACTATATATACCATCTCGTCATGAGTGGGAAGCAGGCGGAGCAGTTCCGCGTCCTGCAGAATAGGATCGCTTCCTGCCTCCAAGTTTTTCCACTCATCAGCCACATCGACACCACAGATCGCCTGGACCAGATTCTAGAAATCATACAGCCTACATGCTCGAAGGTATGCAAGCGGTAAGCTACGAATGAAATTTTGACAATTGAATACCCAGTTCGTAAATGAAATAGAATTATTTGTTCCATGGACAAATAGATGCATCATAAACTCTGATGTGCAAGCATGGAGATAATGAAATCTCCGGTAGTCTATATAACCATGTCACAGGTTGATTTGCTTTTGAGGGACTTATAATTGTCTTTCCAGATTTTTAGTAACGGCATGCACTCTAAGGGCATATGCATCAAGGTGTTTAGAGGGGGTCCAATGTAAAAAAGAAAAGGTTTTATTTTTGGCACTTATGTGATTTTATGAAGGAAAGACTGCTTAAAGTAGCTCTTGGTGCTTAAGGTGTGTAGCAAGGTGGTTAGACTATTTAAGCACCATTTTGCATTGTCGAATAAATTTATTGTATAGATGATTTAAATCTCTTTCTTTAAGCATTCATCCTAAGCACCTTGAATTGTATATGCCCAATGTGATAACAGTACAAGGCTCTTATTTTTTATTGCAGGCTATAAAAGAGGTGCCAAGACTGATTTCACGTTGTTCAAACCCTAGTGCTACTAGGTGTTCACCCTGTGATGCCAGGTTAGACATATGCAACACATTTATCTCTTTGATATAGCATATATCCAATTACCTGCAGAATTCTGCTGAGGGAGCCTCTCCCTCTGTTTTCCGTTCAAATAAAAAAAACTGCAGAATTCTTCGAACATGTTGGCAAGACTCACAACTAAATTTCTGGAACCAGTTTCTATTGAAAGATAATCAATTCAGTTAAGAATTCATGGTGAAATAAAGTGCCTTGCTAATTGAACACAAGGCAAAGAAAGCCACTTGGTAATTTATATTCCTTTACATTCTTCTCTTCTTTGTCTTAACGTTAAATACAGTAGGAGACTACTGTCATTTTGTTATAAAAAAAGGAAAAAGTTGCAAAGCTAACAAAACAGAACCTGGACAAAGTGAGGAAAAATCACAAGATGGCTGGAACTATACTAAGCCAAGAAACTATACAGTACTTAAGACAGGGTTTGGCCCTATAACCTTATATAGTATTAAGTCAATTTCATATACAAAATCTTTCCTCCAATTCTGCGTGGTTCTGGTACTCTAGAAGATGAGCCAATTTATCTGTTTCCAAATTTACCATCTGCCATCATGAAGACTTCCATGAAGAAGAGGCCGTTGAACTGCCCTTTTGCTTCAACCATCGTATAAAAGAATACCAGACTTAGGTCCCATGTAACTTCAAGAGTATTCTAGCATCTAGTGCTGAAAGGACAAACAAGAAAAGGTGGAAGGCGGTTTCTTTTACGTTTGAATGACAGCAATAAATTACAGTTGTTGCTATTGAATTTGATGTTCTTCTTGATCAGATTGGAACTGATTTCTTTCATCTGTATACAATGATGCTAATATTTTCTTCTACAATTTATAAAATGGACGAGTTGAATATGTCAGGGATCATATTTTTCCGAGCAGATTTTAATTTAAGAAATTGTAGTAATAACCCCATTAGTTTGCTTGAGTTCCCTAGCGTTTTCACTCAACGCAACCATAGTTAAAGTCGAATGGCCATACCTTTTTCATAGTTAAACTCATACGGCAACTGGTACTTCTGCTATAGTTTGAACCCAGATTTACTGCATTGACAGTTTCCTTGGTGAGATGAGGAATTCCTTGAGCTGTCAACTTCGATGGTAGGATGCATCGTCAGTGATATATATGGAGGGTCTTGAGATTCATCTAAGAATCAAAGCTTTCCTACATAGTTTTGGAATATTATTATTAATTGGTTTCTTTGTTCTAAGAGAGAAACTTTAGTGACAAATCTGTGAAGCAATATGCAATTTCGAACCTTCTTTGCTGATACTGACCTGCAACATACAAAGATAATGTTCTCCTTTCTTAGGTAGTCATATCTGAATTTGCAGACTACATTTTGTTTCTGAATTTTTTTTGTCTTACATCCAAAAATATTGCGTAGCACTAGCAGGGTTGAAGTGTTTAGCGAAGTTCAAAGATGCCCACTACAATTATACTGTGCAGGTATGTCCCACTGAGCAGTAAAAAGGTCATCAGCAACCGCTTGAATGTAAATGAGAAAATTTATGGAGTCTTATGTTGCCAAATAGATTGATTGTGGGCGTCTCAAAGATCTATCTCATTTCGTAACAGATTCCTTCAATTTAACCCAGTTGATTGATGCTACAAACAACTTCTCCCATGAAAATCAAATTGGGCAAGGTACCTTTGGTTGTGTTTACAAGGTACTCCCTCTGGTTAAAAGGAATGAGCCTAGAATGCGTTCAACAAACTTTTACTGGTTTTGACCAAAGATCTTATCTAGAACATGTAATTGGGGCACATGAAAATAGCATGACTAACTTTTCAGAAAAATACCCTCATGTACAATTATTATGAGTACTGTGGCTGAATTGTTTGATTATGTTCCGAATTGGTCAAATGAACAAATATACGATTTGTGCATGAGCGTGTGCGCACATATGCTACAGCACCTTAGAAATGAGCTAAATACAACTGAGTGTATGTATGCATCTAAAAATGCTTCTTTGCTAGGTTAGGCTTCCTAAACTTCTGTATTATGAGTAAACGTTCATGTGCCTTCAAGAATTTTCTAAAATTTAAGTCACTGTACATTATTTACACGGAAGATGTAAACTGTTACCTGAACCAGTTTCTTCCCAAATTGTTTGTTTGAATATTGTGTTTGCGTCCATGGTCGACTGCATAATGGACTAGAGGTTGCTGTGAAAAGATGTTTTGAATTATCTTCATCACCTAATCAAATGGATGTCCAAGTTTTAAGAGTTTCTAAACGAGATCTGCTTTCTTACAAAGCTTCAGCATACCAATATAATCAGGCTTCTGGGCTACTGTATTCATGGAAAAGAGAAGATTTTGGTCTATGAATATATGTCGAAGAAGATTCTGGGCTACTGTATTCATGGAAGCTTCGATACCTTTATCTCTGGCATGTTCTCACTATTGCTTCACCTAAGTTCTAGATTAACTTTTCTCTGCTCATTTAATAACGTCATTGGTATTGCATTCTGTAGGTTCAAGGACACGAAAGTTGTATCTGGACTGGCCGGCACGCTCTCGGATAATTAAAGGGATAGCTGAGGGACTGCTTTACCTTCATAAACACTGTGGGCTACATGTTATACATGGAGATTTAAAGCCAAGCAACATCCTCTTGAACTCCAACATGCATCCCAAAATTTCTGATTTTGGGTTTGCTAGAATGTATAATCCAGATGTAGACGAAGAGTTTGCTGACCACTTAGTGGGTTCAATGTAAGATGAGTAGGTTCTTACTCTTCAATTTTATGTGCACTTACTTCTTTTTTTTTTCATATTTCAGTGGTTTTATAGCTCCAGAATGTCGGGAAAGACGTCTTTTCTCTATCAAGTCTGATGTGTATGGATTTGGAGCACTGCTTCTCGAGGTAATAAGTGGAAAGAGATGTTTTTCCCTTGCAAATGGAGAATCTGGAGATGACCATGGATTTTTAAATAAGAGGGTGAGTAAAACTTCTGGAAACCGGAAATTATCTCCATTTTTATGATAGGACTTTATAGTACTAAATTGACAATCTATAATGACTATTTTCGGTCCCTCCTCAGGCATGGTACTTATGGAGAGCAGGAAGACTGATCAAGTTTGTTGATGCACCCCCAGTTGATGAATCCGAGAGGATGGAGATACTAAGATGCATCCAGATAGCTCTGCTGTGCGTAGAAGAGAACCCTGCAAACCGGCCGAGCATGCAGGAGGTTGTTCTGATGCTAAGCTGCCCGAGTGCTACACTCCCTATGCCTCAGCGTCCAGCTTACCTAAGGACTGAAATGGCACGGGCAGAGTCATAACGAATCTGCTACATCACCCGTGTCGAGCGTGCATTCAGGTAGCCTGAAGATGGACGCATGTAAGAGTCCATTTTCGCTGAGCAACTATGGATGCATCCGTACAACAAATAATAACCATCAGACATAGAAATTTTGTATCATTTTGTTTCCTTAAAAATTTGTATGTATTCAGAAATTACCTGTCTGTATGTACCATCAACTGTAATGTTCATGGATTGTAAGGATAATGTTTTGTCGATACTGTAGTTTCTACTCCTCTACTTTCCTGCAAATTATAATTGCTAAAATCATAGGGTCGCCTGCTGCCCTCAGGTCCTGTGATTCTATTGGCTGTAAATTTGTCTTAGACATCCAATTCGGCATCCCTGGAAATCCAATTCGGCATCCCTCAGGTCCTGTGATTCTATTGGTTTCTACAGTGGCAGACTTGCTTTGTTTCATTCTTGGGAACAATTTTGTATGAACACCCTGGAAATCCAAATCACTCTGTCCAATCAGAGATAAAGATTTCAAATGCATGTTTTGCATAATATTACCTTTTTAAGAATATATTACCTTATTAGGACAGGACTTTCCACCTGAGTCGGATACCTAATGGGATGTATCTGAAAATTGTTTCACGTGTTAACCTGATAAATAACTCTTTGAGTATTGAATCCTTGATTAAATGAGTGTCACATCCATTGCACGCACACTATGCTGAAGAAAAGGACTTGAAGGTACATCAGAATATGATTCTCAAATCTTCAGCACACC
Organism: Eragrostis nindensis; assembly: GCA_012490785.1. NCBI lineage: Eukaryota > Viridiplantae > Streptophyta > Magnoliopsida > Poales > Poaceae > Eragrostis > Eragrostis nindensis. Next base: position 18,580 of record JAAXCT010000368.1, read on the forward strand.
TCTCAAGAAACAATGTAAGTCACTGCAATGAAGTGTCTTGCGACAAATTAACAAAAAAAAAAAAAAGCTTAGGCGTTTATATGCATGGAGGGGTGTAAGGCCAAAATATCAAGCATCTTCCAATAACTACAGCATTACAACAGCTATTGGCACTTGTTTGGACGGATGCTCAGTACAAAACTTTTATATACAGAGATAAAGTGCTTGATAAGTTCGTACTGGTCAAGCTACTACCAATATTTCCAAGGTACAGCTCAGTGCATCATGGAATGTTATGGCCATACTTATTCGCTAAACTATGCTGTCTTCAGGCAATTATCGCAGGGGCTAGGGCCATCTTTGCACTTTTGCCTGCTGTACTGTTCATCAAAGTGCCCCAGAAGTGCCTGCCTCCTGCATTCAGTCTGAAGGAGGGGGGAAAAGTCACCTTCAGATATTTATGACGAGGTGCAGCATTTTCAACAGCATACTTGTAGTACTAAATCGTAGATTTACCTTCAGCTCACAATATGCTTGCATCTTCTTAGCTTGATCCATTGCAGCCTTAAAGCTCTCACTCTTGAAGTTGTCTGCATTCCTCAACATGCACACGATACGACTGAAGTCTTTCTTCTGGTATAGCACGATGCAGTGTGCTGGAAGGTCATCTCTTCCTGCCCTCCCAGACTCCTGATAGTAGCTTTCGATGGATTTTGACATGGTATTGTGGATAACAAAGCGCTGCACGGTGAAACAAAATATTAGCACGATGAGACTTGCAGTCTTGCGGACATGACTAAATCATGGAAGCACACATGCAAAACAAATGCATGATAACACGTCAACACATACCACATCAGGCTTGTCTATCCCCATGCCAAAGGCAATAGTAGCACAGATAACTTTGACCTCTCCACTGTGCCATTTTTCTTGGACACTCGTCCGCTGCTTGGCGGCCATGCCAGCATGGTAATGTGCACATTTGATTTTGTATTTCTCCCTCAAGAACTTGGCAGTGTCTGCACATTCATTCTTTGAGAGACAGTATACAATACCAGACTTGTTCATGAAACGCTCTTTCAGAAGATCACCCAACTGCTTCTGGGCAGTTTTTGTCTTAATAATCACCTCGTAATTGAGATTCTGTCTATCAAAGCTCCTCTTAAGCATCAAAGCATTAGGAATCCTTAAGGCACCTAGGATGTCCTGCAGATTCCAGTCAATCAGCAGTAAGAAAAACAGTAGAAAATCTCACTCCAAGCATATTCCATCCAATTAACAGTAAGTATGGTATTGAGGAAAGTGTTTTGTTACCTTACGGACAGATTCAGTTGCTGTTGCAGTTAAAGCCATGATTGGGACACTAGGGAAGTTCTGCTTAAGGCAGCCTAAACCTCGATAATCTGGACGGAAGTCGTGACCCCATTGGCTGTTTTAGAAATGGGAATCAGAACTACTATTAAAAAAAACCTGATTCTGAATAATCACATATATCAAATACCTTACACAGTGTGCTTCATCAATTACAAATCTTGCCAGCAGTCCCTGTTTAAATATGTTCAGAATACCTTTTATCAGTTATAAACTCAAATAAAAGGTTTAACTTCTGCAGAAATTATAATTCAACAAGAATCTCAGACTAGTACCCTCTGATACAAGCCTCTTAGGATCTCCATGAACGAATAATTTCCAACCATTCTTTCAGGAGTGACATATAGAAGTTTGAAGGATGGCTTGCCACATCTGCAATAAGATGATCAGATGACAATATGGCATATGAAAATAACAGTTTGTAATTCGTTACGTACATGTGTAGCCACATACACTTGAAGGTATACTACACAGCACAGAGATTCTAAAACAAGTTCGATTACACTTTTTTTTTTCAAGAATACGCAGGAGAGCTGCGTATCTTTCTATTAAGAAGAAGCATTAGAGTTTTACAAGGTCTTTGATTACAGAGTTGGTTGTGATCCGATGGCTAGTGGCAGTATACAAGTTCCATTAGACATAACTGCAAATGTTAAAGATACCAAAATGTGTTTACCTAAGCTCTTGGATTATGGCAGATGCCTGAGAAGCAGTTTGCTGAGAGTTCAAGAACGCTGCTGGTATCCCAAACTTGAAGGTCAATGCCAAAATCTGATCCTGGATAAGTGACAGTAGGGGACATACAACAACAGTGACACCTGGGTGCAATGTTGCAGGAAGCTGCAAGAAAAGAAATTTCAATGAAGTTTTCCAAATCTTCACACCAAGCGATGCTAAAGAACAATGATGAACAACAGTACTAAATTTACTGACCTGATAACACAGGCTCTTCCCACCACCAGTTGGCATAAGTACAAAGCAATCTCTGTTAACCATCGCAGCCCTGCAAGCTTCACACTGCAGGGGCCTGAAGCTTTTGTTGCCAAAGATTACAACATTGGCAAGATTGATGTCATCTAGGCCACAGAGCTGTTCATAACTGAGAATTTCCCTCCTTTGCTGCAATGTATTTTGATGGCACTCTTTATTTGAAGTGGGAGTTTTGGACTCGTATTTATTGGTTCCGCTTGTCACCTGCAAAAGGATAATGTGGAACAGATAAATTTCACTAAAAATAGCAGCTCAAAGGAATGAATAAAGCACTTGTGTGGGAATAAGAATAAGTAAGCATACAGTAGATTTTGCTGAGCTTCGGCTCTGCATTTCAGAGTATCTAGGTTGTGCCTTCCTTTGCATACTGTAAGAATTGTCGCGATGGTTGACCATTTCATCACCCATTTCAAAATCAGAATCATCTGAAAGAAAGTTGAAATTCTCCATGTCGCTGGCAGCCTGGTTACAAGATGAACCATTAGCAACTCCTCCTTTACATTCAGGTACCCGCTTCATCATCATATCATTCAAATTGCCGCAAGCTTCAGTCTCTATTCCTTTTAGGTCGTCCCACTCATCTGTAGGTTGTATTGCATCAGCCAACGCACCAAGGAAATCATTTCCACATCCCTCTACAGTAATAAAATCTTGGCCCTCCTCTCCTGTACAAAAAAAAGAGTAAAGCAATATATTTAATTCAATGACCAAACAATATTGGTGAATAGTGAGCATCCTGAGCAAGATACACAGAAAAAAAAATTACCTAAGTATACCGAACAGAACTTAAAGTTGCACTCTGGGATACACAGCAACACATGCCAAGTCATACCCTTTTTTCCCAGCGAAAGCTAAAATTAAACATGTTTATGGAACAAAACTATGTGGTCGACGCGTAATCTCTTCATAATCCACTAACAGCATTGTTCCCTTTGTGCATCTCTCAACAATACAAACATTTTGCAATCCTCATTTTAACAAACTTTGAGGCTGCCCAACCAAATCAACACTGCACTGACCCAATCGCAAAACAGACCAGACATGTCTATTACGCTGGGATGCCAAGATTTTTGAATGAGTATGTGCAAATTATCAAGGTCAGTTCAGCTATTTCAGAAACCACTGTCCGACTGTGATTTACTTTGAAAGTCCTCTACCACATGATTCAAATAATAATTGGACCCTACTACTTGTGAACTCCTCTTAGGTGCAATTAACTGATGCAAGACATTGAGCCAGGATGCCTACATTGAAAACAGCGAATGAGTATGTGCAAATTATCAAGGTCAACAACAACATAGCCTTTTGTCCCAAGCAAGTTGGGGTAGGATAGAGAGGAAACCCACAAAAATTAAAGACAAGAGAAACACAAAAGGACACAGGGAAAATAATCAAGGTCAGTTTGGCTATTTCAGAAGTCACTGTCAGATTGTGATTTACTTTCAAAGTCCTCTGGACCCCCTTTTCCAGAAACAAAAAGGGTTCTCTACCTCCTGATTCGAAGAATAATTCGACCCTACTACTTGTGAAGTCCTCCTAGGTGCATTTAATGGTACAAGACACAAGAATCCACTCTGTAATGCAGTCAAAGGTTTTTCATATGTACCCATGGTCACGGTGCAAAGAAATATTGCTATTTGTTTATGAAACTTGTGAAGTTGATGTGTATCCCTGGTTCTGTGGAAAGAATCTGTATGGTACTTACATACTACATGTAGACATTCAGAAAATGGCTTGGCTCCCTGTGCTCATTTCTCATATAGCTGAAGCTCTCCAGTTGTTCAGAGAAGAAAGGAAACAACTAATGCAAGCAGCAACCTGTTGACACAATTTGGTTTTGAGTGCTACAGCAGAACAGAATAAAGTGTAGAGCTTCAGCCAAGTGACAGAGGTACATCCACAAACCAATTGATTTGGGAAATACTTGTTTCAGCCTAAAGGGCAGCTACTGAAAAATACTTCCCTAACGTGGTCAGCTCGGCTACTGAATCAAACATGTCGAAGTATTCAGTTTTGTAATAGCAGTTCAGCCAAGCATCAGCATTGGGGACTAAGGTACGAGACAGCTCCAGGCGCGCATCTACTTCCCCACTGCGTTCCCCACATTTCCACCCTCCTCAATTCCAATCAAAATTCAAGACCGCCCAACCTAACTGACACTGCCGCGTCCCGGACCAGCCCAGCCTATGCAGCCCGCCCACCGCGAGAAGAGAGTGACCCGTACCGTAGGCGTCGTGGAGGCGTTGGAGGCAGGAGGCGGCGACGGTGCGGTCGAAGCCTGAGTCGACGGCCAGGTCCAGCAGACGCTGGTCCTCCCTCTCCCTCTTCCTGCGCGCCCGGTCCATCGCTGGCTGGTACCTAGGATTTACTTTAAAGTTATGCTGGTCCAACTGCGAAAATATTTGAACATAGCCGATTGCACAATTCCGCAGTATGCAGGGAACATGTGACAAATTTGCTAGAATCCTAAATCCGTATCTGAATTTTGCAACTAGTTACCTTAAGCAGGCGGCTGATCTCAGTAGTGCCGGTGCCGTTCTTCCTTTGCCCCTGGGCGAGCCGCCGAGACGAGGACTAGGGCGAGGGAGGACGACTTCCTGCCGCAGTAGCCGCCGAGACGCCTCCGCCGGACTCCCGCCGCCCGCCGAGACGCGAGGTCGACTCTTGTCGCGCGAGGCCCGGAGGGCGCCCGCCTCCGGAGCGGAATCCGGTCGCTCGTCCCTGGGCCCCTCCCTCCACCGCCGGTCGCCGCCGACGATGGATGCTTCAAACCCTAACGAGCAGCCCTCGCGATGGAGGTGACCGGAGGAGGAGGAAATCGGAGGGGGGTGGGCCGGCGGGGGGCCTGTGTCGGCCGAATCTCCCTCCCTCCCTCCCTCCGCTGCGGAACCCTAGCGACGGCGAGGAGAGGCGGGGGGCGAAACGGAAATGCGCGGGAAACAGGATTACTGGAGCGGAGAGGCGGGCGGGGTGAACGGGATGGTTGGGTGGGTGAGTTTTAGTTGGGCTGCGTCGTGTGTGGGTGGGTGGGCTCATGAGGCGGGGCACGGTTCGGCCTGGTCGGTAGAAACAGAAGAGAAGGCCGGCCTCATTGTTCCTGCTACTGGGCTTCTTTGCACTGAACAATGTTCTCAAAAAAAAAAAACACACACGCACACACACACGCACCTCAAAAAAAAAGAACACACAAGCACACACACAAAAAAAAAAAGATCAACAGTTTCCTTGGCGTGGCCGCAGTTTCCAAGTACAAGCGGAGAACGAAGGGAACGACGGCAAGCCAACGGAGGAGAAGTGACAGGGAAACGAAGGAAGAAACTGATGATGATGATCTCGCCACCCACGGCGGAGCCGATCGACACACAGCAGCGTGTGTAGCGTACCGAACGAGCGCGCTAGCTGTGCGGCGCGTCAGCCGTACGAACGATCAACCCTGCTAGCTGCACGGCTCGGAAGGGTCGTGCGTGCAGCAAAGGAGATGGTGACTGTGGCCCCGTTCGTGTCTTTAGGCCTAGAGGTCACATCAAAACTAATCTTGCTATTTAAGCGTCTTAAATAAGTTTAATTATGCCAACGCTTCGGTGGCCGAGTGGTCAGAGCGAGAGCGCTCCGGGGACTTCGGTCCCTGTCGGCCCGGGATCGAAGCCGCGGCACCGCGCGGCACTGTAGCTAGCTACAGTGTCGCGCATGTACTGTAGCTCAGTGGCTGGAATATGCCCGCTGCAGTACAGAGTAAAAAAATCCCCTCGTCCTCCCCGGGTCAAAGCACATGGTAAAGACTCGCGTCGGAGCTCACAACGGCCAGCTGAGTCCCTGTGTAAGACCGGGGAGGGGGTTCGGGGGTTTTCTCGACTTGCGTGAGAGGTTATTCTCCTTAGTAAAATACCGTTGGGGGCGGTCTTCCCCCGGCAGGTCGAGTTTTAAATAAGTTTAATTATAAAACCTTTTTACAGATGTGGGCTAATTTGCGAGACGAATCTAATGAGCCTAATTAATCTATGTTTCGCTACAGTGATGCTACAGTAACTATCGTCTAATCACGGCTTAATTACTCTCATTAGATTCGTCTCGCAAATTAGTACAAGGTTCTGTAGTTAGTTTTATAATTAGACTTATTTAAGACGCTTAAATAATAAGATTAGTCTTGATGTGACCTTTAGGCCTAGAGAAACGAACACCTCCTGTGAGCCCGACGTACTGCTACCACGACGCGGCAAAAGAGTGGATCAATGCGCCGCTGCGTGCCTATGCTATGCACAGCACAGGACACCAGTTGTGTGCGCTTGCGCAACAGCGCTATGGAAAGACGGCATGATGGATGGAGGCGTGGAAAGATGACGGCGTAGAGTAGGCTGTACTGTGGTGACACTGTGTGTGGGGACGTAAGCGTGCGTGTCAAACTGCACTGTCCTCCTCTGATGACGAGACAGGGGAAGAGAGAGAAAGAGAAAAGGGGCGCGGGCGGCGGGGAGCAGCGCGTGGGGAAACGAAACGAAACGGAGAGAGGTCGGTCGCGCAAGCTACGCTACGCTACGGGGACCCAGCCGCAGCCGCTCCTCGATCAGCCATGGGCAACCGACGGCAACGCACCGTCCCTCCCCTTTCTCTCACCCACCGGCCGCTCCTCGTCGAGGTCGCCAGCGGAAACGAGCGACGATGATGAACCCAGCGGCGGCCGGCGTGAGGCGTCACGCGCGCGGCGGAGCTGACCTTCTCTGCTGCTCTGCGGCGTACGATCCCCAACGGAAGGACGGCTGCCGCCTCCGGGAGGACGCGCACGACCGGAGGCGGGCCCCGCCATCCCGTGGGACGGCGGTGGTTGCTTGCTGCTTGTGGTCGGTCCCGCGCGCAGCGACGCACTGTTCGGTCACGGAGGAGCGGTGGCAGCTGGTGCTGCCACGTCGTCTCTCTCCCACGGGCGCGCACGCGCTCGGCACGTGGGCGTGTACCGCCAGTAACTCGGAGGGTGTTCGTTTTATCGTGCTAAATTTTAGAGAAGTCATATCAAAAAGAATTTTGCTATTTAGGAGCATTAAAAAAATTAAATTTCAAAACTAACTTTAGAACTCCGTCTAATTCACGAGACGAATCTAATGAGGGTAATTATAACGCGATTTGAAGATGGTTACTGTAGTATTACTGTAGCAAAACATAGATTAATTAGGCTCATTAGATTTGTCTCGTGATTTAAAGGGAGGATCGTGACATAGATTTTGTCATTAAACTAATAAAAAAGGTTTAAATGTAAAGATTATCTTTGATGTGACGGGTCTAAAATTAAGAGGGGAGGAAACGAACAGGGCCTTGGAGGGAAAGGCAAAAAGAAAAGGAAAAAAAAACTGCCTCTCGCCGTGCACAGCCACGCGGCCCACGCTATGCCGTTCGATGAAAAACAGCTACTCCTACGTACACGACCGAGGCTTGTTCACCAAGACATCATCGATTGGAACCACAGCTTCTTTTCCAGGCAGGGTTCGGCAACCACCCAGAGCCCTCTTCTTCACCGAGAAACCTTTGAGCACCTGACAGACAGGCACTGCACGAGATTTTCGAATCCTGCATCACAGCTTCATTTCATTTCCTGCACCGCCCCTCCGTATCGTGACGAACGCAGACCCGTACGCACGTACGGCTGCAGAAAATTTACACACTCAGTCTCGCGAGGTGACGGCGGACGTGACCGGCAACTGTACGCGCAGCTCCCAGCAGTACACACGAGAAAAAAATGAAAACAAAACAGATCGAAAACGATACAGACGGACCGCCATAACTTTGATCGGACTGGACAGGACGCCATTGCGGATGCCGACCATGTTTCCGTCACGAAAGCACGGGGATTGCCTGCCGGGAGTTGCGTTTACAATTTCTTCGTTCCTGCTAAAGGCTTCTTTAGAACGCAAAAATTTCACAAGAATCGCACAAAAATTTTACAGAAAATAATTCAATTTTACAAAAAAACAGAAAGAAACATTTTTCCTTCAATCCAAACGAGGCTCTAAAAGTTCATCAAACACGGAGAGTGTGTTCAAGCGAACCAGAAGAAATTGTGAAGCTCAGGGTAAACTGAGAGTTTTTTTTTTTTTAACTGAAACTGAAACTCAGTACTCCTAGCCTAGTAGTAGGTTCGCGATGACATGCACTCGCTCGACTGACTGCTCGAGTACGCCGAGGGCCGTCCTAAGATTACTCATTACAACCAGGTCAGATCTGCAAATATCTGCGACGGGCAACAAAGCACTACTTGGCGGGAACACTTGTGGAATCTTGTTATTACGACAAGACCCTTGGCAGCACCAAATCATGTCTCACAAACCTGTAATTTATAAAAGATAGAGGCGGTAAATCGAAAATGGGATCCGGGAGTTAAAAGCCTCGCACAAGCTCCCCACCCTCCCACCACTTCTCGCCACCTTCCCAAATCATCACCCACCACTCACCATGGCCGCCACCGCAGCAGCAGCAACAGACGCCGACCCCGCCGCCGTCGCCTGTGGCGACCCGTTCTTCGCGGGCGGCGGAGGGTGCGACAGCGAGTGCTCCACGCCCTTCGTCAGCGCGCCGTCCAGCCCGACCCACCACCACCTCTCGGCCTCCTACCACGGCGCCTGCTTCTACAGCGCCCCGGCGAGCCCCACCCGCGGCGGCGGCGGGGGCGGCCTCGGCAGCGCCGGATGCCTCGACTTCGACTTCGACTTCTCGTCCCGGTTCCCGTCGCCGTCCGCCGCCGCGATGTCCTCCGCCGACGAGCTCTTCTGCAACGGCCAGATCCGGCCCGTCCGCCTCGCCGCGGCGCTGCTCCAGCCGCAGCAGCCTCCGGCGCCGCTGCTCGGGAACGCCGACGCGGAGGATGCGGGAGAGGAGGCGGCGATGGCGGACGAGCGCGGGCGCATCCGGAGCCGGTCCGTGCGGCGGAAGGCGCGGTCCATGTCCCCGTTCCGCTCGCACTGGCGGAGGTCGCCGTCCCCGTCGCCACCGGCCGCGACGGAGCCCGAGTCCGCCGCTGACGAGCAGCCGGAGACAGCACCGGCGCCCGCCGCGTCGCGCTCGTCGTCGTCCTCGTCCACCGCCTCCTCCGCGTCCTCTTCTTCGTCTTCCTCAAGGGGCTCCCGCCGGTGGGGCTTCTTCAAGGACCTGCTGCACCGGAGCAAGTCCGACGGCGGCAAGACGCACCACCACACTCGCCACTCGACCGCTCCGACCCCGCCGCCCCCCTCCACCACGGCTGGGGCGCCGAAGCAGAGCGCTTCGCCATCGCCGTCTCCGTCTCCAGCGGCGGCGGGCAGGGCGAGGGGCGCCACAGCGGCGGGCCGCAGCAGGCGGCGGTCGGCGCACGAGCGGCTGTACGAGGCGCGGCGCGCGGAGGCGGAGGAGATGCGGCGGCGGACGTACCTGCCGTACCGGCAGGGCCTGGTCCTCTTCGGCTGCATCGGGCTCGGCTCACGCGGCTACGGCGCCGTCCACGGCCTCGCGCGCGGGCTCAACGCCGCCGCCGCCGTCTCCTCCAGGTCATGACTCGTGACACCACGGATGGACGGTGGCGTGCGCGCCTCGCCGCCGCAGCGCCGCTGATGCTGCCGTTCTTGGAGCTCAGCTTTTGGGTGCTTGTCACTGTCACTCTGCAAGTGCTTATTAGCGGCGGTGGAAGTGTCAAGAACTGCAAGTTGCATAGAAAGTAGCTAGTAGGATGTGTTATTTTGCTTGTATGGATTTTGGGTGATGTAAACCAGCCTGCTGTTTATCTAGCGAGAAAATTAGGAAAATGTTCTCTACTAACGAGCTAAGAACACAGATCGAAATCAGTAATCCTTGCGTGTTCGTGTTGCTACGGCTTGAAAAACCGAAGCTTTTACTCGTTCAGTAAGAAAAATGCGGCATTGCTTGCAGTCCTCTGCGCTTTCTTCTCTGCAAAATTCCCCTTTCCGGCTCTGTAGTTCTCTTGCTCTGTTTCATGTGACAAACTTGTTCTGAGACAAGTTTCGCTTTGGCAGGTGTTGAGGCGATTCTTGCAGATTTCTCTTCTCGAAGAACAGGTCCTTGCAGATTTCTCTTGTCGAAGAACAGATCCTCGCAGATTTTTGCCAGTTGCCGAGATTGGAGCTCCGTAGCCGTACAGTTTCAGTTCCAGGAGATGTTGCTAGAACCGGTTGGTAGAGATCTGGGAGCAAATCAGAAACTTGCCCAGATTTAATCATGCATGTTTGATGTTTCATTTGCTCACAACAAGCACGTCCTTTTCAGCCAAGCTCGTTCCAGTCCCCATCTCCAAAGCAGAGTACACTCGTTTAACCCACTAACTAAAAAGCAGTTATTTTTGGACGAGCTGACGAAGGCACAAACAGAGCACAACCATATGAACGCAGATCAACGGAAAAAGAGCAGGAACCGCGTGACGAAGCTGCTGTTAGCTCAGGCAGGCACGCAAGAAATGTACAGTTAGAGCACCGCTGTTTGCTTTCGCTTGACAGTGGGGTAAAGGCTTTCATTAGTTCATTCGCCTTTCTTGGCTTGATTATTGAAGGAACTAGTGGAGGGGAGGGGCGACAGGCAGGCTCAAGTACGCCTCACGTGAGGGGATGACATGTCTTGTTTTATCTCTCCGCACCGCACCTCGGGGCCTGGTAACACATGCCACAGAGCGAGCGGCCGCCGCGGTAAATTAACTGACGGTTTACTTTTACGCGCCCAAGGTAACCGAAGAAACGGCTTTTCACCGTCCCGGCGCGCATTGTCCGCACCACGCACGCCGCAGTGTTGTTGTGGTTCCTTGTGGTAAAAGACTCGACTCGCACGCCTAATCAAATCACCGAGGGCTAATGACGCCATCAGCAAAGTCCAAGCAAACACTGTGACGCTAGCTGGTGAAAGATAAGCTGCCGCTTTTCCCCCCGGGGCTGGGAGCTGGATGCTTGCAGCTTGGATGGATGCTTGTTGTACAAGTTCCTCCTTCCTCAGCGCGGCACGTGCGAAGCGAAAAAGCTCACACGCGTGGTGAAGCCACGGCGTGCTTCATTTTACATTTAACTACATCTGATTAAGTCACCGTGTGGGGGTGTTAAGCTGCTTGCTGCAAGGCAAGCCCAAGAGAAGAGAGATTAGTAGGGGCGCCGACCTCTGTCAACAACAGTTTCTTAATCCATTTCGGGAAAGGGAGCGGTAAAGCAGGGTCGTGCAACAGACAATGGCCGCCGCTGCACTGCTTTCCCGCGGAGTTGGCACCCCCCATTCCTGCAGAGCAGCACTGCAGCTTCACCTTCATGGCGTCCTCCTGGTGAGGTTGAACAGTCACCGTTTCTTCAGCAGCATGCATGCACAAGCCCCCCTGCACAAGGAAAGCATCAGTGATTCCATTGCTGCTGCAGTAAAGAGATCACGAATCTGGCAGAGGGGTGTAGATGACGGATGTGACAACACACATTCGCCATGCCGATTTGCTGGGAGCAGCAGCGTCTCCTGTCGTGTCGTGTCGTGCAGGTCGGGGTAGCAGGGGCAGTTGAGTGCCGGTTTCGGGGGTGGCGAGAATTTTAAGAATGTTGAAGTGCGTCAGTGGCAATGCCGGACGCCCCGGACCAGACGGTGTGACGCTCGACGTGACTGCGAATCTGTCTGTTTCAGTTCGCTTACTGTATCAGCAGTACAAGTAAAATGCGCAGCTGGTAAAAATGGTTAAGGCGATTGATTGACTTTCAGTAACAGCGTGGACATCGCGAACACGTCTTTGACAGCCTCCACGTATGCCTTGAGGACGAGTCGTGCGGACATGATGATGCTGAGGATGAACAAAGCTGGTCTGTCTGTCTCAGGGCTCAAGGCTACGAGGACTCGCGCACCAGAGACTCTTCTCCCAATCATCTTCAGTCGTCGTACACCGTCACGGACCACGTCGACCCCGCATCATCTGCTTCGCACCAACCTGCAAAACAGGCTCGAGAGCCCAAAGTGTCAATTCCTATCATTGCAAATCATGCAACGCCACCAAAACAACGAGAAAAAGACGCAGCTTTTCAACATTCTAGCACCGTCTATATATACATATACTTTGGGGGAAAGAAAAGGTCCAATAAACAACATAGGCATGCAATGGGATGGAATTTGGTACGATTTATTATGATGCGGCGCCTCGTTTTAAATCTCGCGAATTTCCGCTGCATCTACATGATTGTTCGTAGTTTATCAGGCTGGTGATCCTTTGCCGCGGATTAAGAATTCGTTTGGAGTAGATAAGGCACCCAATGACGAGTGCAAATCTCGGGCTGGATCTTGATTCGTCTGGGTGCTATAGTGTTAGTTAAAGAGGTGCAAGGTGAGTGGGGGCACGAGTGATAGGTTCAGTAGATTTCTGAAGATACCATGATGCAACACAGTTCCTTCTAACTGAACTACTAGAACCGAACAAACCAACGTGGTGCTGCAAACAGCAAGCAACGTGACCGACGAAATGAGTTCGTCTATTGATTCCGGTTAACTTGTGATCAACTGTTTTAAGCTGGGGCACAGAGCCTGTTGACTTCCACTAATCGCGTGGACTTTTGACTGCCTGACTGCCTGTGATCATGGTGAGTCACCTCAACGTAACTCCACGTAACTCCAACGGATGAACAAGCTGGTCTCATGGCACGCCCACCAACTTTGCGACCAATCATATTCACCTGTCACACCGTCATGCACGAACCTGCAAAAGAGGTTCCAATCCATATCGCCGATTCCTATCATTGCCGTGGAATCAAGAAATGGAAAAAGATGCAACTTTATCGTTCTTATGGATAGGCTTTGCAGAGAAAAAGGTTCGCTGACCTCCAATGGCAAGAGCCCTGTGCTCCGAGATGTCCAACAGGATCGCCGGAACAATAGTGTAAAGAGCCAGCCAGGGAATACAATAGTACGCACTCAGTATTTAATTATCACTAGCCATATGCTCGTGCGTTGTCACGGAAAAAAAAAATCTACCATCAATTGGCTTATATATGTTACTAACTTTATAAAACAACACGCTAAGGAAGGGTAAGGATTGTTCTTGAATAAAATAGCAAAGGATTGCCCATGTTGAATATAATAAAGTAATCAAAAAAATATTTCTAGCCATGCGGGAAGCTGCCCTATTAGTACTACCATAGGACATTGGCACTTCTTCTTATGGGCGAGTTCTGTGTCAAGGAAGTATTTCTTTTCCCTTTGCGATAAATATAATCTTGGTAAGCCCAACTCTGCATGTTCTTCATCTTCGAACCAAAAGAGTCAAGATCCAAATTGTTAGGCTAATACATATTCACTTCACAATTTTATAGAACTAATTTTGTATGTTTTGTAAACATTTTCCATTATGTTACATGTGTTAGAAGTAAAATGAAATAAAAAAAGTCAGTATATCTATTTGGGCTGAAATTTGCTGGCCCAGTGTCCCACCTATCACCTATACCAAGAACGCAGCAGCAACACTTTGGAGTGTCCCTAGCGTCGTTGTAGACTATCTATAGCAGATCTAGAAGCTCCCAAGGACATTCTTTTAGTTTCTAGTTTCTTGAGGGTATTTCTGTAAAGTAGCAAATGACCAGCAATCAGCCTGTTCTCCATGGCGCTGGCGCATTGCCGCCGCCTATTCCCCACCAATCATAGCCGCTGCAACCCAAGATTGCTCACTGTCGACCATAGAACCTCGAGCACCAGTACATGCGAGGTCGTGCGCCGCACTCCGACATCATTCCCAGTCTCTCTTCTCCAGTTGCTTCTTGCCTAAATCTTCGTTCTCCACCACCTCGCCATAGCAAACAAGGAGCTCGATTTGTGCACGAAGGCTGGTCCTGTCGAGCAGATCCATCTGATTTTGGGTGAGGATGTCGCGGTGGAGCTCGTGGCTAGGGCGGGGGCCGGGTGGGGACGAGGACACGGGCGGCAGAACTGGGAGGTGGAGGTGGGCATTGAGGCGGAGAGGCAGAGACGGACGGCGGCGGGGATGGGATACGACGGATCAACTGCGAATCGAGCCGAGGGCATTGGGGAGAGCGGGGCGATGCGACTTGCGAGAGAGGGAGAGAGAACAGGGAGCGGAGGCGTGCGGGAAGAGGAGGAGAGGCGATGTTTTCCTGGTGGAGGGGCTGGTGGCAAAACCTGGCCCCACTTGTCGGCGCGTACCGGCTGGAGGCGGGCGGGCAGGGCGACGAACGACCAAGACCACCACCAACTCGCATTTTTAAGTATGGTAAAGATTATAGGTATAGGAGCCCTTCAGTTTTTCTCATCGCCACGCCACATTTCTTCTCCTCAACAGACGCTTTTGGAAGCTCACAATTTCGAATTATATATCCACGGCAGCACCTTTTGGACCTCTCAAATCATGTTCACAGCACTAACATGACTGTTCATATTATATCGCACTAATGATACTTGTGACAGATTAAGAATTCAGGTGAAGTTACTAGATAATAAGGGCACCAAATTACGAGTGCAAATCCACTCTCCTGATCCTCTGTGGTTGGTCGGTGTCCAGAGGCCGTATCCCCGGGAGCCGATACGTGCTCCCCGGGACCAGGACCGCCGGCATTCGAGGGGACGGCCGGGTGCCAAGGTCAACGGCTGTCGCCCCCGGCTCCGGTGTTGCCGCCGGCGGCCGGCCTTGCACCGCGCAACCGCCGCGCCAATCCCCAGGCTTGTGGGCGATGCGGCAACAGGAGACGCCACAGAGCTGCTGGGAGTAAAGAACTGGTAGAAGCTGCTGCAAGTTGATGCGCCTTGGCCCTCATATGGGCATATAGATAAAACAAACACTGCACTCAGAAAGAAAGAAATGCCGGTGCCCTTGTGCTTGCACATTCGTGGGGACCTGCGAATGCATCAAAATGAGAGCAGGTTAGAGGGAATCCAAAGGTGGGTTGCATGTGGTTGTGATCCTGCTGCAAACAAGAGTATCTTCTTGCAATAACATTACTCAAGAAACTTTGGCATCGACTGGAATTATGCAGTGGGCCATTGTGATTAGCCTGTGCAGAGTGGTACTTAAGATGCCTATAAATCTGTCAGCTAATACTCATAAGTACTTCCAATTATGCAGGCTTTTGGCTATTATGTTGTTTCGTGCCAAGTGCAGAACAGCCGTGACAAATTTAGCCCAAAACACTCTAAAATGGATAAAGCCATAAATACAACACCAGTGTTTTTCTGTTTCAAGAAATGAGGGACCAACAGTTGTGACTGTCAGTAACATTTCCATACAGATCCCTAAGTCGCTTACTTTAATAGGGAAGATCAATGGATCCTAGTGGAACATCTTAATCTGAAGTGCACATGCTTTTATGATTTTTTGACATATGGATTCGGGGGACATAAATCCACACAAATGTCAGCAGCACCGATGCATGGATCTGAACACAATCACGCGTAAGAGCTTCAGGCTTGGCAAAACAATGCATAAAAACATGCACGCAAGGATGCAAAGGAGCTTAGATGAGTCTCAAAAAAAAAAGGAGCTTAGATGGATGCATCACAAACCTCAGAAATTGCTGCTTTATCACTTGGCCGCTTCCACCTTTTTCGCGGTTTTTAAGATCAGAGAGTTGGGCGACAAATTACCAGAGGCAGAGAGAGGAAAGAGACCGACACGACAAGGATCACAAAGCCCAATACCGGAAATTTCTCCTGCTTCTAGGCAGCATCTTTTGATTTGCCTTCTTTTCGTTGGGAACTTCAAATTACTCATTTTGAGTTGTCCATGTTAGGGAGCCCACAAAAGGAAAATGCCAAGGTTTGTGCTGGGCCCAACACGTGTTTGGGCCACTGTGAATATTTTGCTTCCTAGTGATTTGCTCTTCTGTAGCCTGTACCAGCTATAGCGTCAGATTTCGTTCTGTATGCCGATAACAAGAACATGGTTCATCCTCTGGCTGGTTAGTTTCAGGACCCCATTTTTGTGTCCCCCCAAGTAACCCTGATAAAGTGACAGCCAGTTGTCTGCACAGACAAGAGAAACTGTAAGTTCCCTTCACAGGAGTTTTCACAGCCAATTTTACATTTTACAGGTCATTTTCTATTTCTGAAAAGATATGTCATTCTTTCAAAAACTCATTAAACGGTCAGGAAAACTACTGATCAGATATGTAATAGTCAGGATATTAATGAGCATAATATCAGTAAATTCTCTAGATGTGTACTTTGCATATTCAGGACTGATTATTACTATGCTATATGCACAACAGCACAAGTCAAAGGCATCCTGACAGTTAAGAGGGCAGTGCCATTAATCAATTCACTCGTCGTTCTTTCTCCAAAAGGAGAGTGTTCATGCGTCTCTTCTTCTTAAGTAAATTACTGGAGATGCTTTGCAACAAGAGAAAAGCGATATGATACAACTTTTGATTTGTATTTCATGTTTTGAAACAAAGAAAAGTCAATGAAGGCAAGCGAGGCACATGTTCGAGATAGCAGACAATTTTGAGCACATGTCAAGGTCCAGCTAACATGTGATAATTGGTAAGAAAAAAAGGGAATAGAGATTTTGGTTAAGCAGAAAACAGAATCTATCCACCATTATATGCATTATCGATATATGGCTAGTAAAGGCAAATGTATACAACCGAAAAAAGGCATCAGTAATTATGCTTAGTTAAAAGTAAGTACACAGTATTTAAGCTGAATTTGCTCAATTCGTGCGATATGTTATTTTACCAACCATAGAAACTCTGTTACTGTTCAAATTAAATTTTAGGTCAGAAAAAAGGTAAATTTCTGTAAGTCTTACATTTGTATCATATGGGATGCCAACTGGTTCTGAAATTCAATTTAAATTTGAAGGTCAGGAAAAGGTAAATTTCTGGAAGACATTTGACACCTATAATATGAAATGCCAACTGGTGCAGCAAAATTCAAATTAAATTTGAAGGTCAGAAAAGGTGAACTTTTGTATTTCAGACATTTGACACCTATATTGTTCAGTGCCAACTGAATACTCAAATACGTGTACTTTGTTTGTAGGAATATGACCCCCATGGTCCATTACAGAAAGGTGGAATTGTAAGTATACAAGAAGCACAGAATCTTCAGTCCAGCTTTATATTTGAAGTTTATTGGGTAATTCACTTATCATATT
Organism: Eragrostis nindensis; assembly: GCA_012490785.1. Taxonomy (NCBI): domain Eukaryota; kingdom Viridiplantae; phylum Streptophyta; class Magnoliopsida; order Poales; family Poaceae; genus Eragrostis; species Eragrostis nindensis. The sequence goes on from JAAXCT010000368.1 coordinate 35,993, forward strand.
TCACCCAAGCTAACCGCATGATCACTAGCAAAAAATATCGAGAAAACACCTTTCAGTGGAAACTCAAACCTTAGCGACCCTACCACTTGGTAAGACGTTTGAAGCACCTTTCTGGCTACTGACAAAATCTATACATTTCAATTCAAGCTTAAAACGACTTTGAATTCTGGAGATGGCTTCCAGGACCCGTAAATTCTTATAGAGTATGTTAATTCATAGCAAAAGCTGATTGAATATCTTGATATTGTAACTACCATGTACTTTGAGGTATTTAGTGCCTCTTTTGCCCTCAAAACAACCATGGAGATGTATACAGTATAGTGCATGTAAGTTGTGTAAGTTTACTGTGAACCAATATAGAACAACACTATCACCTATTCAGGCATTCAGCACACCATCCAACAACAAATGGAAGAAACAAAGATAAAGATAGCTAAAGTGTTTACCTGCAAAGAGTAATCTGCATCGCTTTCAGATTTGGTTGACCATGGAGCTATTGCTTAACAGCCCCTTTTAGTAGTTTGCCCTCCAAACTAGCTGTATTTCCAAAGAGTTGGCTACTAGCATCCATTGGTGAACTGAAACTCAGTATCTTCGATTAAGCTCTGCCCTGGTGCCTTATTCACACTCATTCTCCTCATCAGTCTCCTCACCTCCCCTGCCTCCTCCCACCGTTCTGTCTCTGCATAAAGGTTGGCCAACAGCACATAGTTCCCTGAGTTCCATGGTTCCAGACTAATAAGCTCTTTCAAAGCCACCTCAGCGATGCCCAGCCCAGCATGGGCACAGCATGCGCTTAAAAGCGCTCCCCATATTGCAGCATTGGGCTTCATTGGCATCCCTCGAATCAGCGTGTGCGCCTCCTCAAGAAGGCCGGATCTTCCAAGTAAATCCACCATACAGCCATAATGCTCAATAACCGGCTCAATGCCATGGTCTGATTGCATGCTATGGAAGATCTCGCGGCCAACATCCACTGTCCCAGCATGTGCACAGCATCCTAGCACACCCAAGAATGTCACTGCATTAGGCTCAAACCCTTGCGTCCTCATCTCCTGGAACAGCTCAATCCCCTCAAGTCCATGTCCATTAAGCGAGAATCCAGAGATCATGGAGTTCCAGCTCACAACACTACGCTGCTGCATCCCATCGAACACAGCCCTCGCAGTGACAACATCACCACACTTGCAGTACATATCCACCAACGCATTCGCAACATGCACCGTCCTGTCCAGCAGCCCAGTCTTGCGCGCATACTCATGGGCCCACCTCCCCGCCGCAGCATTCCCCATCCTTCCACAAGCCGGCAGCACCGCCGCTAGAGTCCCGTCATCCGGTGCCACCTCCCCATCCTTGACCATCCTCTCGAAAAACCACACAGCCATGTCATCCCGCCTGCAACGTGCACACCCGGCGATCATCGTGTTCCATGAAACCACGCTCCTCCTGGAGCGCTTGTGCCTCTGCATTTCGTCGAACAGGTGGCGCGCAGACTGTATATCCTTGGCATTGAGGTGCCGCGTGATGAGGGTGTTGTAGGCGACGGTGCACCTGTTCCTCTGCGGCATTTCGTCGAGCAGGGTGCGGACGTATGGTAACGGGTACGGCTTGAGGAGAGCGAGTGAGATGGCGTGGTGGGAGAGGAAGCCGAGGCGGAGGAGGAGGGAGTGGAGCGCGGAGAGGAGCGGCAAGGAGGCGGCGCAGCCGAGGAGTGGGAGGAACGAGAGGCGATCGGGCGCGTGGAGGCGGCGGAGGGTGGAGAGGACCCGGAACGCGAGCGGCGGGGAGGAGTCGGAGAGGGCCTTGACGGCGGCGTTGAGGAGCGGGAGCGGGGGTGGGGGGTCGGGAGGGAGGAGGCGGAGGAGGGGAAGCGCCGGCGGAGGCGGGGTGGAGAGGAGGAGGAGCGCGGCGAGGGAGTGGTGGTGCGGCGACGGCGGGCAGCAGGGGAGCGCGCGGCGCACGGCGAACGCGAGCAGCTCGAGCGGGCGGCGGCGCGCCGCGGCGGAGTGGTGGAGAAGGTGCAGCAGGCGGCGCTCCGCCGTGCGCGGGTGCCACCCGTCGGGCGTGGTGATGGGGGAGGCGAAGGACGGCGAGGGCTCGCCGGCTGGCGGTGGCATCGGCGACAGCGACACAGTTTGAGTTTGCGTCAGGGCGGCAAAAGGCAAACCAGCTAATCTGTGGACATTTCTTACTCTCTCTCCGATTTTAAATTGTTATTACTATTGTGTTTTAGTTAGATTTGATTGTTTGTTTTATTCAAAATATTTATTCAAAATATTTAGTCAAACAGGCAAACCAGCTAATCTGTGGAAGTATGTTTCAATTTTCTTTAATAATAAAAAGAAATCATAACAAAATATATGATATTTTTTAGAAAAATGTAATAAGACGAATGGTCAAATGTATCTTGAAAAGTTGATAACAATTTAAAAATAAAGGGAGGATTTTGCATTGAGAATTTGCGTAGTTTCCTTATTTGTGTCTGCCATCCATCTAAATTTTGATGCCATTGTTGCTCTCGCGTTGCCACTCTGGCGAAGTCTATTGCCTATCGTGTTTATCATTTCGATGACCAAATTGCAGTGACCAAACTGCTCCTGAGCATGTTGACATCTCTCCCCATTCACATCTCGCTCTTGAACCGTCTCTCTCCTGAACTCGATGCCCATCTCCCTGTCTTTTTTTTACGAAGAAAGGCAGGTGCTCTGCCGCTTCATCTCCCTGTCAACCATAGATTAGATCACATGCATATCCTATGCCATGTGCCAGGTGATGTCCAGCGAGCGACAGGATTTGGGCTGCTGTGAATAGTGCATATGAGTGACAGCACGGTGAAGCAAAGGACTTGACGATGACGATTCACTTTTCGAATAGAAGTTAGATGCCGAGCTGACAAGTGCGTGGTCATCGTGAGGCGTATATCAAGCTAACAAGAGCTGCAAATCCAAGTGGGAAATGAAGCAAGGGGCCAATGGTCACTGCGAGCTACAGTTTGCACTAATTATCTTCCAATATAAAGCACTAAGCTGCCATACTCTATTATGGTTTCATTCAACGTCGTTAATATCTCAGAAAGATACGGGCGCTGCTGCTGGGGTGCATCGGAGCACTTTTAATTTCTACTGGCAAACGGTGCACATAAAAGAATAATCAGGTAGCAGCGACACGAGGGCGCGCCGGCCACCGTGGGCGACGCCGATGCACGCCTGTCCGCAGTGCATCGCCGTATAGAGATTGCAGGATCAAACACTGTCGATAATAACAGGCAGACTGATACAGGATCAACACATCCACACAATCCACCAACAAAAAGTCGTGTCATTCCATTGCAGGCGCCTCAGTACTTGGTACACAAAGGACATACTAGTGTATATGACATAACATTAGCCAGGTTGATACGGTCAAAAATTATAAAGACCATCCAGGTTCGTATGGTCAAAATCTTTAGAGACCTTCCAATTCACCTCAGAACACGCATTAGATCCAAATGGCTTAAACCAAGAAAACCAAGCGTCGGTCTCAGAAAATAGGAAGAAGACTTCTAAGGTCAGTAGAACAGCAGCGTGCCTTTATGGCCAGATTAGGTTTCTGGATTGAAGAAAACGTTTGGTGACCGGCCACTGGAGCGCTCATCAGAGGTCCATGCCATCGCCCCGGCCAATGCACCGGCTCCACAGGTTCTTGATGTATGCCACAGCGATCTGTCAAATGCAACAAAAACAAAAACACTCGAGAGAACTGACAGGATAACGGGTAGAAAACAAGGAACCAGAACTATCTTACCTCAGCTTGCCTGCATGATCCACTCCACGCAAGCACCACCGGGCACATTGCTGTGAAGACACATGCGAGCACGGACTTGACGCTCATGGAGGTGACTGCATAGGTCAACGACCTTTGCAAGTGCCTGCACATGAATGCCAACAAAGTTAAACATCTAACATTTTTAAACTAATATGCAGATCAGGCATGTATTGCCAGAACACCTGCAGATCAGACATGAGGTAGGAGTAAGAGAAGAAAGATGACGATTTCTGAACCCTCTATGGACGAACAGAAGAATTTGAGCTTACCGAATCGAACTGATGCAGAAGCAGAGGTGTGGCAGCCAAAGAGCAGTTCCTAGCCAAGGAATCCTTGTGATCTCCCTGTCAGCATCATCACTTCAGAAGCGAGAAAATATAATCTTGCAGCGAATATACATACAGATCAGCCTACAAATTCTCTATCGATTCAACTTTTACTTTGGCAAGCAAAAACACAGACATTTGCGAGCTAGGGATTAGAGCATTTCTCGCCGGAATGGGATATTCAACCAAGGCACAATAGCAACGTACCTGTCCTTTGCTCACTGCGGCCGCCCCCGTGAGCTCGAGCTCCCTCTTCATCCGCGGCGAGGAAGCAGTCAGGGGAAAGGGAACTGGTTCGGTGGGCTTCGTGGATAACAAGGCTCGTGGGCCTTCCTGGGCCAAATACTAAGTATCAAATTGTGTCCAAAGTTCAACTTTACGAACACAGGTGGCAAACCGGTGGTTACTGCATTTTTGTGCCCTGGTTGTTGTACAAAAGAGCGAGAATGTTCAGAGTTTCATCTGTAGACTAACAAAAAGCACAGCACTGACCGGAAACCCGCGATGTCTGTAGTCCCGTCCGGTCCTGTCTCCTTAATTACGTTTTTACTGAGTAACCTTTTTTTGCGAATGTTTTTACTGAGTAACCATGTGATCTGAGGAGCATCTCTTTACGACTTCGAGTGCAGCCAGCCGGCGTCTCCTGCACTCCCTTGCCTTATTATGTTTAGATTAGGGTATTCCTAAAGACATGCTTGTGCAGGTTTTGGTTCGTTTCCAGTTTTAACAGTTGTGCTTGTGCCTCTCCCTGAACCATGTTTGTTTTAAGGCCAGGCACTCATTGGTTGCGACATACTACTTAGATGCAGTAAGGGTATTAATTTTACTAATTATTAATTGGGCTCTTCTTACGCTAGAGGATGTCAGCTATTGTGTTCTCCATCTTTGGAATGTGCTCAGATCATACTGCTATTTTTTTTACTCAATGATTTGTGTAACTGTTGGCCTTATATACAGCAATCCTGTGAAGGATCATGGAACTTTCGACTTGAGTATTTTTCTAGCATCTTATATTACTGGTTCATCAGCTTTGCTTATCTCCAATATTATGTATCCTAGAAGATAATACAGACACTGATGTGATGCCTGATATGGCATATTTAAGCAATCCTACAAGTTTATATGCCTGATATGACATGGAGGTTTCACAGATTCGTTTAGTAGACTCAAATACATTTGATTTATATTGGATTGATACTTCACTGTTAAATAAGACAGTAGGCAGATCATTATGTTATGCACTAAGCAATCGTTGATCATGTACGGCTACATTTGAGCTTAGCTCGCAAAGGAGTTTACAAAGTCCTTCCAGCCTTGTTTTCCCATTCCACTAAACCTCATGCCTCGGTGGCCCAAACTGCTGTTACTCCTCTCTCTATTCCACTTCGTCCTCGCCTCACAACCACCGCCGCTGCTGAACTGGCAGCCTTACGTAGCTTACTATCAGGCTTTGAACTTAGCGTTGGAATGGACGACCGAACGTACATATGGAACGGGCGCTCTCACTTCTCCTCTGCTGCAGCTTACAGGGCACTCACAAGCACCGGCGAGACGGACCAAAACGGGTGCATCATCTGGGCCACCAAAGTGCCCAACAAGCTAAAATTTTTTGCATGGCTGTTTTGTAATGACAGGTTGCCAACGCGGATAAATCTACTGGCCAAGCATGTCTTGCAACCTAGCGAGGCTAACTGCCCAAGGTGCGCTCAGACACCGGAAACTGGGGAGCACCTCTTCTTCCGGTGCCCGGCGGCACTAGCCTTCTTCTCCCGAATTGGGATCGACACGACACCGGCGACCATGGCACACCCATGGGTGGCCGCTGCCCCTGCCTTCCTGCCGTCTACAGTATGGCCTGATGTCCTCCTCATGCTCCTTTGGCGAGTTTGGAACTGCCGCAACGCGCTAGTATTCAACAATGACGATCTATGCACGGTGGCGTCTTTGCAGATTCTTCTGCAGGACTTGGACGCTTGGGGCTACCGTTACAAGAATCCCGACAAAATCGCCGCTCTTGCTCAATGGCGGTCACACCTCTCGGCATCCATTGCCATGTCCTCTTAGCTATTCATGTAATCTCTCCTCTACCACAATGGCATCTTGCGGGCTAGGCTCCCGGTTCTGTACTGCGTTGTGTACTCATGTACTTGCGCTACCTTCGAATAAAAATTAGGTGGGGAAACTACCCCCCCCCCCCCCCCCCCCCCCCCCCGTTTTGCTCGAAAAAAAAAAGGAGTTTACAAAGTTTATAGCTTCTCCGTTTTAACAGAAGAAAAGTTTGGATCCTAAAGGCACTGTAGGAGTTTACAAAGTTTATAACTGCTCTGTTTAACTGAAGAAAAGTTTGCCTCCTAATAAAGGCACTGTAGGTTATCGTCCAGTAACAAGACTTTTCATGTCGCGGTGTTACCTGTCGCTCTCAGAGTCCAACATAATGGAAACAGTTTTTGACAAACTGTATTTTCGTTTGGTGTGTTTGAATCAGATTGGATCAAGTTTCAAAGCTTCTTTGGTGTGAGAGCTTATCCGACTGTGCAGTTTAAATTTTTTAGCTTCCTATCAGTTGTACCTCTAATTCATATTGAGCACCAAGGTAAAAAGAAATGTTTTGCATTGCTCAGATCATGAGGGACATGTATATCTTGACATAAGCATCTTATGCACATGTAACCCATTTGTTCTGCCTCCTGGTCTCCTTTACCCAAACTATTGCAGTGCAAAGAGATGTAGCATGCTCAAGCAGCTAAGATTAACGAGGAGCAATTTATCTATTCTAGTAAAAGCTAATGACTGGATAGGAGGTGGACTTCTGTAACAGATTTGAAAATTAATAGATAATGTTGTTATCTTTCCACTATGTGAGTTCTAGCCTTATATCATTTAACTGGCTATGGGAGGTTTTTATTGTTCCTCCTTTTTATCTCCTCCGACCAAGTATAGATTTCTTATACTGGGCAGGGGAACTCTATAGGTAGTTTTTTCTGTTTCATCTCATAGGCCCTTAATTACAAAGTTCCAGATACCATGTGGTCACGGGTTTGAGTCATAGAAACAGCCTCTTGCAGTTAATTCATATACTCTATGTATACGATGATTTTTTACCATGAATATACTCATCTAGAAACAAAATCAATGATGCGTCAAAAGGAGAAGATTCCGTGTGTTCTCCAAATATTTAGCTATTGTGTGCAGCTTTCGGGGGGCGGGGGGGGGGGGGGGGGGGGGGGGGGGGGGGGGGGGATGTATCATATACCAATACAACTTGTTTCCATCAGATACTAACTAATGCATTATTTAGTGTTCCATGGCATCAGTTATTATTTGTTCCTCATCTCAAGGCCATATTGTATATAGATTGCTAGGTTATTGCAATTCATTCCATGAAGAAATGAAAAAAGATGTCACAACAGGGGTCACGTACAGAACGAATCATATAAATAAGCACTGTAGGCAAGGTGAATCATATACTAATAAGCACTGTAGGCAAGGTTTCAGTCAAGAATATACTAATAAGCACTGTAGGCAAGGTTTCAGTCAAGAGTCACAAACTGTTGAGATTACATAGTACCATCCACTATAGTACATCCATACCAGTAAAGTGTCTGCCCGATTTATCAGCCGGGCACAGAAAACTGAATTAAAACTTGCTAACGGCAAGCAGCATACTATAATACTTGTTTTATAGCAGCATACCACTACTAAAACTACCACCAGGCAGAGCACCATACCAGAGATACAAACTCATGTCGCCCCTTATTTACTTGATCATTACACTACTTCTCCGATGCCAGTAGTTTGGTACTAAGGTCGCTGACACCTTCCATCGACCGCTTCATGGCATAGTTCTTAATATAGAGTTCCCTAGTCTTGGATATCAGCCAGACGTTCCCTATTAACGTAAGGGACAGGATAAAAAGACACACCCAAAGATCCCGTCCGTTGTCGGAGAACTTTACCATGTACGCGACAAGGCCAACGTTGAACAGCAGATAAAGCACAAGGTAACATTCTGCAGAGCAGCAAGAACAAGAGGGTTAGTAGGCAGGCGTATGTGAAAGTTAAACGAATGAGATTTGAGGTAAACAGAATGACATTAGGCAGCAAGAGGGAACACCACCATATTCTTGATTAAATGGGGAACTAAAAATGCTCAAGCATCACATTTGTAGATATAAAGTAGCATCAATAAAGTAGGGTACAATGCGTCCAATATCGTCGGTAAATATAGAAACAAATTAAGATGAACACGTAGACGAACTGCTGCACATTTGCTGACACCACAAAAGAAAACAAAATGTTGAGTGAAATTTGTCGGATCTGTGCATCACAATTAATCAATTATTTCTCAGCTAGTATACAATTGTTTTCAGAGAGAGAAAAAAAAGATACTATATCTAGGGCAGGTCTTAACAAAGCAGGAAAAAAAGAAAAAAATCGAGAAACCTAGAAGGACGAAATCAAGGGGAAGACAAAAACTCAATAAGTCAGGAGCATGAGAAGAAGGAATAACATTAGAAGCATCACCATCAAGCGATTGATCGGCTTTGCCTTTTGAGGGTCCACGATGGCCACTTCCTCTTCCTTCTCCGCCTCTTTCAAGGCGGTGGTGCCTTTCTCGAGATCAACCACAGCATCGGACACAGTCGACGATTTCTTTGCCATCCCGTATCTAGCTTGCCCAACGGTGGGCTGCTGGCGGCGGCGCTAGGGTTTACTAGTAAGTAGTACGAGGAAAACGAGCGGCTGGCGGCGGCGCTAGGATTAGTAGGGTTTTTTTTTTTCCTTGAGAAACTGTAGGGCTACTAACTTACTATCTTCTTTTTTTTGAACTGAGGGTTACTATCAGCAGCGAGTAATCGAAGGGGAACTACTTCCTGCGGTCGAGAGGATCCGCGTCGTTTTATTATCTTACTAGAAGCTGTGGCGCGCCCTTGGCGCGCCCATCTGACGCTAAAAGTTCGTTAAAATGGCGTGACTATGTACGATGATTACGTCACGTGATGTATGTTTCCGTATTTATATTGCTTGTGTTGTCCAAATGAACCTAGCTGATCCCTGAAAAATGTTTATTTATGTCAGACAATGTATGGCAAATGGTGTCGAGAGGAAATAATTATGCACTCAAAAGAAAAGTATTGCAATGAAGGGAGCGCTTAACTTTCATTGATGGTGTATTACAGTGATTACGGGCGTCTGAAGGCTTAAGAAATTAAGCAAGCAGTGATGATGAGCGAGGAAACCTATGTAGTGCATGAAGCGGGTGTCGGTCAGAGCGACCCTCATCGGCATTCTTAGAGGCGTCGGCAGCGGCCAGAACGTTCCCTGCCGGGTGCATCAAATGCTGCAGGGCGTGCCTGGTCGTCGTCGCTGCGTCAGACCGGGGAGGTCAAGATGTCGGGACGCGCCATGCCTCGGAGGATCGTGTCGCCCAGGAGGTCCGGGCGCCCAACCAGTTGGTCAGGACACAGGGCGCCATGTGACTATGTCAGCCCGGGAGGTCGTTGTCGGGGCATCGTGGCTGGTTCGGCGCAGCGGCCGCCGCCGTCGTCACTTGTGTTACCGTACGTCGTGGGGCTCCATGAAGCCGCGGCAATGCCACGCGAGGTAGCGGCCCGTGCGAGGTCGCGGTGTACTGAGGCCGCGCACCTGAGCTCCCACTCAGGAGACTCCGAGCTGCTCCAACCTCCGGGCACTTTGTCCCGAACCGCCGCGGCCGACCACAACCAACACTATATCAAACAAGCGAGCAGCATGCAGATGGCGACGCAAGGAGCGAGCACGATGCGAGCTCCTGAGCGCAGCGGATACACGAGCCCCGCACACAGCCCGGCATGCATGCGCACACGCACATGCTCGATCGTTTCAACGACATCCGGGAAAGTTAACAAAGTTTAAGCAATTAAATGAAGAAGTATTAGTTTAACCTTTGGCAACGCATGCCGAGCTGTGCGCCGAGCTATCGACCTTCATCGGCACACTGACTCATATGACCGCCGAGCGTGGCTCGTTCCTACGGCGGCTCTCCCTTCAGCTAGCTTCCGCACCGCCCTCGGCATGGTGGGCCAAGCCGCCGGCACCGGCTGGCGCGCAGCGAACCATGGCAGATCGTCAACTGGCTTCCTCTCCATGAGCAGCAGGATCCCGAAGGCGTACACGTTAGGTGTGCGCGATGCACTTTCTCATGCAGTGCAGGTCCGGGGCCTGGTAACTGTCCGCCTTGGCCACCGCCGGCACCAGCAGCTGGTGGAGCGCGCGCATACTCGCCGTGCGCCTCACCCTGCCCGGACTGCAGGTACGCAAGTGCGATCATGTGGCAGCGCGGCCACGTGACCAGCGGTCTGCAGGAAGTGGTCGTAGACGAGCAGCTTCTCTTCGCGCCTCCCCTGGTCGTTGCCACGCGCGCCCGATGCGCCGCACCACCACTTGTGCGCTCTCATTGCAGCAGCCGCAGCTCGATGCCGCCGACGCCACCCGCTAGCTTGGCCCTGTAGCCCGCCTTAGCCACCACCTGCTCCATCACGTTCAGCACCTGCTCCATCGTCAGGTGCTCGCCGTCTCGATCGAACACCACCAGCCGCCCCTGCTCCTCCTCTTCTAGGTCTCCTTCCCTGCATTGGCTGGCCTCCTATTCCACCTCCCCTTCGCCCGGCCAATGCATAGGGACACCGCGACCCCGGCGCCGGCCATAACCCATGAGGCCGATCACCATCCCGACGACATCACGGGAGCTGAGCTCCAAGAGCACCGACGGGCCTTGCAGCGCCAGGTTGTTGCCGAAAAGCGAGTCCTCGGTGAAGTCCACCAAGGCCTGGAGTAGCTGCCCGGAGAAGTTGCTGTAGGAGAGGTTGAGTGCCTGGAGTCGCTGGGCAATTCCGGCGAAGGCGTCCGGGATGAGCCGTCCAGGCGCTGGAGGCCTCGGAACGCCGCGGGAAGCAAACCAGGACGAAGCAGAGCGATAGATGAGGCTACTTATGTAGCGTAGAAAACATAATACTGGGACACACGACCGTAGCACCAAATCAAAGTTTCAGCACCACATGCATACGGCACACATAGTCAACAATCCAAGCTACCACTCATTGTGCAAAATTCAACATTCAAAGTCACACCATTCACACCGATGGAGGAGGGATAAAAAGCAGCCGGTAATTCAACATTCAAAGTCACACCATTCACACCGATGGAGGAGGAATAAAAAAGCAGCCGGTCAACATGGCAATTTTACATTTTCTCTTCTTCACATTGATTATGAACAAACGTAGACACCTTGTTGCGAAAAAAATGAACTTGTTTACTGTTGAGAAAGAGTTTTACTTCGCACAACTGAATCCAATGCAAAACTCAGGTGTTTGACCGCAAAAAAACAACTGCCACATGTCGCCTCCGTGACGATCAGATAGAAAAGAATGAACGGTGCAGGAAATCGTGGGACGTGGCTCGTGCTAGGGGAGGCAATTCCGGTACAACATTTATGTTGTTTGATAGGAGTGTTGGGTCTATGAGATTCGGAGGAGGTTTGGGCTGGCCCAGGAGGTCGTATTGGAACCGTATCCGCCATCCGCTGCTGGATCAAAGCCCACCGCTCGTGCGTTCCAGTTTTTTTTTTTATTAGAAGAGAAAAGTCCAATTTGATAACTATTTGCAGGTCAAAAAAAAAAAGAAAACTATTTGGGGTAGCGTAATTTTCACGTTTAACTACAAAACCGGGTAGCCAGACTCCCTCAACTCCTCTCAATTCAATTTCGCTCCCTATGCGGTATTGAGAGCGGTTTTGTCCTACGTGGCAGAGTCCACTTATCAGGTGCCACGTTTTTTTTCTTTTTCTTTTTTTCTCTCTTCTCCTCTTTCTCCCGACGACACACCCTTCCTCGCGCGCCGCCATCCCTCCCCGCGCCGCATCCACTGCCCTCGTGCGCCGCTCTCCCCGCGCCGCCCTACCCAACGTTGCCCCTCCCGGCGCCACCTCCACGGCCCAGCTCGCGCCGCCGCTTCCCTCCACCGCCTCTCCCCGCGCCGTCTCCACCGCTCGGCTTGCGTCACCGCCCCTCCCTGCGCCACGTCCACCGCTCGGCTCGCGTCGCCGCCCCTTCCCGGCTGCCGATCCCATCCCGTCACCGAGCAAAGCGACCCACTAGCCGACGCACCGCCTGCGCCAGGCTTCACTATGTGCGTGCGCAGGCCACATCGGCAAGCAAGACCCCGCCACATCAATACCACCGCTGCGGCGACCACAGCAAGCCTCGTCCTCACTCCGCCGGCTATAGAAGGGCACCAGCACGAGCTCCTCAGCCCCACCGCACCACCACCGAGCCAGCACTCCTGCCCCAACTCTGTTTGAGGCGGAGTTCGCTTTCTTCCTCAATCCTGACGATCGTGCTGTCAATCTCCACTCCAGCTCGTCCCTCGTTCGATTGAGTGGTAGGTGAGCATCTCCGGCACCACCTTCCGAGCTCGCTCAATCGCCCCCTCTCCCCGTAGCACAGTTCGGGAGAGGCGGGAGGAGATGGCGGCGAGTCGATGCGCCGCCGCCGGTCCCCGTGAACGCGTTGCAGGCGGAGGCGGATGACGTGCTGCGAGCGGGCTGGGCGGAGCGGCACGAGGGGCAGTGGCGCGTGGTGGGCGGTGGAGGCAGTGGTGCGCGAGGAAGCAAGGCGGCGTGTTGTCGGGGAGAAAGAGGAGAAGAGAGAAAAAAAAAGAAAAAGAAAAGAAAAATGACGTGGCACCTAACATGTGGGTCTCGCTATGCCACGTAGGACAAAACCGCTCTCGGTACCGCCTAGGGAGGTAAATTGAAGGGAGAGAAAGAGTTGAGAGAGTCTAGCTATCAGGTTTTGTAGTTGAGCTGCGCTACTCCCAATAGTTAAGGAAGTCAAATTAGACTTTTCTCTTATTAAAAATAATAACGGAAACTCTCGTCCGCCACTGTGAAGAAGTGAACAGTGATGACCATCAGAGTGAGGACACGACAAAGATCACAAAGCCCAATACTAAGAATGAGGCATCTCTTGATTTGCCTTCTTTTCGTTGGGAACTTCAAATTACTCATTTTGAGTTGTCCATGTTAGGGAGCCCACAAAAGGAAAATGCCAAGGTTTGTGCTGGCCCAGCACGTGTTTGGGCCACTGTGAATCTTTGTTTCCTACTACCTCCGTCCTTTTATATAGGGCGTTTTAGAGGTTTGAATTTTTCCCTAAATATAAGACGTTTTGTGGTTGGTGAGAGGGTTGGTGGAGAGACGGATTGAGGTAAAAATGAGGGGTATGGTGGTCTTTTAACATCTTGACTATTCTTGTGTTTGAATGCTAGAAAGCCCTATATTTAGGGACGGAGAGAGTAGTGTTTTGCTCTTCAGTAGCCTGTACCAGCTATAGCGTCAGATTTTGTTCTGCATGCTGATAAGAGCGTCCCTAAAGGTAGAGTCATTGTTGACTCTCCACCTCATCTAAGAGTCAGTCTAAGAGTTCACATTATCTCTAAATTAATGACTGTCCCCACCTGTCAACAGCTCCGTAAATATTAGAGACTGTCTTTTAAAGAAGAGCTAGCTCCTCTCTCTTTTCTTTTCCTCTCTCCTCCACGTAGGACAAAATCCTACGTGGACCGACTCTTAGATTCCCTTTAGGGACGCTCTAACAAGAACATGGTTCATCCTCTGGCTGGTTAAAGCGTCCATAAAGGTAGAGTCATTGTTGACTCTCCACCTCATTTAAGAGTCAGTCTAAGAGTTCACACTGTCTCTAAATTAATGACTAGCCCTACCTGTCAATAGCTCCGTAAATATTAGAGACTGTCTTTTAAAGAAGAGCTAGCTCCTCTCTCTTTCCTCTTCCTCTCTCCTCCACGTAGAACAAAATCCTACGTGGACCGACTCTTAGGTCCTCTTTGGGGACGCTCTTAGTTTCAAAACCTCATTTTTCTGCCCCCCCCCCCCCCCCCCCCCCCCCCCCCCTCGCGTAACCCTGATAAAGTGACAGGCCGACAGTCAGCTGTCTGTTCAGAGTTCCCTTCACAGGAGTTTTCACAAGACCATTTTACTTTTTACAAGTCATTTTCTATTTCTGAAAAGATGTCACTCTTTCAAAAACTCGTTAAATGATCAGGAAAACTACTGATCAGATATGTAATAGTTAGCATATAGTGAGCATAATATCACTGAAGCGAATTCTCAAGATGCATAATTTGCATATTCAGGATTGATGACTAAATAGTACTATGCAGTATGCACAAGTCAGAGACATCCTGACAGTGAAGATTGCCGTTGATCATCTTTTGAAAAGGTGAAGTTTATCAGTTCATGCATCTCTTTTCATAAGTGAAATTGACTGGAGATGCAAATTAAAAGTTGAGTTTCATATTTTGAAAAAAAAAAAGAAAAGTCGATGAAGGGAACTAGGGAAGCCAGGCACATGTCCAAGAATGCAGAAGACGAAAAATATACAGGCTCAGACAATCTAGAGCACATGTTAGGCTCCACCTACAATGTGATAATTTTTTTTGAAAGGTACAATGTGATAATTGGTAAGCAAAAAAGGGAATGGGGCACCAGCTAACATTACCAATATATGACTAGTAAAGGTTAATGGGAAAACTCGTGAGTAACTAAACTAACCAAAAAGTACAAGGTATTGAAGCTAAATTTGCTCGATATGTTATTTTTCCAACCATAGAAAAAAATTCTAATGCCGTAAAATTCAAATAAAATTTGAAGGTCAGGAAAGGTAAATTTCTGTATGGCAGACATTTGACACCTATCATCTGCAATGCCAACTGGTGCTGTAAAATTAAAATTAAACTTGAAGGACAGAAAGGTAAATTTCTGTATGTCAGACATTTGTCACCTATCATATGTAATGCCCTGAATACTAACAAATGAATGTACTTAGTTTGTAATATGGTCCTCATGGTCGCTGTAGGTGACCTTGCTATGGTTTCTTGAATTCATAGCAAAAGCTGGATGTTATCTCTTGCTATCTCAGGTACCATGTAACTTGAGGTATTTAGTGCCTCTTTCGCTGTCCAAACAACGATGGAGGTATATACAATATAGCATACTTCCTCCGTTCATAAATATATATCGATGTTGACTTTTCGACATCACGTTTGACTGCTTGTCTTATTAAATTTTTTACGCAAATCTTATTTACTTTTTTATAACTTGTTTTATTATTGAAGATATTTTAATCGTTGAATATTTATTTTAATATTTCCATAAATTTTTTGAATAAGATGAACGGTCATACGTAATGTCTAAAAGTCAACAACGACATCTATTTATGAACGGAGGGAGTATGTATGTGAACGAGTATTGAACAACACTATCACCTATTCAGCACATCATCCTACAACAAATGGAAGAAACATCCGAAAAGATAGCTGGAGTTTTCACCTGTAAATAGTAATCTGTATCACTTTCAGATTTGGTTGACCATGGAGGTACTCCTTAACAGTCCCTTTTAGCAGTTTGCCTTCCAAACTAGTTGCATTTCCACAGATTTGGCTACGAGCATCCATTGGTAAACTGAAACGCGGTATCTTCAATTAAGCTCTGCCCAGTTGCCTTACATGCACTCATTCTCCTCATCAGTCTCCTCACCTCTCCTGCCTCCTCCCACCGTTCTGTCTCTGCATAAAGATTGGCCAACTGCACATAGTTCCCTGAGTTCCATGGTTCCAGACTAATAAGCTCTTTCAATGCCACCTCAGCGATGCCCAGCCCAGCATGAGCACGGCATGCGCTTAAAAGCGCTCCCGATATTGCAGCATTGGGCTTCATTGGCATCCCTTGAATCAGCGTGTGCGCCTCCTCAAGAAGTCTGGATCTTTCAAGTAAATCCACCATACACCCATAATGCACAATAACCGGCTCAATGCCATGGTCGGATTGCATACTATGGAAGATCTCGCGACCAACATCCACAGACCCAGCATGTGCACAGCACCCTAAAACACCCAGGAATGTCACTGCATTAGGCTCAAACTCATGCTTCCTCATTTCCTGGAACAGCTCAATCCCCTCAATTCCATGTCCATTGAGCGAGAATCCTGCCATCATGGAGTTCCAGCGCACCACACTGCGCTGCCGCATCCCACTGAACACAGCCCTCGCACTATCAACATGACCGCACTTGCAGTACATATCCACCAACGCATTCGCAACATGCACCGTCCTGTCCAGCAGCCCAGTCTTCTGCGCATATTCATGCGCCCACCTCCCCGCACCAACATAATTTGAATCATTTCCTGATAAAATGGTAACTTAATTTGACTCATAAAATAATTTAGACTTTGTATAGTTCAGATCATTAAAAAGAAAGCAACATATTAGGGACTTTGAAACTTCAACGATGTTTCTAGATTAAAGAACCAAAGAAAGCAACATATTGGTATCTTAATATATGGCAATAATGCAACGACTGAACCTGTTATAAATTGTTGGATATGGCATTACAAAAGCCCTCATTGTTTATACATGTTCGTTAAGAATACCATATAAGACTTCATGATGCTTTTCTCTATATTTTTACAACAATTAACATTTTGAGTTAGAATAAGACATACTCAAAGTGATAAATAGTGTATAAGTACCGCTAGCATGGTGTGTTCAATCTTAGAATAACTACACGCGACAATAAATGATACTTCATAATAAAAAATATGTAATGTTTTGTACACCTATTCTTAAACAATCCAAGACATGAAAAAGGGGAAGACGAAGGATAGGAAACGGTGCAATCCAAGTGACCCAAGCTAGAGGGGGAGATGGGGAAGAGACTTACCAGCACCGACGCCTCCAGGTTGGCCATCATCTCTGCTCGAAAGCCTCGCGCAGCGGAGAACCGATGACTGGCGATGCGAGCGCGGCGATTGGGGGAGAGGCGGAGCAACGGAGTGGAGGGGTTTGTTTCGGGAGGAGGACGAGGAGGGTTTAACGATTTAATAATGCATGTTCAACATTTTGTACATAAATGAATACAAGAAAAATAAATATATTAACATCTGCTGCATTTTACTCCATTTTAATATATTCATTCACATCTACGAAAGATGCTTGTTGCTGCATTCACATCCATCCGAAGACTTAGAAACGGCCGTTACACATCCATCCGACAATTGAGCCGATTGCTAACAATATGCGCCGACATATTGGAGCTAAGTGTGCAGCTGCCTTGATCAGTGGATCCAGACAACCTGAAACAGCACAGATGCATCACATCACACGGGCTTGACGAAGGGTCGGTTCCTCAGGCCGAGGCGTGCAGCATATGACGCTGTTTGTCACCGTGCAGTGCAGGGTCCAGGAGGAGGTGCCTTAGAGAACTGCTTGTAATGGCATTGCAACACAGCAGTGAGTGGGAACGGGGAAAGCGGCCCAGGGTCCAGGAGGAGGTGCCTTAGAGACCGTCTGATCGTACATATGCGGCTCGGAGGCTGAATTGCCCCAGGAAGCAGGGTCGCCAAGTTGCACGCATGGTACTTTTCCAGCCGTTTATGCCTTGATTGCAATGCAGTATGGGCAGGTGGTGTTCGCCCCTAGAACTCTAAAAAAAAAGTACTTTTTCCAGCCAAAAAGAAAAAAGAGTTTTGTGAAGTGTCGTCGGCCGCTGGTGCTGCATTGCGCTTATAAGCGTCGGCGTTCAGAGGAACACCATGCCCGGCGCGGCTGTGTATTGCCGTGTTGCTCGACGCACGTGGAGCTCTGAACGGGACACACCACTTTACTTTGGTCGCGGAGCTCTGCACGGTGACCCGCCTCGAGGTCGATCCAGAGCAGGTGGTGGGGGCAGCGGCTGTGATGTGGCGAACCGACCAGCCAGCTTTGCTGGATACGTGCAACGCAGCTGATTCGGCAGCAGAACAAACGGACCTGGTCCTTCATTTAGGGGTGTAAATAGGTGCCCCTTAGGGTAACCTCCGACCCTCTTTAGTTCAACCAAATGAACTAGTTTTCCAAATTGTTTTGGAAAACTAGTTCATTTGGTTGAACTATAGAGGGTCGGAGGCAACCTAAGGGTCACCAATTTTCACCCCTACCTTCATTTCCTGCATCTGATCAGCCGAAGATGCCCGGCCGCGGTTGATCGCGCCACATCCACACGCGCGGCTGATGGCATTGGCACGTGGTAGTGTAGTGTCGTCCAGGAGCCCGTGCTGCCTGGCAGAGGCGGCAGGCCATCGATCGCCGACGTCATCTTTGGCTAACATAATCCACAGGTACGCTCTCGACTCTTCTTCAGCTCATATGGAGTACTGAACGTAAATTTTGCAGCTTAAGTTGGATTCATCATTGCATCATTCATGCATCAATGATGAAACTCATGCAGATGGAAAGCTGCCGCCTGCCGATGACGACGTGGTACCCTCAATTAACTACCCGGCAGATGGCGCAATGACGAACATGGCGATGCACGCCCACCAACACGGTCGTGGTGCAGATGAGGCTCGGGATGTTCGCCGGCGACCACCGCGGCGCAGCCGTTCGCGCGCCTGGAGCGTACGTGCAAGTCTATCTGAGTTGAGAACGGAGCACCACCCGACCGACACAGACTGCTGCTACCTGTATGTACCCTGTTTGTTTACCATTCAATCCCATTCATTTTAACTTCGACATGCTCCGTTGTTGTGCTCTTTCTGGCTAACTAGTTTGGCACCAGTGACACGTACGGTGGATCAAAAAATGGTTCTGTGATGTCAGAGGCCATGAAAAAGTGTAAATAGAGGTCGTGCCCTCACTGTTGCGCGGCGTCGCTCCACTTCGTCGCTCCTGGCGCGCCTGATCGCCGGCCGCGGCGCGCGCGTCAACGTCGTGCTGACGCCGTCGACTTCGCCGGGCTCGCTCTCCGTATACCGGAGTTATGCGAGAGCGCCGACCTGATGATCACCGACATGTCCCTGACTGTCCAAGAACTTGTTCGACGCCTGATGGCCGCTCGAGGCGTACCTCCGGTCGCTGCACCGGCGGCCGGACTGCCTCGACGTCGAGAAGTGCAGCTTGCGTCCCGCGGCTCGTCCGAATCACAGTCGGGCCATATCCGAATCACACACTAACACACACGAGAACATAAAAACGAGGCAACGCTTTCAGCAGGCTTCATCAAAAAATAAAAAAGGGGAGGAAGGAAATCGCTTCTGTTCCTTTTCAACCCTAACGCCGCCGCAAGGAGCACAGCGTCGGGCAAGCCATGTCGACGAACTCGCCTGCAGTTTCCGATTCTCCGGTTGATCTTGAGAAGGAGGTGGGCAAGGAGGAGGAGCTGGCCATCGTGGACCCTCAGAAGGCCAAGCTATGCAGCCGCTTAATGGTGACGCTTCTAATCTTACTATACCCTCTTCTCGTCCTAAATCCATCGAATTCTCGTAGTACTTGCCTTGCCCTCGATTCCGCCCTCCTAGATCCATCAGGTTCTCGGTATTATACTCACAAAAGAGCACAATCTGGTCGAACTTGATTGAAAAATAAGGCAACAAACCATGCTCCTGCAGTTTTTCGCTGATTAATATGCGTCCTTAGAAGTCTGCGTGTCTACATGTTGATCTGCGCATCCATCTTTGTTAAGTAACTACCTTTAAGTTTATGACCATGCACGTGTAGGCTTAACTTAGGTCAGTACCCTTCAATTATCCAACTGAATCTGATAGAATCTTGTGTAACGGAATCCGCTCCATAGTCAAACATGAGGGTTAGTCATGATAATTAAAAGAGAAAAAAAATTAGAGGGACAAACTCCTATCTAATTAAAGCCTGTATCACTAGTATACAAATATACAATCTTTGTTCTTTATATCCAAATATATGCTCTGCTGTTTTGGACAATATTCAGATAGCTGCTCTGTTGGAACCTGCGTTTGTATAAGTAGTTCATCCCAATGTACACTTTCTTATATGTTTCTATCTACTGGCGATATACCTATGATTCCACAAATTTAACTGTAGTAAAATAAAATGCACCCTACTTTATTGATGCTTGAGATTTTAATCTCCCCATCTAATGGAGAATATTAAATTTGTTCCCTCTTGCTGCTACCTGTATGTACCCTGTTTACCATTCAATCCCATTCATTCATTTTAACTTGGACATCCTCCGCTGTTGTGCTCACTTTGGCTAACTATTTTGGCGCCTAAACTAACCCTCTTGCGCTTGCTGCTTGTCTCTGCTGCAGGATGCTCTCCTCGTTGTTTATGTGCTGCTTTTCGCTGGCTTTGCAGCGTACGTTTTCAAGCACTCCAACAACTGGCGGGATCTGTCGCTGGGTCTTCTTGTCCTGTTGCCTGTGATGGCATGGAACTTCTGGTTGATACCAAAGCTGAAGAGACCCGTTATTAAGGTCCATGCCACGAAGCGGTCAACGGGAAATAAGCGATTATGGGGGCACCGTTTAGTATGTTGCGGTGCTCTCTCTGGTAGTAGTTTTAGAAGCGTTGGTAGAAGTACTAGGGCATGGTGCCTACTGTTGGCAAGTTTTCCTTTTGTTTTGTGTGACGGGTTGATACATCGTACAGGCACAGAATGGGGTGTTAGCAAATGGATACGTACTGTCTAAACCTGTCTTATCTCTAGGTTTTTTTTTTTTTTTTTGCGAATGAATCTCTAGTTATGAAGCTAGTGTATCTATGGCTTGTTGTATGATGATGTCCTGCCGATGGTCTCCGTGTTTATTTGTTTTATTAAATGGCTCTCAGCTTGTGGTATTTGCTTTGTGCCCTGGTGAGGTCGTATGTATGGCTAAGGTCACCTGTACTGTTTAATTCTTTTCTGAACCTGAATCTATTGATCCCCTGATATTGAGTTGTTGCGTGCTCTATGTGGCTAAGGTCCTTCGTTTGGGGCAATGTTTGTTGCCTTGTGCTTCAATTAATCCTGGCTCAAACCAAACCTGGTAATTAATATTGATCGGTAATGGAAAACAGTGGATCAAAGTGGTTTTGTGAGGCGGTGAGAAAAAGTGTGTATAGACCTGGCGCATGCAGGGCCACATCATCCCGGCGATGGACCCGCCTGATCGGATCGCCCGCCGTGGCGCACGCGTCACAGTCGTGCTGACGCCCGTCTCCGCCGCGCCACGCGAAACAGTGCCGTCCCGTAGCATGCATGCCGCGCCGTCGACTTCGCCGAGCTCGCGCGCGGCGCGGTGGCGAACTGGGCGCGCGGCGTCGCTCGGGCTCGTCCAGCGGCCGGGGCGGGCGGGACGCGCTCCACGCCGACGTGCGCGGCGTTGGAGGGCCGGACGAGAGGCGACCAATCGGCCGTGGACGTCAGCTTCCGCAGCATGGCGCGCCTTTTCCGGTTCATCTGGGCGGCCAAGGAGGACGTCGACGCCGAGTTCGATGGCCATCCTGTCGCACCTGGCCGTACGTCGGCGGGTGGAACTCGATCTGACGACGGAGGCCGTGTCCTACGAGGTGCCACTGACTGCTGACGTGGCCGCACTAATTCGCCGACCAGTTAATTCCTGCTCGCGGACGTACTCGGCGCCGGCGTCAAGGTGCCGGCCACGCACCAACGTGGCGCTCCTGGGAGGGAGGACGCATTTCCACAATTCATTTGAAAATGTAGTAGTGCTCGATCTTGGCCATTTCAAATGTACGTAAGTACTATTTCCAAAATAATTCTCGCATGGAAAAACTTTTTCAGTCTGTTTTTTATGCTTCAAATATATACTACCTAATAAAAAACAACTGTTGACGATTTGCATCAGAATGGTAGGCTCGTGCATGCTCCGTTGTATGCTTGAGCCCACGGATCATAAGAGGATACATCCCACAACCTATCAGATGCTTGTTACTTTTCAGAGCCGTCCACACCACTAACTGATGGATTATTTACAAATAGGGATGATCACCAAGTGCACCTGACCAGTTTACCAGGGAGGGCACACAAAACACAAGGAGAACTCCGAAAACAGCAAGGAAGGCACACCATGCCATACTACTTGTTTAATACAGCTGGTAGCACTATTTGAAAACTACAACCTGCAGGGCACCATACCACACAACATAGTACTAACTAAACGGTGCCCCTTATTGGCTTGCTCATCATTGGCTTATTATTATTTCTCTGATGATGCCAGCAGTTTGGCACTAAGATCGTCGCTGCCGCTTCCTGCTGACGGCTTCGTCTTCTTGGCAAGGACCTTGACAGCAAGTTTCTTCAGCTGGGGTATCATGCCCAAGTTCAACAGCATAAAAGGCAGCATGATCAGAAAACACCGCAACACTTCCGCCCAGTCCGTTGAATACTTGATCGCGTACCCCATCATGCCACCAAAAACCAGCACGTAAGCCCCGAAGACTGCATCCTGCAGAGCAGACACAAGCAGCAAGAGGGCGCGCACAAGAGGGTCAGTTTAGGCATCAGTAAAGTATTAAGGTGCATTTTATATTGATACATTAAAAATTTGTGGGATCGTACTAATAATAATATCAGTAAATAGAAAAATAAAAAAGTGATGTTCGTCAAATCAATTATTTCTCAGCTAGCACAGGAGCGGTTTTAGACCAAAAACAAAAAAAGAGAGACACCACGGACGGACTGTAGTAAATCTATCTAGACTAGATGCAAGTATCTTTATTTCTAACCAAACCAGGGAAAAAAATATTCTAGAAACCTAGGAGGACGAAACCGAGCGAGGGCGATGCAAGAAATCGATGGATCAAACAGGAGCATGACGAGAACATGGGATGGAAAGATTGGAAGCGTTACCATGACGAGGCCGACGAGCTTTGCCTTCCAAGGGTCCAGCACGATGGCCTTTTCCTCCTCCTCCTCCTCAACCTCCACCTCTTTCACGGTGGCGACGCCGCCTTTCTCGAGATCATCGGAAGGTGCCGACGAGTTCGTCGACATCTTGCACCGCTGTCGATGGTGTGGCGACGAGGCAGGAGCAAAGAACAGGGAGGAGGAAAGCGGCTGGTTTCCCGTGGTTTTGTTGCCGTGTGTAGAGAGCCGTGTTGGATGTGGAATTCGACCTCCTTCCTGAAATATTGGAGGGTGAATCGGACTCTAGCTACCACGCTTCGGATATGGACTGAAATAATAGCAGGTTTCCTCCGGTGGTAGTGTTCGGGGACGGCGAGGAGCAGGGCTCGAACGCGCGGCAGCGGAGTTAGTGACCCTTGCCTTCGGGAGTGGTGAACTGGTGATGGGGGAGGCGATCGAATAGATGGACGGCAACGCCTCGCCGGCGGGCGGTGGCATCGAGTTGGCGCGTGCAGGCGTTAGTTGAAGCCATACGAGTGATGACAAGGCGTGATCAAGTCCTGCTGGCTTGGAATGATTCAACGATTTCCTAGCCCAAATACTAGAACACATGAAGATTGTAAAATCCTGCAATACATTGCGTTCAACGCATGAGGAGGAGTTGCTCGCTCTGCTCTTGTACAAATCCTATCTTTTCATTGCACAAAATTAAACAAGTAGCACTCGCATCAGCCATAGTAGAGCTATGAAAATAAACATGAGGCAATACATCAAACAACGATTAAGGTAGGGTCATCAGAAACACTGCATACTATCAATGTGCAATTGTTACAAATCCACACCCACATATGGTGCATGTGCAAGCAGGGTACACACACACACACACACACAAAAAAAAAGAGGAAAAAAACATGCTAATTAACTGCAAGCACCATGCCACAATACTTGTTTAAAACCAAGACTAGTACCAGCAGGGCACCGTACAACACATCTAAACTAAACGGTGGTGCCCCTTAATTATTTGCTTGCTTGCCATTAATTGGTTTATTTCTCTGACGCCAACAGTTTGGCACTAAGATCGCTGTCACTTCCTCCCGCTGGCCGCTTGGTGGTGGCATATAACCTGACACTTCGTTTCCTAATGTCGTGTAACGCGAAGGTTGTGACTATCGCAAAAGGAAGCAGGCAAAGGAAAGTAAGCCACGCCTCCCACAAGCTGTTGGTGATCTTGCCTATGTATGCCGTCATGCCAATGTAAACCAGCACATTTACCAGATTGAAAGCATCCTGCAGAGCAGAGAGACAAAGAGTAAGTGCAGGAAGAAGCATCATATTACGTTCTCAATTGGATGGGAAAATAATAATGATCAAGTATTGGAACAGTAATAACAAAGTTATGGATTTATATAGAGACAGGTTCCGACAGATTATCTATCTGAATATTGTCCAAAACAGCAGAGCACATTTGGATACAAAACGCAGAGACTAGTTACTACACTAACTAGCATTGGCATCATCAAATTATAAGAGGATCACAAAAAAAACACAGATAGTATACTCTGCAAACAAAGACATGGGTGTGCAACCTCATGATCGAGCATGCATAACGCTGAGGGAACAAGATGAATCTAGCTAGTTGCATGTGGCAAATCGAGGGAAAGTGATGCATATCTAGAGTAGGAAGGAGGACGATGAGTTTAGAAGCGTCACCATGAAGCGATTGACAAGCATTGCCTTCCAAGGGTCCACGACGGCCACTTCCTCCTCCTTCGTCACCTCTTTCACGGCGACGCCGGCGCCTTTCTCGAGATCATCGGAAGCTGCCGACGAGTTCATCGACATCTTGCCCGTCGTCGGTAGGCGGCGCTAGGGGTTAACGAGTAGTACGATAATGGAAGGGCTCTGGTGGAGGTCCATCGATTTATATTGTCTTGTAGAAGTATCGGAGTGGAGGGTGATTTGGACTCTACCACGTAAGCTTTGTACTATATCGGACTGGAATACTAGGTGGTTAATTTCGTCTGGAGAGGGAGCCGGGGAGGAAGGGGAAGCGGCGGGTGAGGCGGGATGGAGAGGAGGAAGAGCGCGGCGAGGGCGCGGTCGTGCGGGGACGGGGATCTAGAGTGGTGGAGCTGTCGGCGCTACGCCGTGCGGGGATTCCACCTGTCGGGCGTCGAGATGGGGGAGGCGAATTGAAGGTCGCCGGCGCGGGCGGTGGTATCGGCGACGGTTCGAGTTCGCGCGGACAGGCACAGGCGTTCGTTCCTTTGGGATATGAAACGGGCCGGGGGCCGAAAGGCGAGACGAGCTTTTGGGCCGAGAGTTTATTGGCTCACCGTCTGTCCGACACATGGGACCACGGGCATGGGCTTCCAGCAGGGCTCATGTGTCGGTCTTCTCAGGTCTCTGAACCTCCTGGCTCTTTGCAACCCATTCCAGTTACAACTCAAGGAGAGAGAATCGTGTTTCGAAACAAAACGAACTGCTTGCATTATGTGCACCATTTCGAACTGTAAGCTAACACAACACGTTTCATCCCAAAGTTGTCACAAAGAACCAGTAATTGTCTGCAGCCAAACCAAAGCTCACACTAGTTGCTATCAACACGAAAGCTCGGAACATGGTGAAGCACTGATCAGTCGTCACAAATCGAGCTAGCTGGCGAGGTACCAGGAGTGCATGGGGCCGGGGTTCCCTGGTATATCAGCTCGCTGTCGCCCAACACAATTACAGCTTCCAGTCACAAAATAAATCGCCCAGCCGTCCGTAGGCTCTAAAATAAACTCAGGCAAAACCTCACGTGTCACACCCAGTTTTAAGGACAAAACTGAATGCATAGCTATATGTGTGTCAGAATCAAGTTCCACACATATAAAGACAAAAGTGAAATAAACAGTATAACCAGTATTATTATTACATCGTCTCAAAGTAGCATTATTACAATATCCGAATATAAATGTCTCATAAGACTAAATAACTTGACAGCGGAAGGCACACAAACGCACAGGCAGTCGACTGGGAGACAGCACTCCTAGTATTCCTCATCGAAGTACTCCATGGCGCCTTCATCTTCTGAGCAGCATTTCAAAATAGAATGGGGAATAGCAAGTGTGAGTACATGTCGTACTCCGCAAGTGGGGGAAAAATATGACATGCGAGCTTAATAGAAGAAAGGCTACAATATGATTCATTTGCATATTTTTTAATGACACCACTGTTGGCGGTCGTTAAACCATGATTTGACCGCCAACCTACCGGTAAATAAATGCATAACACCAAGATTTTGTGCATAGTAGTTAGGAATAACACTACTCCACAAGTTTTGGTGAATATTTGGATGCAGGAGTGAATAATGGAGAAAAGAGGGCCCAGCCAGGGAAAATCCCTGGCCGGCCGGCCCCACCCTAGGCCGGCCGGCCCCACCTGGTGGCCACAGGCCTCAGGCTCTCTCCAGTGGGCTGCAAATTAATCCTCAACACGTGATTGAAGGCCAGCCCAACATAATTCCACCGTCATTCTAGAAGGTGGGCCATTTGGGCCTTAACTTGGCCCTTACTTCAATCCTGCCGACCCCACGGACAAACCGACCTTCAGACCGCCTTCAGGAGTGCATCTGAAGCGTTGAGGCAGAAGGCGGTGGCCAACCGCCACAGGGGACGGCCGGCCGGCCACCCCCCTAGGCCGGCCGGCCGGCTTTGACGGCGCCGCCTCTCCAAAGTCGGCAGAGGAGCTTCAACCGCCTTGGAGACCTATAAAATGGACCCCTCGGCCTCCGAAGCAACGTGCACCATCACACTTCATCCAAGTGTTCATTAGTTTAGTTGAGTAGTAGCTTTGGGAGTTAGAGTAGAGTAGAGTAGAGTGAGAGCTCTCTCGGGCTTCCGGAGTCTTCTCGGAGTTCGGTATAGTTCTTTGTATCTTATTCTTGAGATATTATTCTATTTAATATAATATTTAGTTTTATCTTTATTTATTTCTTTTAGTAGTTCTTTTCTATTCAGTTTATTTATTCTGCCGAGTAAGTGCTCGTAGAAGTCTTGTTGTGGGATTCGTGATTGTTGGAATAGCGAGTACGAGAGAGTGCCGTCGTCGGAGATGACGTCGTGTGAAATCTGTGCTTGTTCATTCTTAGATAGGACTGCTCCGTTGATCAAGAGTAGCTCCTCTAGGCGGGTTGTAAGCGGGGCGCTTAGATCTTGGCCTATGCACGTTTGGCACCCAACCCCACGGAGGATGGTAGCCGCGAGTGTATGTGACAGCTGCACCGGTCTCTGTAATCCACCACGTCCGGGTTGGACTCAGCAGGGTCTTAATTATAGCGGATGGATCCCCAGGGTGAACTAGCATCATCGGTTGCCCTGGCACTTCCGTGCCCCGAAACGACATGACTTGTATGTGTATGAGCTTAGCTAGAGTAAATAACCTTTGTAGAATAGATTACTAGGAAGAGTAAATAATAGATAAACATACAGGTAGCCTTAACTCTATCTCGTTGCTCTCCCAAATGTATACTACGTTTTTATTTCATTACCTTGGATTTGAGGATGTGTGTGCCACCCATATATATCATGCCTATCTTACCCCCGTCTCAAGTATAGTTGATACATTATTTCTTTCTCCAAATTATCCAATGCATAGCTATTATTCAGCTTTCTTTTGCTCTACTTCCCTGCGGAAATATAAATACGATAACCCTGGAATACTCCAAGGTGAAATGCTACAATGGTGATCCGTGCGCTTGCGGAATTAATGAATTTAATTTTATCGCATAAGAACCGCCAACAAGCATTTCTGGCGCCGTTGCCGGGGAAGTAGCAGCTAGAAACTGAATAAATGCATTGAAGTTTGTGAGAAGAATAATTATCACTTACTTTTGCGGGCTTACCCTTGTCCTGTCTTTCTTTGTTGTGGAAATTTGAAACAGGACTGTGCATGACTGGTTTCGACCTACCAGAAAACTTCCACTCAGATCCAGAGCAGTTCTTGAGGAAAGTTCGAGCAAGAATCACCAAACAGATCCACAAGAACGCTCTGGCTCTCGAATCATCTCCTCCATCGGTTGTCAGGGCCTCCTCAACGAACAACACCATGGCCGACCCCGTTGTTGAGAAGACGATCAATGACTTCTCCGCGCCAACTACGGAGAACATTCGTGTGGGTCCCAACCCGCGCCTCACCAACAAGGACTACGAGCTCAAGCCAGCCTTGATCAACATGATCTTGGCTAGTCCTTTCTGTGGGAAGCCGTCGGAGGATGCAAACGCTCACCTCCAAAGGTTCCTGATGACGTGCAACACTTTCGTCATAAAGGATGCACCTCAGGACGCCATCCGACTACAGCTTTTCCCATTCTCTCTGTTGGGGAAGGCTCTTCAGTGGTTCTACGCGAACCAAGAGTCCCTCGACACGTGGACGGCATGCTCCAATGCCTTCCTCGCCAAGTTCTTCCCGCCGGGCAAGACGACTGCCCTGCGAAACAAGATATCGGGCTTCCAACAGCTCGCAGATGAGTCGACCGCAGAAGCCTGGGACAGGATGCAGGAGTACGTTCTCTCATGCCCACACCATGGCATGGAGGAATGGCTCCTCATACAGAGTTTCTACCACGGTTTGAGGCCGTCCGCTCGAGAGCACCTCGACGCCGCAGCAGGCGGCTCCTTCTTCTCCCTTAGCGTGAAGAACGCTAAGAAGTTGATAGAGAAGGTGGCGGCCAACCAGACTCATGGTGAACGCCAAGCGGCGAGCACCAAGACCCGTGGAGTGCACCAAGTGGAGACAATGGACATGCTCGCCATCAAGCTCGATCAGCTACTCCGCAAGGTGGAATCTCCACAGGACCTGCAGGTTGCGGATTCCCGCATGACTTGCGAGGAATGCGGCAACGTTGGGCATATGGGCATCAATTGCCCAAATGTGAGAGAGGAATGCAATTTCCTCAATAATGGCAATGGGTTCCGCTCCCAGAACAACTACGGCTGGAATTCCAGGCCCGACCTCTCCTTCAATAAAAATCAGGGAGGTAACAATGGTAGTCTTTCCCGTTATGAGCCCTCTATCAAGGATCTAGTTCTCGGCCAGGTCAAGATCAATGACAGTATTAGTAAGAAATTTCTTACTACGGACAAAGCCTTGGAGAGCATAGATGCCAAGTTAGAGTCGTTCAGCACTGCTCTGCAGAATCAGCTAAGCCATAACAAGATGCTAGAAACACAAATAGCGCAAATAGCTTCAGCTGTGCAGGCTCCTCATACGAAGGAGAGTGTTAGTGCTATCACCACCAGGGGAGGAAGAGGTACTGTGGACCCTCCATACCCCAAGGGTGCAGAGAGAAAGACACCAAATGCAGCCCCCAAGGAGAAGGCCGGTAAAAGAGTTCCAGAAAAGAAGGTCCCTGAAGAGGAAGACGCCGAGAAGGAGAGCTCCGAGGAGGAATCAACGACAGATCCTCCCGTTGAGCAAGCTCCACCCAAGGCAGCACCTCATGAGTATTTTGACACTACAGGCTTGCCTTACCCCGACCGCAGGAAGAAGCTCACCGTGGACGAACGCTTTGATAAGTTTGTTGAGGCTATCCGACATATATATGTGCATATTCCGCTGCTTGATGCCATGCAGGTACCTACTTATACTAGGTATTTCCGGGACATCCTCAACAACAAGCGCCCCATTCCAGCAATGGAGGTGGTGAAGCTTACAGAAGAATGCAGCGCAGCCATTCTGAACATTCTTCCGGAGAAGAAGAAGGATCCAGGATGCCCTACGATCCCATGTTCGATTGGCAGTCAGCACTTCTCTCAAGCGCTTTGTGACTTGGGTGCAAGCGTGAGCGTTATGCCCAAGGCGGTATATGACAGGTTAAACTGTCCATTATCGCCTACGGCTATGTGCTTGCAGCTCGCAGATCAGTCCGTTCGTCATCCTGCTGGTATTGCCGAAGACGTCCCCGTACAGATCAGAAACTTCTTCGTCCCCGTCGACTTTGTTGTACTTGACATGGAGGTAGATGTCAAGACCCCTCTCATCCTTGGGAGGCCGTTCTTGAGCACCACCAACGCCAACATTGACGTGGGGGCAGGAGAGATCCACTTGGACTTCAACGGCAGGGAAGAGACGTTCAGTTTCAAGCCTAAGGTTGAGCAATGCAAGCAAGTACGAGTCATATATGGAAAGAACCCAAGGAGAGTGGAGAAGATTGAAATTACTCCACCCATGCCACAGCCAGACAAGCTCATCGCACATATGAGAGACTATTTGGAAAGAGAGAATGCAAGAAGGCTAGCAAAATATTGGAGGACTCCAAGGAGGATGCCTCAGCCGCCAAACACACCTCAAGCCCCTCTTGCTCCTCCACCGCAAGAAGGAGTGGGCGAATCACAATCGCCTAAGAAGAGGAGAGCGAGGCGCTCAAGAAAGAAGAAGGCAGCTACGGCATCGACCGAGGAGAGTACAACAAAGGCGCCTAATGAAGAAAAGGTCGCCGCCACCAACACAAAGAAGACAACCAAGGTGTGGCGGAAGAAAGAAGGAACCTCTACCTCGCTAGATTCTCCAGCGAGCGAGGTCCAAACAAGTTGAAAAGACATGGAGAACGTCTAGCTCAAAGACGTAAAAATGAGAGCCCTCCGATTGGGGAGGCCATCCCAATCGTTATCCTAGCTAGGCCTAGCGCTCGTTTTTCTTTCCATAAATCATAAAAAAAATAAAAAAAAATATATATAGAAAATTTAAAAATAACAAAAATAATAGGATTCCCGGCGATGCTCGTTAGGAGCCAGCCGTTTGTATCATCCTCACTCTTTTTGCAGATCAAGAAGGAGGAGGAAGAGCCTGAATCAAGCTTAAGTCTTACAAAGACTCGAGCTTGGGGAGGGCACCCCCAGGTAAGAAGGAGTTCAATACAAGCTCGAGTCTTGCAAAGACTCAAGCTTGGGAGGACCCCCAGGTAAGTATTCCTAACTTTCTCAATAAATAAATAAACTCCCTGTTTCGAATAAATGCTAGAATCTTGGTGTTATGCTGCACTTAAAGGAAATGATGATCGAGTTACAAATTAGCTTCCCATGTGTCGCATAGATGCAACCTCTACTCCTGACATACGTGTTATTTTTATTTGAGCATGATCACACCATGAGTCTTGCTTATTTCCGTGGGTTGCATTTGTTACACCAAGTCTGAGCATTGTGGATTGTGATATGGCATGATTAGGACTTGTTGCAATTTCTTAGTATGGTTTCATTCAGAGATGTTTTTCTAGAATTGCTGCAAGTACCTAAAACCCTTCTGTTTTGGCACACTTCTCTTAGTGTGAGGATTTATTAACCTACCAGAGCCATATCATAATATTCGAAACAGCCCCACTCATAGCCATTTGTTTATGCATTGAGTTTCGTTAAGGTTTGATGTACTCTTGAAACTAAGCACTCCTAATTTTGGTCATAATTCCTTCGCGTGTGTTTTCGAAAATTTCTCTCCACCAAATAAAAAGGGGAATGTTTGGATAAATCAACCAAACATTTTTCAGAGTTTGCAAAACTTTTGGTCCATCAAAAATGCTCAAGAATATTTCAAAATGCTTCATTGAACCATTCAAAATTTATGGCCCCTTGCACCATGGAATAGTAAAAAAAAAAAAAAAAAAAAAAAAAAAAAAAAAAAAAAAACTCCATGGTTGCATGACAAAAGTCAATGGCTATATGGTTCTTATCATAAACATCTTGAGCAAAATAAAGGACCAATGTTTTTCAAAACCCCCTTCCATAAGCGTGAGTTCATTTTCTCCCCCTCCATCACATCATTTCCTATGACCAAAATAAATGGAGTTGCTATGTTGATTGAGACTCATTCTTTAGCTTTACAATATATGCATGACATTTGTGCATTCCTTACCAAGCTCCACAAACAAAGCCTCATTTGGTAGAAGGTAGGATGAGTGAAGCTTGTAGGAATAGAACTCACATTGTAGGTAAGAGAAGTGCCTACCAAAACAAAGGAGAATTTTTGCACCTTACCTTGCAGCACATAAAAACTCTGGATACATACCTGCTAGAATTGTGTACTTGTCCGAAAATGCCGTTCTAGTCTCCAATGCTGCATGACAAGGTGTGACATATAAGCCCCACGATTTTTGCAACACTCATGAATATTTTGTGCTCTCGTAAACTTACCACTGTTTAGAGAGTATGTTGTTGCATCTTTATTACCCATGGGGCGCTTCTTTGTAACTCCTGATCCGCCGGTACCCTGAGTTGAGTTTGCTCGGGACGAGCAAAGTTTAAGCTTGGGGAGGTTGTTGGCGGTCGTTAAACCATGATTTGACCGCCAACCTACCGGTAAATAAATGCATAACACCAAGATTTTGTGCATAGTAGTTAGGAATAACACTACTCCACAAGTTTTGGTGAATATTTGGATGCAGGAGTGAATAATGGAGAAAAGAGGGCCCAGCCAGGGAAAATCCCTGGCCGGCCGGCCCCACCCTAGGCCGGCCGGCCCCACCTGGTGGCCACAGGCCTCAGGCTCTCTCCAGTGGGCTGCAAATTAATCCTCAACACGTGATTGAAGGCCAGCCCAACATAATTCCACCGTCATTCTAGAAGGTGGGCCATTTGGGCCTTAACTTGGCCCTTACTTCAATCCTGCCGACCCCACGGACAAACCGACCTTCAGACCGCCTTCAGGAGTGCATCTGAAGCGTTGAGGCAGAAGGCGGTGGCCAACCGCCACAGGGGACGGCCGGCCGGCCACCCCCCTAGGCCGGCCGGCCGGCTTTGACGGCGCCGCCTCTCCAAAGTCGGCAGAGGAGCTTCAACCGCCTTGGAGACCTATAAAATGGACCCCTCGGCCTCCGAAGCAACGTGCACCATCACACTTCATCCAAGTGTTCATTAGTTTAGTTGAGTAGTAGCTTTGGGAGTTAGAGTAGAGTAGAGTAGAGTGAGAGCTCTCTCGGGCTTCCGGAGTCTTCTCGGAGTTCGGTA
Organism: Eragrostis nindensis; assembly: GCA_012490785.1. Lineage (NCBI taxonomy): Eukaryota > Viridiplantae > Streptophyta > Magnoliopsida > Poales > Poaceae > Eragrostis > Eragrostis nindensis. Next base: position 68,795 of record JAAXCT010000368.1, read on the forward strand.
TAGTTCTTTGTATCTTATTCTTGAGATATTATTCTATTTAATATAATATTTAGTTTTATCTTTATTTATTTCTTTTAGTAGTTCTTTTCTATTCAGTTTATTTATTCTGCCGAGTAAGTGCTCGTAGAAGTCTTGTTGTGGGATTCGTGATTGTTGGAATAGCGAGTACGAGAGAGTGCCGTCGTCGGAGATGACGTCGTGTGAAATCTGTGCTTGTTCATTCTTAGATAGGACTGCTCCGTTGATCAAGAGTAGCTCCTCTAGGCGGGTTGTAAGCGTGGCGCTTAGATCTTGGCCTATGCACGTTTGGCACCCAACCCCACGGAGGATGGTAGCCGCGAGTGTATGTGACAGCTGCACCGGTCTCTGTAATCCACCACGTCCGGGTTGGACTCAGCAGGGTCTTAATTATAGCGGATGGATCCCCAGGGTGAACTAGCATCATCGGTTGCCCTGGCACTTCCGTGCCCCGAAACGACATGACTTGTATGTGTATGAGCTTAGCTAGAGTAAATAACCTTTGTAGAATAGATTACTAGGAAGAGTAAATAATAGATAAACATACAGGTAGCCTTAACTCTATCTCGTTGCTCTCCCAAATGTATACTACGTTTTTATTTCATTACCTTGGATTTGAGGATGTGTGTGCCACCCATATATATCATGCCTATCTTACCCCCGTCTCAAGTATAGTTGATACATTATTTCTTTCTCCAAATTATCCAATGCATAGCTATTATTCAGCTTTCTTTTGCTCTACTTCCCTGCGGAAATATAAATACGATAACCCTGGAATACTCCAAGGTGAAATGCTACAATGGTGATCCGTGCGCTTGCGGAATTAATGAATTTAATTTTATCGCATAAGAACCGCCAACAAATGCCAACTATAACATAAGACACGTTTTATAAAGCAACCTATATTACTAGGTGTGTTAAGACTACCCATCAACTAAATTAAGTAAATTAAACCAAACTCCACACAGAAGACAGTCCACAGAGGACAACAGTTCACACAGGACCGTGTGGGAAAAGATCACCAAGTGTTTCACCCAGAAACCTCCCAACCAACCAGCACCCACTAATCATGTGAGATGGCCATGCCGCTCATAACCGTGAGCACGGCTTTCATGAAAGTTTTACACTCTGCAGAGGTGGCACCACTTTACCCACAAGTTAGAGATTCCCGTAGAGCCATTCCACTTCCGAGGTAGATGACCGGGGTTTCTCTACTAGCCTTTACAAAGAATGCTCCCAGCAATGTAACTCGCTCATTAAGGTTCCCCAGCCGTACATAAGTGTTGGTTCACATAAATCCACAGTTCACACAGGACCATGACTCAAGAGCCAACACCCTAGCTGCCCCTCTGATGCCAGGCGATTCCCAGGATCACAAAGCATCCATTCCCCACTCTCCAAATAGCGAGTACAAAATTAAGAACACCCTAATTATTTAGCTAGCCTACCCATTATCAGTCTTGTGATGGCGCTGTTGTCATGGTTACATGCTCCACGAACCGGTCCTTAGCTGATCCGAGCAAGAACTATTCACAAACCAAATATTCACAGAGAACCATCCAAACCATCCCTTGCTCAGACCCTAGCTTTCCAAGTTGCTAAACGGATTAGCAGGTTAACACTTAGTTAAAGTATACCATTAGTCAAGATTAACATGATAAGGTGATTGACTCCAACAGCAAAGCTAAGCAAAAGCTACCCAATGACAACCACCATAAGCTAGGGCGACAAGGAATGATATGGAACAGGTAAAGTAGACACATAGGATTCAATATTAAACAAGCATGCATGTTTATAAACGACACATTTAAAACATAGGTTCAGAATGGTCAAGGACACTTGCCTGTATCCCCTGCTGCTGCTTGATCAAACTCTTGGTCTTGGAAGTTCTCAAACGGCTCCTCTTCTAATAACGGTAACATGCAAAGCACACATACATAAACAATAAGAAACAGTACACCAAACAGTACCAAACTACTACAAAAACAGTACCAAAAGATAGAGCTCGATCCTACGATCGCGAGAGCGCAAGAATCGGTTAAAACGGAGTTAGAGTAAAAAGTTATAAGCATTTGAAGTTAGAGGGTCTAATCTGCAAGTTTAGCATTTTCAAGAATTATTCTTCTACTGAAAACTCGAGTTATTGTGCAAGCATGACATCGTGCTGATGCAGTAAAGAATAAAGGATTAAAGTTGAATTGAAAAATGCTGTGGACTCGGTCCATGGAGCCGTGGACCGGACTGGGGGCCTCGGTCCATGGGTCCACGGTGGACCGGACCCGGTCGGCGGCGACTGGCGCGGCGGCGCTTCGCCCACGACTCGCCGGAACGGCGTCGCAATGCTCCAAAGCTCGTCGCGGGAGGCCGGGGAGCACGATACGACGATGTGGAACCCACCTCAGCGGTCGTGCGGGTGCGGAAACGTCGGGAAGGCGGTGCTCGGCGATGAGGAACGGCGGCGGATCAACGGCGTCGTCGAGGAGATGCTTCCGGAGGTCGGGGCTTCACAAGAACGGGCGGCGGGGAGGCGGTGCGTCACGGGGATCCTCGGCGCGCGGTTCTCGGAAGGCGGCGTTCGACGGCAAGGACGGGCGGCGGATCGTCGGCGATGTCGGGGGTCTTCGGTGCGACGGAACTCGTCGAGGAGGGGCGTCGTGGTGGCGGCTCTTCACGGGAGTAGTCGTCCGGGTGGCGGCTTCGTCCGGGGCGACGTCCTTGGCTGGCTTCACGAGCTCGAAGCGGCGGCAATGGCGTCGGAGGCGGCGACTCGACCTAGGGTTTTGGGGCGGAGAGGAAAGCGGCGAACTGGCAAAAAGCGACTCGGGAAGGGTGCACCACCCAGTTGAAGTGCGGAGACCAAGGGATTCCGGCTCGGACGCCAAGGAAACCGGCGCGGCGCGGCGTACGGCGGCGGAGCGGGCCTGCGGGGGCCGCTAGGGGTCGGGCGGGCTGAAGCGGGCTTCGGCGTTTGGCAAGCTGGGCCAGGCGGGCGCGAGAAGGTGGGCCGCGAGAAAGAAAGGGAAACCGGCCCAGGCGGGGAGGAAAAAGGAAAGAAAAAGAAAAGGAAACTTGGGCCGGGAAAATCGGCCCACAGACTCCTGCGATTTTCTTTTCTCTTTTCTATTTCTTTTTCCTCTCCTATTTTCAATACTAAACAAAAACGAATTCTACTCGAATTTTAAATACATTTTCCACACAATAAAATCCCTACTGCAAACTACTCCAGCATGAATGCAACAAACAATTATTTTATATCCTAAATTAATTTATTTAATTTAGAAAATAGTTCTTTTACCTAGTAAAAATGATAACACCCTAATTAACTTAAAGAAATTTTAAACTATTGCGAAAATGTGAAAATTAGGGTGTTACACCATGCAAGGAATATGCCAGCTTCAATTAGAGAAACAGATAGGTTCAGACGCACTCCATAGCATCCATGTGCCATAGTTAAAAATCCACACCCATATGGTACACAAAAGGAAAGGAATACATGCTACTGGCAACTAAGCACCACGCCAATGCCTTGTCAGTTTAATACCAGAGACTACTACTAACCAGGGCACGTACTAAACGGTGCCCCTTATTCCCTTGTCCGTTGGCTTAATTATTTCTCTGATGCCAGTAGCTTGGTAGTAACATCGCTGTCAGTTCCAATTGACCGCTTGGTAGCAAAGTACTTTACGAGTAGCTTCCTCGTCTGAGATATCATCCAGAAGGTAACTATCATGATAGTCAACAGGGCAAGAAAACTCAGGCCCATGCGCCACCAGTTCTTGGAGACCTTGGCCAGGTACGCCGCCATGCCCATGAAAAACACCACGTAGATCAAGAAGTAGGCATCCTGCACAGCAAAGAGAAGCAGCAAGAGCAGGAGGGTCAAATTTGAGCTAGCCAACATCAACAAAAATTAAACGGAGGGAGTACATAGCAAGGAGAACACATTGGGATGAACTTATACTGATATACAAGTTCCCAATATGGATGTATGAGTCCAAGGGGCTGTACAGCTCCCAATCACTCTATGCTGTTATATCCTTTGGTGGAGTCCAACCAATTCATACTCCAGCTATCTGGAGCTTGGTGGTCCCATCTAGGATACAGATTTTCTTGTGGTTGCTTTCTAATAACAAGATTCTCACTAGAGATAATTTGGCTAAGAGGAGGCCTGGACAGGATGGATCCTGCCTTTTCTGCTCTGAAAAAGAGTCGGTCCACCACTTATTTTTCGAATGTATAGTTGCTGAAATAGTGTGGAAGGAAGTGTCTGATCTCTGTGGCAAACAAGTCGGAGAAGACTATGAATCTGTAGCGAGATGGTGGATCAGCAACAAGACTAACACTGCTATGAACATTATTACTTCTGTTGCATTATGGACTATTTGGAACTTACGAAATGCTCTTTGTTTTTAGGGACAGGTCTGGACAGGTATGAAGGAAGTATGGAAGAAGATGGTGGCGACATCCAGAACATGGAGGAAGATGGCGAAAGATGGAGTGCAGTGACAGCTGGACGTGATGATTGCCAGGATGGAATTGAAGATGATGGAGGTACCGATACTGACATGTGGCCAGCCCTTCAGTGGAGTGCCGAACTCGTCAAGTAGTACCAGTATCGAGTGTGTGAGGGGCACAATGAGACTAATGTTGTAAACGAACCTAACGTTGTGTTGGTTTTCAATGAAAACTAGGGGAGACCTCACTTTCATCTAAAAAAAAAAATACAAGTTCCAACATGACTGAATATTTTCCAAACATATTTGCGCATGACGATTAGGCAACAGAAGTTGTCAACATGAGAAAAACATCTCCAATGGATCTAGTAGGAGGTCGAAGTCAAAGATACCGGATAAGAATACCATGACGCGGTTGACGATCATTGCCTCGTGAATTTGTGAGCGTCCACTTTCTCCGGTTCTCTCAGGCCCGTCTCGACATCAGCTGGAGGGTCGCCGGAGGCAGCCGGCGGCGAGCTCTTCGACATCTTGCACCGCCGTCCGGCGACAAGGCAGGAGCGAAGAACAGGGGATGGGAACGCGACGCGCGGGAGGAGGAAAGCGGTTTTCCCGTGCTTTTGTTACCTTGCGTAGGCGTGTTGCATGTGGACTGGAATTCGATCTCTGTTGGGCTGAGAAGCGACCTCGAAGTCATTCAGCAGGGCCCATACGTCGGTCGATACTGGTTTCTGAACTGTTTCACATCCATAGTTCTTGCAACCCATTTCAAAATTTTACGCGCTTGCAATTTCAAAACGAAACGAGCTGCTCGCATCACGCACACGACAAGCTTCAAACACATCTCATCCCAAAGCTCTCAATCACAACGAACTAGTAATTATTGCCTGCGACGAAACCGGCCAGTTGTTGCTATCAACGACACGACTCGGAACATGCATGCATGGTGAAGCCCTGATCGGTCACAGGTCGAGCTTGCTGGCGAGGTACCAGGAGTGCATGGCCAGGCTGCCGAACGCCAAGATGTTGGCCAGCGACGACAGCCCGTGGATCATCCCGAACTTCCGGTTCATCGCCGCCAGGGCGGAGCTCGTCTTGGCCATCTCCGCGTTCCTGGAGTACCCGACCTCGCTGCCGATGCCGAGGTCCTTCTCCATCTTGTGCCTCTTCATCATCATCTGCGCGAGGAAAGCAGCTCGATCAGTACAAATGCTCGACCAACCAACAACAAACAGGGCATGAACATCATTCAGAGTTCAAGGACCACAACCTGCTCCAACAATTATTCATATAAACAGTAAAATATCCCAATTTTCAGTATTAGAATTTAGAAGTGCAGCAAGGTGACGAGTGCTACTACTACATTCAAATTCAGAGCAATAAGAACTTAGAAAGAATTAGATGTTCAAAGGTTCATGTACAAAGACAGACATATGTTTCTGCTTTGTTAAATACCCAACTGCCTGCCTGCTCGGAGAATTTATCCGCAACTATCCTTCTAGCAAAGCTAGATTTTTCTGTTCGACACTTCATTGCTAACTATATGAGAAATTAAATAAAATGGATTCTGTTGGTTAGACAAGACTTGTTATATTCATGGAGCCAATAGTATTCTGTGCTATTGGCTTTCAAAAAAATAGTATTCTGTGCTATCTGTAATGCTCAGAGTTACTTATGTGTTATGTATGCTCCTGATTCTTGAAGTAAAATAGCAAAAAATATATCATGTGACCACCACAAAAAAAATAATAACAAGAAACTGCTCATGTGACCTCTTTACAATACAAAGTGCATATCAATTTAATTAAAACCGCAAAGAAGCGGTATAAAATATGCAATTAACTATTGTTGTGTACCCATTTTAATGCCATGATCTTCCCTGCAACTAGCACTTGGCAGTGTAAAAGACAGTACCATAAAAATTGCATTGCGGGAAAAGAAATACGTCACCTCAACAGTCATGGGTGTGAAGACCAGAAGGTTGGACAGGTCAAAACCGAGGGCAGAGATCAGGAATCCGAGCTGATAACGCTCAATGGTTGATGCTGTCTTCCAGGGGTGGAGGTATGCGAATGCGGCCACAGATATAGCAGAGCATACCGATATCAGCATGAAATACGCCGGAAACATCTTGCCCTGAAGGCTCCAAACTGATGCCTCGGCAAATGCCTTCAGAATTCAAAAGATTTCATCAAAATATTGTCAAGCTTTTGATAATATTCTGACTAAGCAATGATCAACCCGAACCTGGTGCTATTGCTAGCACACTAGCAGTTGGTCTATGATTTCTGGAAGAATATAGGTAGTTGCACAATTGACCAAAAGCATTGTTTTGGAGCATGGACTGAACAGATTTCTACAGAACATGCTATATATATAATGAACAAAAAGTATCTACATGTTTCAGAATGCTTCGTGAGAAAATGTGGGACTAAGAAGTCACAGTATCTACAGGTTTGCAGCTGACTTTTCATGAAAACCCAGCACTTAAGAGATCTCTATATTTGGAGCAAAGAATACCACTGCGTTCCTTTCCAACAGACCCTGAAGATGCAATATTACCAAAAGTTATTTATACTTACTGAAGCAGGATCCAGTGAATTGGTGAGGAGAGAAGACCCGTTCAATTTTTTTGCAGAACAGGGCATCGCCCTGGAATTTCATTACTGATGTAACGAAATTACAGCAAGTTTTACGAGCATAACATGAAGTTAAAAGCAGTAAAGAAGGTCGCTAACGCTACTACGAGAGCCTGTGCTTGCCGGGTGACACACAGGGTAATCCGACAAGCACCCATCGCATCAAAGCGCACTTTGATACAGCTTATTACAGGTTTTCCAACATGATTCAAATTCAGGGAACGGTGAAGGACCATGAATTTGCCTCAAAACAATTCCTCGAATTGGTGCCCTGCATTCTTGCATACGAAATATAGAGGAATACATCTCTAATTCACAGTCGATTAAGCCGCTTTGCTAATAATTTGACTTGCTGCTGACAGCAGCTTCGGCTTCGGCTTCCAGTTCACTGAGGTCTTTGTGTTTGGATAAAAAAAAATATATCAGATTTTAGTGAAATCAGCCCGCAATCAATTGAATGGTCCAACCGGTAGATGCCGAGTCAAAATCCATCTCCTGATTTGCGGACACAGAAGTTCTGGCCGGCGGGTGATGGGGAATCGAGGGGCGAGGGGTCTCGCTCCGTGAGGTCGGTATGGGAGAAGGAGGGAGCGATCTGCGGCGGCGTATCGGGGAGGTCCGCGGCGGAGACGGCACGAAGCGGCTACGCGGGGCATGAGGACGTCTCCGGCCGGAACGCGGGCGGCGGAAGCGGAAGCCATCGCCGCCGCTCGGTGGTGTTTTTGCAGAAGCCCCCCCCGAGCGACTAATAATCGCGATCCAAACATTTGCATAAAAACTCTTAATTTGGATCAGGATTAATAGTCGCGATTCAAATATTTACACATAATTTTCTAATTTAGATCGCGATCCAAGTATTTTCATACATACCCCTGAATCGACCAAAGTATTTGTAAATAAGCCCCTCGTTCGGCCACTGACGCTCGCCGGCGGCTGACTGAAGCAGAGAGGACGCCGGCGCATGCCACGGCGGCGACAGGCGGCCGATTCATCGCCGGAAAAATGATCCACCGCCTCCACCTTCTCCCCTAAACCCGATTTTTATCTAAACAACGGGATTAATTAAGCGGCAGGAGGTGAGGTTTACTTGAACATGACGATGCCGCCGACGAAGGTGACCCAGAGCCTGGCGCCCCAGGCGGCGGCGAAGGAGAGGAGGTGAGCCAGCTTCGCCGCGGCCACGTCACCGCTGCCGGAGCGCCCGCCGAGGAGCGCGTCGGGCGCGAAGAGGACGCCGGCGGCGAGGAAGGACACTGCCGTCAGGAACCGCGCCGCCCACCCCATGTTGACTCCGGCTTCCCCGCGCAGCTTTGAGAGCTCGAACTAGCGAAGATGGAGGGAAGAAGACAGCGGAGGATTCGCCCGCTGGTTCGGGTTGAATGAGTATTGGTCGGTCGGGCAACGGAGCTAGCGAAGACTAAGAGCAACTACAGCAGGGCATGTAAAATTGAGCCCCTACAGTGCCGGCCCCTACATTGAAGCCCCCAGATTTCGCTTCCAACTCCAGCAGCGCCCCTCACATCCAAGCCCCTATAGATATGGGTCCCACTCGTCATCCTCTCCTCCTTCTCTTCTTCTTCTTCTCTTCTTCTTCTCTGCGTGAACCAGGGCGCGACCTCGACGAGGCCAGCGGCTCCCCGGCGAGGCCCCCGCATGTCAGCCTCATCCTCCTCTGGCACGCGCGGACGACGACGACGACGGCGCGGCCTCCACGCAGCGCGCGGACGGCGACGGCGAGACCTCCACGCCGCGCGCGGACGACGACGGCGAGGCCTCCACGCAACTCCCCGCACGCGGCCTCCACGGCGCCCCACCATGGCGCCCCACCATGGCGGCCTCCGCGACGGCGAGGCAGGCGAGCGGGGTCGGCGCAGAGCGGGCCGGCCATGGCGCACGGCGGAGAAGGGGATTCGGCACGGCGCGGGACGGCCATGGCGGAGGAGGGGATTCGGCACGGCGCGGGAGTCGAGCTCGAGCTCGTCGAGGCATGGCAGGGAGCCGCGGGTGCGCGCTCGGCGGGCTTGGCGAGGCCACGGCCGCGCCTTGCGCGGCCAGCCGCGGGCGCGAGACGGCCATGGCGGCCTCGACTCGCGGCGGTACCTTGGCTCGTGGCGCTAGTGCGGGAATCGACGATTTGTGGCGCCGGTGGGCTTGTTTCGTCGTCAGACGGGGAGGAGGAGGCTGGAAGGAGCGACGGCGAGGCCATGGCGTGCGGCGACGAAGCGGGCACAGGGTGGCGGACGCGCGAGGGTGGCCACGGCGGGGCAGGGGTCATCAGATCCGGCCCGGGGCAGCTTGATTGAGGAGGGGAGCAGCAGGATTGGAGGCCGCAAGGTGGCAAACGGCGGCCGATGGCAAAGAGGAAGAAGGCGGCGGCGTGTGGCGGGAGGGAGAGGAAGGCCGCGCGCGAGGTGGTTGGTGGTGGGGTCCACGGATAGCGACCCCCTAGCGAGCCCCCAGATGTGAGGGCTTTGGGGGAAAATCTGGGGACCCAATAGCTGTAGGGGCTTGGGTAGGGGCCCTGCTGGAGTTCATTTTTTTGCTTCAAGCCCCTACATCCCATCTAGAGGCTCATGTAGGGGCCCTGCTGGAGTTGCTCTAACTGAACTGAAGATGGCTGCCGCTTCAGTTGACGTTTAATAAGAACCTTCATGAGAGGACATACTTCTCTCTCTCTTCCAAAATTATCTTTTAACTTTGTATTTTTGAGAAGATGGGCTTCAAGATCGTTAGTAGCACGTGTGCAAGAAAATTTGACCTCTGTATCTCCCTTCCAGTGAATCGGCTGCACGAGCACTGAAAATCCTGGGTGGCAGAAATTTGGTCCAGTCACCAAATCCCCTTCCTAAGCTTGATTCAGACTTCAGCAGTGAGCTCAGGGCTTTCGTTCAACAACAAATCAGTGGGTAGCTGGGCCAAGACAAGGCAAGTGCTCATGGTATTGGACCAGTGGCAAGTCTGAAAGTAACAGATGCTGTCGTCATTTTTAAGATAACCTCGATTACAACATGTGCTCAGTGAGAGCTGATCTTAGTTAGGAGTAGCTGATTTCCATGACCAGTAGAGATGCTTGGATCTAAGTCATTTGGACAGAGCACACAGGATCATTTCGGATCAGCCAAATCCAACGGGTATATAGTACAAGTTTGCGCATTATACACCAAAGCCTTTTTTATTAATAACTCAACAAAATAGTCAAAATATGTATCTTAATAAAATATTTTTGTTTGTGAATTGGGTTGAACTCATTCACACAACCATCACTTAAACAATCCGCTTAGTTAGGCCAGTTTGGATGCTTTCATACACAAAAAAGATGTCATATTTGTATTTTTTTTGTTGATTTGGCATGGTATTTATACGAGGAAAGAGAAGACTCTCTTTCATTTGATGTGTGAGGTTTTGCATCTCCGTGAAAGAAATGCAAAATGATGAATCTCCTTCCTTAACTTTCCAATTACGAGCTTGCTCGCTTTTCTAAAACTCAAATAACATAATGAAAGGATGCATCGAAACTAGCCTTATTGCCAACATGAAAAGGAAAAATATTGACTCAAGACACAAGCACAGCTGCACTGCAATTGACGTGTGATCAGGGTAGTACTAGGCTCGCACTTAAGGTGGGCCCTTTTCTGAAGTCAACTTAACTCTGAAATTTTTATGACGTCTCTGTACCCAAAATACCTAAGCAAGCAATTAAATATTAGTATCTTGACATATGGCAAATAATATAACGATTGATTTAATTATAATTTTTTGGATATTTTCGAGAACGAAATTATAAATTTTGGATATGCCAATATGAAGACCCTAGTAGTTTCTTCATGTTAGGGTCTAGGAATGGTTTGCAAAATTTCATGTTATTTTTTCATAACTTTTTATATAGAAAGTTATAATTAAATTAGTCACACCAAAAGATCAACATTTTGAGTTAGAATGTTGATCTTTTGGTGTGACTCGAAACCCCAAAATTTATAAATCCGTATGTAACATACCCAATGTGGTGTTTTGAATATGGGAGTAACTACACATGGAAGAAAAAAGATTTTTATGTAAATATAAAACATAAGATGTTTTGTACACTTATTCTTAAATATTACATCCACCTTTAATTTCACCCTATTTGCGGCTGTATTAGGTCATGTTTCGTGATCATGATGATCCTAGTTCATAAAGTAAGAAAGCATTCAGATCATCACAAGGGCTGGGGCACGTGCATAAAAAGAAACTCATATATTCCATTGCCAAATGAGGATCTAAAAAGACAATGGTGGCTCATATTAGCATTTGAGAGAAGTTAAATAATAGTGGATTACATAGTCTATGCTAGAGAGATAAGGAGAGAGAGGGGACACATTTTTACCAAAGACACCAAACCCATGCGCTCCGCCATCTTCGCGAGCTAGTCCTTTACTTGCGCGGTGTTGTCGGCACCTCGCTAGTTGTCGACGGAGAGCCTCACCTACGGCAGGGGGTTTAGAGTTGGAAATCGGAACGAGTGGATTCAGCTGCTTGCTTGGTTTTAGTTACATGGGCAGCCCGTGGGTTGGGCGAGCGTAGATGTTAAGCCTCCAGGCTACTTGACTAGTTTGATTGTTCCTTTGAGTTTGGTTCGCCGGTGGGCTATTCTGTCCGATTTAGTACTTTTTTGGATTTTCATTTGTTCAGCCAAACAAATGTTAATTGAGATTGAATTAATATAGTTTCAAAAGTTGTTCTGGAAGTTAAATATTTTAAAATTACCCCATGCACTATATTAATTCGTTCCACAAAAATATTATTTGTTCTACTTATTTTATTATTTATTCTGGACAAAAAGTAGTTTGTTCCACAATGCAGAGAACAACTAAGTGTGTAGTTGAAACAAATAAAATATAATACCAAAAGGCATCATATATAATAGCATCAGTAGCACCTCAGGTACTGTTTTCGACTTCTTATAAGAGCAAATTTTATACTCCCTCCAGTGTCAAAAAACTTGTCGTTTAGGACATTGACACGGTCTTCAAACCACAACTTTGACTACTACCTCTATCTCAAATTACTTGACGTTTTTGACTTTTAATATCATGTTTGACCGCTCGTCTTATTCAAAAATTTTGTACAAATATAAAAATAAATAAATCATGCTTAAAGTATCTCTAATGATAAAACAAACCATAACAACATAAATGATATTTGCACAAAATTTTTGAATAAGACGAGCAGTCAAACGTAATTTACAAAAGTCAAAAGTGTCAAGTAATTTGAAATAGAGGGAGTAATACTTTTTGCTATAAAATATTTATAAAATATAGCTAAAGTGTACTTTTATGACATCATATTTCAATACGAATCTACTCGTATCATTTTCACATTTCTAAACTTAATGCATAAAAGATATTTCAAATCAAAATTTAAAAAGTTTGACTTTGGACAACCTCAAAACGACAAGTTTTTTGACAGTGGAGGGAGTAGCATTTAACGGCGTTGTGCTTTCAATGGTAGCGACGCTCCCATCGACAACGAAGCACCAGTGCTGACTTCATCAATCTCAAGAATTTGCCGGCTCAATTTTCGAAGATGCTCATAGGGGTAGGATTTGCGGACGTGTGTTCATGGGGTGAGTGTGCGTGCGTTGTGAATGTGTGAGTTGTACTGTGTAACGGGAAAAAAAGACAGAACAATTTGACCAGCTGGCAATTTATATTTTTTTTACAAGTGCAAGTCCTTAATTGCTATTTCTTTGCTCTCATGTTGAGCCATATCGCCTGAAAAAAATAATTTGTTAAAGCAGGCCATGCTCAGCTTCAAATAAATAAACTTTGAGACTTGAATAATTTCTTTTTTGAAAAAAAACACAATACAAATGCAGACGCTCATATACACGTACAAGCACTCATAACTATGAATACACGCACGCACTCTACCTCTATGAGTCTACGAGAGACAGGTTAGCTGATCTTTATATTCATGTAAAGTCACGGCACGTAGGTGCCTCGCTGTAGACGAAAATGTTGTCAAACCGACCTGGTTGTTTACTCCCCCAATCTACTATTTCTAGAGACTCGGTAATAAATTAGGGGTCGGGCAACATTTTCTGTTTCTCGCGATCTTTTCGGTTATAACTATGTATATAAGAAGTGGCGACCTCCGTTAATTTTTATATAGAGAAAGCCTTTCTGGCCTGCTTATATTGAATTGAAAGCATATAACGAGTTCTGTTATAACCGCAACACGCTGGGGTTGCCAGCTCGCAAACATAAGCTCGGAAAGCTCAAAGCGTCTCATTATGCTGGGTTACCAGCTTACACAGTTAGCACACTACCCAAAAACAGGAACCTCCGTTAAATCTCTCTTCTTTAAAAAAAAAAAGGAAAGCAAATCAATGGGCAGATGGGCCAAGGCGATCAGAACTGCTCGTGGCGTTGGACCAGACAAATGAAACTAATGTTCAGAGACATATTACCAAACAACTACTCCGTGAACATTTCTTCAGAGAGTGGGAGTGAAAATTAATAGCAGAAGCTTCTCTCATTTCGGCGGACTTAACCTGGGCATTGGGCAAAGAGGATAGAGAAATTATCTGTTTTTGCTCACACGAAAATCAGAGTACCCTGCTTTCACTGGCTTTTCATCACAAGACATGATAATACTCTCTATCAAGTGCATAAATCTGGAGAACGAAGGACATGAATAGTGAGGAAGAAACACCCATTCTTTTTTATATCTCCCACTTTAATCGTTCAATACACTTCAATAATTTCAGTAATCTGGTGCCCTTTTTATTTGATAGATTTCCATCTCTGCCTTTGCACAGAGAGAAAACAAGTGTTGGAGCCCAGCAACCCTCGCAGCACTTCGGGTTTGTTTGGTTGGAGTCCTGGCCAACCTGCCTGGGCAAAACTGCTGCCTGAGACTAGCCTGGAAAGTAAATGATTTTTGCCTGGCCAGGCAACGATTGAGGTGAGTTGTTTGGTTGGAGTCCTCAACATGAGAACCTAATGAAAAATCATTCTTGCTTTCTAATAGCTATATGTGATATTGCAATCTATTTTCTCAATGCAATTGGAACGTGGGTATTGATGTTGAAAATATAAAAAATTATTATAGATTTAATTTGTACCAAAAAATTAAAATTGAAATATAAAATAATAAGTACATCACGTGGGTCCCACGTATCATTATTATTTTAACTTCAAAATATAGTCAATATGGGTCTTGTTTTGTATATTAAATCACAAGGCATCCAACCGTATGAGAGAAATGCAAATCGGATACTTAATTTAGAAAGTATAGTAGTTTAAATCTGTCTAACACAAAAGGCAAAGCATTAATGCATCCAATCAAAACTTACACGTCAGCCCATGGGAGAATCTCACCCAGGCAGCAAGCCCGCACGGCCAGGCAGTCATTTTCGTGTGCCTGGGCCTGGTTGCTGCTGCCTGGACCAGGCAAGAAATGAGGGTTGCAACCAAACGCACTCCAGGCAGGTATCAGGCAAGCAGTACGCCAGGCAATTTTGCTTCAGGGTTCCAACCAACGTGCCCTTCCTCTCTCTCAGTCACAACGGAACACGAGGTAGAAGATGAGCTCTGCAGAACACTAGGGATGGCAATTCGGGGGTGGGTAACGGGTACCCGACCCGATGGGGCTGGGCGCGGGGCTCGATTTTCACCCATGGGTGGCACCCGTACCCGACCCGACATGAGTCGGTCACGGGGCGGGGATTTATACCCACCCATGGGTAACCCGGTGGGTACCCGATATTTCAAATGTATTTGCATTTTAGCCCAGCCCAGCTTCTTCACTCTTCAGCCGGCCCAACCCCGCGCCTCAAACCCTACCACGCGCATGCCACCAAATCACCAATCTCTCACTCGGTCCCTCCCCTCCCCACGCCCACGTCGCCACCCACCACGCGCACGCCGCCGCCGTTGCAAGATGCTCAATCCCTCCGCTCGCCGTGCCACCGCCGCAGGCCCTGCTGGTCGCGCTCCCCTGGCGCGTTGCGCTCGCGCTTGATCTGTGGCGCGGCTGCTCCGCCCCGCAAGACGTGGACGCCGCAGCGCCGCCTCAACGCAGAGCCGGCGACGCCGCCCGACTCCGCCTCCACGTCGCCCGAGCCCGACGCCCGCCGCTCCAAGCTGCCTCGACGCCGCCCGACGCTGCCCTCGACGCCCCCGACGACGCCTCACGACCGCCTCCTCCTCGCCTCCCCGTCTCGCCAACGCACGGCGCACGCCGCCACTCGCCGGACGCGACGGATTCGTCTGCGAGGAGTGTTCGAGGGCGACATCGCCGCGGCGGCCCGCTACGGTTGCCGTGGTTCCTCACCGCATGTCGCGGTCGCGGGAGTGGCAGCATGGCGACCGGCTCTGCATCTGGCACCGGCTCACGAGCACGAGCTCCTCCGCGTCCACCGCGGTCTTCTACAACCGCACCATCCTCTGCTTCGACGAGGAGGCCGAGCACGACCCCGTCCTCAAGTGACGCTGCTGTTGGTGCTCGTACGCCTCCGTCAAGTGGTGCTGCTGCTGGTGGTGCGTGTTCATGATCAACCAACTTCAGCAGCTTCGGTTGAGGGTACGCCTGTTGTCAATGTTGATGATTATGATAGTGCTGCTACTGTTGGGGCGAAGAGGAAGCGCAAATCTGAAGTGTGGCTAGAATTTGAAGAGGTTTTAGTGGCTGGAAAACCTAAAGCTAAATGCATTTGGTGTAAAAAAGAGCTAGTTGGAGGTGCTAACGATGGAACAAATCACTTGCATAGTCACCTTAAAACTTGTGCATCTAGGCAGGTTCAGAAAGGATTAAAGCAATCAACATTGAAGCTAGGGAAAGATAAGAATGGGGCTGTGATGGTAGAAAAATATGTGTTTGATCAGCAAGTGGCTAGGAAAGAACTTGCCCTGATGATATGCATGCATGAATACCCATTGTCCATGGTTGATCATGTTGGCTTTAGGAGGTTTTGTTCTGCATCGCAACCTCTTTTCAAACATATGTCTAGAAACACCATCAAAAGTGACATATTGGGCATGTATGAGGTCTCCAAGCAACAACTGATGGAGCAGTTGGCAAAGTGCCAATCTCGAATTGCTGTAACTACGGATATGTGGACAGCCAATCATCAAATGAAAGGCTATATGGCTGTGACTGCGCATTATCTTGATGAATGGAAGCTGAAAAGTTTCCTTTTGAGGTACTAATGCATGTTCTATTCCTTTGCTTCTTCATATTGTTTGCTGTACATTTTTCATTTGATGTAATCGTGACCTAAACTTTTCATCGTTGATGTAGGTTCATATATGTTCCAGCTCCACATACTGCTGAGGTCATAAGTGATGTGCTTCAGGAGGTACTACATGATTGGCAGCTTGAGAAGAAGGTGTCTACGGTTACTCTTGATAATTGTACTACCAATGACGGTATGATCGTTAAGATGAATGATAAGTTGCCCCTTCCCTCTCTCATGCTTAATGGTAAATTACTGCATATGCGTTGTGCTGCTCATATCATAAATCTGATTGTCAAAGATGGAATGACTGTTACAGAAGAAGGAATAGAAAGGGTTCGTGATTCTGTTGGTTTTTTGGTGTGCTACTCCAAAAGGCATCAAGATTTGAGCGTGCAGTAACACAAAGCCACCTTACATACAACAAAAGAATAGCTCTAGATTGTAAGACCAGATGGAATTCAACTTACCTAATGCTTAGCACTGCACTAGAGTATCGTGTTGTTTTTTATAAACTTGCTGAAAAAGAAAGCCTTTGTGCTGAATATAAGCCTACTAAAGAAGATTGGGAATTTGCTAGGGAGCTTTATGATAGGTTGAAGATGTTCTATGATACAACCGAGGTATTGTCAGGGACTAATTATGTTACAAGCCAATCTCTTTTTCCCCAAAATCTGCGGTATTTCTTTAGCAATTGATAAATGGAGGACTAGTAAAGATTCTAGGGTAGAAGAGATATCGCAAAGATGAAAGAGAAATTTCAGAAATATTGGGTAGATGTGCATGGTCTCATGGAAGTAGCTACTGTGCTTGATCCTAGGTATAAATTGAAATTCATGAAAGCTTTTTACAGCACCATTTATGGGGAAAACAGCCCACTTACAGAGAAAGAAGTTGCTAGCAGGGGCGGAGGCAGGAGGGGGGGGGGGGGGGGGGGGGGGCGAGCAGGGCCTGGCCCCCCCCCCCCCCCCCTGTGCTTGGTGCACACCACTATGGTACACAGAATTTTACCATGTATTTCAATGCAAATTTTTAATTTGGTCCCCCTCAAGACTTGTATATTACTGTTTGGCCCCCCTCATGCTCAATTCCTGGCTCCGCCTCTGGTTGCTAGAGTTAGACAATTGTTGTATGAACTTGTGGTGGAATACCAAGGCTGTATGGAAGGTATGGCAACAACTGATGGTGTTGGTGCTCCTGGTAAAAGTGTTGTGCAGAATGAAAGGGATGATCTTATGTTTGGCTTATTTGACAAATTCTTGTTTGAGGAACCAGAAAAGACCTCAACCTATGTGAGAACCGAGCTGGATTTGTATTTGGAGGAGCCAACGCTGCCAAGAACTCAAGAGCTCAACATCATTCATTGGTGGGAATATGCAGGTGTTAAGTACCCCACTTTGAGAAAGATTGCTCGAGATATAATGGCAATTCCTGTTACAACAGTTGCTTCTGAGTCTGTCTTTAGTATTGGAGGAAGAATTATTAGCCACATCGAAGTAGACTTGCTCCAAAAACAGCTGAAGAGTTGGTGTGTATGCAAGCTTGGTCTCGTGCTGACTTGTTAGGTGATCAGTCCTGTTTTATAAATGCACTAATGACTTGTATGGACGAAGAGAAAAACATGGTAACAATCCATTCTTTTACTGTTTCAGTTCATATTTTCTTGAATTTGAAACAATGTCTAATAAGATTGCTTCTTTATATTGCTAGGGTGATTCTGAATCAACCATTATTGACTGAACTTGGGATCATGTTTACCTTCAAGCCACTGTATGCTTTTCTCTTTTTTTCTCACTCATTTCAGTTGTACTTTGTGGTGTGAGCAGCCACCTGTTAGCTGTTTAAACTCTATTTATTCATGTTCATGTGACTTGTAAGTTTGTTATGTACTCATGTTTATGCATCTGTGGTATGAGACTGAATGTGACTTGTTTATGTGACAATTTGGGCTGTTTCAGCAGCAGATTTACCATGTGGATGTGTGCTGTTTCAGCAGCAAAATTATGTGAATGTGGGTTGTTTCTGCAACATTTTTATCATGTTTTTGTGTGCTGTCCAGCAGCAGTTTTATCAATGTGTGCTGTTCAGCTGCATTTTTATGTGAATGTGTGCTGTCCATAGGCTGTCCAGGAGCAGTTTTACTCAATTTCTTTCATATGTTGTTGTTTCATGTGTGAGAAGTTGCAAATTTGAGAAAATTTGTTGAATTCTGACAGTGACATGTGTTTACAGTGTTGTACCCGCCGGGTACCCGATACCCGACGGGCACGGGGGCGGGTAGGGATTTTCACCCATGGGGCCGGGGACGGGTGGGGATTTCTACCCGGTGCTCTTGTCGGGGCGGGCATAGGTTTGCTCTACCCGCTCCGAACCCGCCCCATTACCATCCCTACAGAACACGTAAGAGATTTCCGGTATTTCTCTGGACTGTCAGGGACACCGGACACGCCGTGAGCTCGCCTCCAACTCCCACGATACCTTGGCGCCGATTCGCTCGTCGCAGTTGACGCCGCGCCCCGGCTCTTGACGTGCGCAGCCGATCGTACGGAACCAACCGCGACTAAAGCAGACCCTGACGCGCCCTCCGTCCGCAGCCACCCTGCCGGACTCGGGCTCGATCGACCTGGACGCGACACGACGCGTTCCGACTTGTCCTCGTGCGCAGCAACCCTGCGCACACACGAACACACACACGCATGCCTCGACGACGCATGCATGCTACTGACTCAAACGCAGCACACGCGAGGCGCAACACCATGTCAAGGTTAGGTTACTGCACGCATAACGTCTGACTCTTAATGGACCGCTCCTCTGCCAAAGAAAGGAAAAGAAAGAAGCGGCGGCGGCGGCTCCAGAGAAAATTGGCCGGCCCCCTCTCTCCGACGGCATCGCCGTCGGTCGATGAGGGAGGCCGGCACCCGGTGTTCGTTCTCTTCATTCCTAGGTCTAGGTTTAGGTCTTTCCGTGGTGGTCGCTTTAGGCGGCGGCTACTATGGTGGTTAGGGTTAGGGTTCCTCTAGTGGTCTGATCGACGAAAGTGGTAGCGGCGGTGCGGCGTTGCCATGTTCGTCGGCATGGAGCAATGGAGGATGAGGTTTCTCAGTGGTGGTGGTGAGTCAAAGGTGTCATCATCGATGGAGAATAAGGTACTCCAGCCCCTCTTTTGTCTTGTCGTGGTTCTTCGTAGCCATGACTGTGGGCTAGTGAGAGCTTTGTTTCCGCTGACATCCTTCTGAATGTTGGTCGGATTTGTGTTTTCCCATGACGAATCTGGTGGATGCGACGATGGGTTCGGCGACAAACTCAATGACGGCAAGTTCATCATGTTTGCGTGTGGAAGGTCAGTCTACCCCTCTTTTGCGAAAGAGTTGGGTTTCAGTTTTCCCCTATTAGAGATGTGGATGATGGTGGTGGATGGTGAGATGGCCGTGTTCGTTCAGATCGGAGTTTTTGTCCGTGGCATATCCGTTTGGGATGGTGATCCTAGATGGTGGAATTTGCGGCTTTTTCAAGGTTTCTTGTCTCTCATCAATGGAGTTGGCGTTGTTTGGGTGGCTTATGTAATCAAGGGATGTAATATGCTTTAATATCAATGAAATTCCCTTTTCGCAAAAAAAAAAAAAGGTTAGGTTACTGCTAGCAACAAGCAAGCACCGCTGAAAATCGTGAACCAGTAATTAATACTATCAAAATCACACATTGTGATTATTGTCCTAAAAGCTTCAGTTCTGTTTCTACACCCCGAGCTGCTCGAGCCTGACCGAATGAGTCAGCTCGCTGATCATCAGGCTGTGCTCGCCGACGTGGATCCTCCGGACGCAGTCCTTATCGATCGGCGATGCTGTGCACATCACAGACGTCGATGCCCATCGAGTCGATCACGCCGTCGGCCGGCACCGGCCGTTCACCTTCTCGAACGTCACCGGCCGGCTGCCGCAATGGCGGGCCTTCGACGGCGGCCGACGAGGGCGCGGCGTGGTACACGAGCACGGTGTGCGGCTCGGCTGTGCGCGCCCTCGCTGCCGCCGACGTTCTTCACTGTCGACGTGGACGGGGACGGTGGGCTCGTCGCACGGTGCGTGCTCCACGCTCACGCGGCACGGCCATGTCGCGTTGAGCAGAGGCGTCGGAGGTGGTGGCCAGAGAGCTGCGCCGGCGCGTGTGCGAGCGGGGGGTGAACGAGTGGTACCACGTCAACGACAGCTTCCCACCTGACGACTACAAATTCGATCTTTACGTCGTTCTGCGCGAAAGCAATGTCGATCAGGTCGCCGAACAAGAGCACCAGGATCACCGGCAAGAGAATCAGAAGATCCAAATATGACAATGTTGTCGAAAACAGAACTGCATGGGTGTTGTTAGGTTGAGTTTAGATGAGACTTTAGTTGCAACAGCAAAATAATATGAAGGTAAAGCATAAACTGATGACGTTGGAATGTACATCAGCAACTAAGGATAAGCTAACTCAGTTTAACATATGTCCGATATGCTAAGAAATTCAATTGCATCAAGAAATTTGTAAGCCCTGCTCATGAGGAGGGAAATTTTGCTATAGGACATGGTCTTCGCGACTAGGCACTGCAAAAGATGATTTTTGCTGTAGGATACCAAGAAACTGTGACGACTATCAACTTTTTTTTTATCTTGAGGAATATGTCACAGGCTGACATTTTGCGTATAGATGCATGGCCACATTCTGTGCTCATGTGATATTTTATAAAAAAAAATTGATTGTTTTTATATCTTTTTACCGGGAAAATACTTATTTTTTAACAAAAATATGCAAACAATCAAAAACTATTTTAAAATAACAAAAAATAATGCATGTCTATGCAAAATTTCAACTTGTAATGTATTTTGTGCAGTGAGATAAACAAAACGTTGTCAATAGTCTTTTCGTGGCTATAGTGTCCAGCAGACAAATGCCATAATTTCTCAATACCTAAGGCTAAAATCAACTTTTGCAGTGACTTGTGGCCAAAACCAGCATTAAGCAGTGTGCTATAGAATAATTCCTAATGAAAAACCCATACAAACCACACTATTTGTGCGAGCCACCTTATAAGTTAACTTAAATTTTTATTAATCCGTTGCTCTTCTAATTTGATTGTTAGATTCCATCCATCTCAGACCTCAGAGACAAACAAGCACCGTGGCAATCATGAAAACAAGACCCCAAAACAATGCACAAATATTGTGAAATGCCTTTGAATCCTACGTTTCATTGCTCATTGTATAGCGTATAACCTGAGCGGCTGGACGTCGAGAGTGAAAATGCCTCTAAATGAAATTTTACGAGGTCACTCAATTAAAGATACCTTAGCAAGACATTGATATCTTGGCATATGTCAATAATGTAATGAATGATTTTGGTTATAAATTTTAGATATGAAATTATGAATGCCCTAGCTGTTACTGCAAGTTGGATTTAGGAATACCGTGCAAACTTTCATGTTATTTTGTCCTAATTGTTTTCTAAATACTAACATGTTGAGCTAGAATAAGACATACTTATGACAAATGCAAAAAGGCATATAACTGATGCAGTGTTTTGTACACTCATTCTTATGTTGACTCTAACTGAACACACAATGCCGATGGTGAGATGTCATATCTTCTCTTTGGGATCAGCACTGCAGTTGAGGACCACTAGAGCGGGCCACATCATCTTGCCACACTAAGCATCATTTGCGTCAAAGTCCTTTCTTGTGTAGCACCCTGAAGAAATTGAGATGTTCTTTAGAACTCATAATCTTTAGTATCTTCTATCGTGAGTGAGGTGTATTTTTGGGGAACTCGTACACGTCGACAAGGCATTCATGATGCTTAGATAGTTGGTTGGAAATCTTTACTTGCGGTACATCAACTGGATGGCCTATTATGTTTTTTAGCCTTTATTCATTCAGATGTATTTTATGGTGAGACATGCACGTGTGCCTAGGGCCTGACGACGCGCGGTAAGCAACTCTGGAGTAGAGCGGATAAGATGTGGTTGTTGCCTGCTCTCGTGGAAAAAGGTTCACCGTTGTTTGGACAAGACATTACTATCCTAACATATGTCAATCATGTAATAGCTGACTTAGTTATAAATTTGGATATGGCATTACGAAAGACCTAGTTGTTTATACATGTTGTTGGTTTAGGAATAACGTGCAAACATTTATGTTGCTTTGTCCTAATTGTATTAAAGGACTCTAATATCTTGAGCTAGAGCATAACATAACTATGATAAATATAAAATGTGATGTACACTCATTCTTATCAATGTGCCAGATCATGCAGAGGTGAGAGGGCGGTGAGGGTTTGGTGGGTGTCGCCCCCAAACGAAAGTGTTGATCGTACATGAGGTTGTGCTGTTTATCTTGTGGTGACAAGTTTGGTTGCCTTTACTTTTGTGGCGACTAGTGGTGCAACTGGTTCTACCGTGTGGTCCTAATAATTAGTCACTGTCAGATAATCTGAAGTGTTTTCTTGTGTGTGCCATTCTTTGCGCTCACATTTTTGTTGTTCCTTAGTGTTGTGTTTGTGGCGATAGATCCGAAAGACCTTGCTTCATTGTGTTTTGTCCCCAGTGGCCACAGCTACGCTCTTGCGAGTTTATATGATGGTTGTCGAGGGAGGCTGGATAGCAGGTTGTGTGGCCGTTATTAGCATGAAAGGCAGTGATGGCCATGACGGTGGCGACTCTCCTGGCGGCCTAGCGTCTGTCACATGGGCATTGTGTTGTGGTCACTTTGAGGTAAAGATTCTTGTTTGTGTTTTATGTTGTGTCTTGTCTCATGTGTTTTATGACACCGTGTTATAATACTCTCCATCAAGTGCACAAATGTAATTACGACCCAAAACGAGGTTGAAGATATTGACTTCGGCGCGGCTCAGACTACAACAGATACTTTGTTGCAAGGAAAAAATTTCTCAAACAAATCAATGGTCGGTTTTTATTCTAGAATATGCAGAAAAGTTATGTATCTTAATTTGTATTGAGAAGGAGAAAAAAATGTTCGATAATCGATTTCAACGCAAGAACAAGTCTTGCCATCAGTAGCCAGTTGGGCAAGACAAAGGGCCATCAATGGCCAGTTGCTCATGGTGCAGCTTGTCGATGAGGACGTGCAGATTCTTTAAAAAAAATAAAATAAAATAAAAAAGGGTAGAAGCCCCAAAAACGGTAGAAGCTGCTGTCATTTCTACATACTCAACCTCGAGTAGGAAATGTGCTCGGGTCTAATTGTCTTGGTTACGTATAGTAGATAACCTGCATTTGGACAGACGAGAGAGTATGTAGCTAGCTGTTCTCGCTTGCACGAAAAACAGAGTACCTGCTCTGCTCTCGCTGGCTCTTCATGACAATATTGACAGTGAGGAAGAGACAGCCATTCTTTTCTATTTCTTCCACTTTAATCGTTTGCATACACTTCAATAATTTCAGTAATCCGGTGCCCATCTAATTTGATAGATTTCCACCTCTGCCTTTGCAGAGACAGAAAGAAGCACCGCTGCAATCGTGAATCAGTAAGACCACCAAAATCACACACTCTGATTATTGCATCCTACGCTTCATCTTCATCACTGCTGCTTCTATACCCCGAGCTGCTCGACGCCGATCGTGACCGAGTGCGTGAGCTCGCCGATCATGAGGCTGTGCTCGCCGGCGTGGATCCTCCGGACGCCGTCCTTGCCGGCGACGCTGAGGTCCTCGCAGACGTCGACGCTCATCTCGACGCGGGCCACGCCGCCGGCCGGCACGTGCACCTTCTCGAACGCCACCAGCTGCCGCACGGGCGCGCCCTCGCTATCGCCTGCGGCGGCCGGCGCGGCGTGGTACACCATCACGGTGTGCGCGCCGTCGCGGTCGCCGACGTTCCTCACGTCGACGTGGACCGGGACGGCGAGGCCCTCGCAGCGCACGTGCTCGACGCGCACGGCGGCGTCGGGGGAGCGCGTCGTGGCGTTGAGGAGGGAGGCGGTGGTGGAGGCGGTGTAGTGGTGGCCGGAGAGCTGGACGGTGAGCTGCGCCGGCGCGTGCGCGAGGGCGTGGGCGAACTGGGTGTAGCTGAGGCCGTGGCCGAACTGGTAGATGGTGGGGCCCGTGTAGAAGCGGTACGTCCGGCCCGGGTACCCACGCGCCGGGTTGGCGCGCATCGCCATGTTGGTCATAGGCGCCTTCTGCAGGTAGTCTTGCGGGTACCACGTCACCGGCAGCTTCCCGCCTGCAGCGAATTTGCAATCAAAACATTCAAATGAGACAACTCTGTTTTCATGTCTCAATACTCTGCCTTTCTGAAATGAAACATGAGCTGATGGATGGACGTCGTAGCACCTGGATTATGTTGGCCGAAGATGACGTCGGCGATGGCCTGCCCGCCGGCCTGGCCCGGGTACCCCGCCCACAGGATTCCGGCGATCCGCCTATCGTTCTGCGCGAAGCCAATGTCAACAGGGCCGCCGGACAAGAGCACGAGGATGACGGGCCCCTTGGACGCCTTGGCCACGGCCGAGATGAGGTCCGCCTGTCGTCCCGGGAGCAGCAGGCTGGTCCGGTCCGTCATTTCCGCCTCCCTCGTCTGATCCAGCCCCGCGAAGACGACGGTGGCGTCGGCGCGCCGCGCCGCGTCGACGGCGGCGGCGATCGGCTGGTTCTGGCCGGTCCCCTGGCACGCGACGTCGGTGCACCCGGGCTGGTGCACCGTCTTCGCGTACGTCGCGACCCCCTGCAGCGGCGTGACGTAGCTGCACGCCTTCCCCGCGTAGTTTCCCACCATGGCGACGGTGGCCTCGGCGTGCGGGCCGACGACGGCGACCGTACCACGCCGCGCTTTCCCGGCGAGCGGGAGCACCCCTCGCTTCCCGCGCGGTTCGTTCTTGAGGAGCACGACGGCCTGGCGCGCCGCCTCGAGCGCGAGGCCCCGGTGCGCCGGCGTGCACACGTCGTTGGGCCCGAGCCGCCCGAACGGCCCCTTGGCCGGGTCGCCGTCGAACATCCCGAGCCGCATCTGCACCGCCACCGTGTTAAGGAGCGCGGCGTCGACGTCGGCGTCGGCGACCTTGCCCCTCGCCACCGCGCTCTCCGTGTACTGGGCCAGGAACGGGCCGCAGTCGAGGTCCAGCCCGGCCTTCACCGTCGCACCGACCGCGTCCTCGACGGTGCGGACGTAGTGCTGGTCGTTGTAGAACACGCCGACGGAGTCGCAGTCGGAGACGATGTACCCGTCGAGCCGCCACTTCCCTCTAATCGTCCCTTTCAGGAACCCCGCGTCGGCGCAGGTGGGCACGCCGTTGACCTGGTTGTACGAGCACATGACGGCGGCGGCGCCGCCGCGGGCCACGCAGGCCTTGAAGGGCACGTCGAAGGTGTCCTCCAGGTCCTGCGCCGACACCACGGCGTTGAAGTGGAACCGGTCCGTGCCGCCCCAGCTGTCCAGGTCGTAGGCGGTGAAGTGCTTGCAGCAGGCGGCGAGCTTGAGGCGGTCGCCGCCGTAGGGCTGCTGCAGGCCGCGGACGTAGGCGGCGGCGTAGCGCGCCGCGACGGCCGGGTCCTCGCCGGGGGTCTCCTGGCCCCGGCCCCACCGCGGGTCGCGGAAGATGTTCACGTTCGGAGACCAGAACGTCAGACCGGCTTGACCGCCGTTGTACATCGCGCGGGCCTCGTCGGAGACAGCCTGCAGGTTGCACAAGCACAGCAGGTTGCACAAGCACAGTAGTAGTACGTTAGTATGTGATACATACACCGTACAATACACAGCAAATACAGTATGGATGAATTTAGAAATACTGCGGTTGATGATAAATATGGAAAGTATTTTCGTGGTCAACGTTGGGTCAGACAGCGTCATCGCTGAGCACGAGAGGACCGTGCACGGACGCCGAGGCAGGATGAATCGTTGCCAGCCCAATCACGTGGCGGGGAAAGAGAAAGGACCATCATGATCTTGTGCCCGCTGCTACAGTAGTAGCACCACCCTATCGTGTCGCGAACAAGTTACGAGGCGCGCCGCCGTCCTGGCCGGCAAGAACGCAGCGGCACACGTGAGCGCGCTGCTGAGCTTGGCGAGATCGCCCTGCCAAGCTCGTGATCGAATTACCTGTAGCAGGCAGCCGCCACTTTACTCCATTTGCTTGCTCTGCTCTCTCGTCGGAAGAGGAAATGCAGAAAACAGAGTGCACACGGCGCAAGCGATACTACCCATTAATCACGTACTCTAACAGCCGCAAAAAGAAAAGGAGAATTCATGCGTTCTAGACGATTGATACCTCTAGTGGCCAGAATGATTTGCAACTGGCGATGGCAGCAAAGTGCAGGGGGCCATGCCAAATGAGAAGAAACCAAGCGCAGCAAGAATATCTGCACTTCTGCGGGAAATGGCTCCCTGATACGCTTCACCCTGGCCGCTTGTTCCCTTGTCTAGCTAGCAACTCACTTTCAGTCAGCAAGGCATTGCCTTTTCCAGTGTCTTTTCACTACATAATTTTCGTCCATTTCTTTCTGCTGGTATATGACAAGGGATGAGAAAGGGATTTCTTGCTACAGTGCTAGTAATAGATTTGGCTGCGCTGTCTTGCACATGGCGGCTCCTGCTACAGGTTTTAGGAGTACCATTCGACCGACCACAGGAATTCCACCACCCATCAAAATTTCCTCTCTGGGCTTGGACACTAGCAACAGAGGAATCACCCTGGGTCCTGCTGTTTGGCCCCTTGACAGCAAAATTCAGTGCACCAAATATTGGTTCTCGCTCTAAATAGTACTAATCCAGTGTGCGTGCAGAGGTAGGAATCTAGGAACGATGTCGCACGCTCAATTAAAGTAGTAGTACTACCATACATCATCATTAGGCCTAAGCACATCACTGTGACGTCGATGGTAAGGTTAAATATTGTAGTATTAGAGTGCGGACCAGTACATGGTGTGCATGTGCGCTGCATTGATCGGCCGCCATAGCTAGCACATCACACCACAATTGTACAAACACGGCTCCATAACACTTGACAGAGTACTGTACTAGTACTGTTTTGAGCACAATCACCTCCAGCTACAACTAAATTAATGGCAGTGAAGAAACCATAGGAGTACAAAAAGCCTTGAAAGGTTAAAAGGCGCCCACTTGCTTGCAAAAGCGCAGTGGATCAGCTCTGCCTTTGTGTCCCTCGCATAAGTACTGCAAATCTCATCACACACGGTGTAGGTTCCACGCTCAAAAGTAACATAAATATACACTGTTATTATCGTGGTGTAACATAAATATATGATCTGTTATCTATTGTGCCCACACGAAGAGGCAGAGCAGATAGGATAATGCTTTGCCTGGGTCACTGGTGTGGTGCAGCACACTACTCACTCACTCACTCGTGGACCGTTCCAACAAACAGGGAGGCCCTACTTTCAACAGGATAATAACTCTTGATCAATATCTAAAGATATTTGTAGCTTCATTTAGTATGTGAAATTCACATACTGCATCGATTAAAAACTTGAAGTTACGGTCATTCTATGACAAGTGGGGCCATAACTACGCAGACGCTTGAGAAAAAAACTGGTGTTTCTCTCGCAAAACACCTCCGCCGCCGATTTGGATGTTGACAGTTATAATTTTTTTTCTTGTATAAATTGGTTATTATTTCCTCACTGAAACTAGCACTGCTGGTAGCTCTACGATTTTATTTTTATTTTTTATTTTTTTGCAAAAATACCTACAATCAAAATACTCCCAAAGGCTACTTCAATTGTAGTGTATATGTATAGTACGATAAAAGGGAAAATATCAATACACAAAAGGCAAGATCGTGTCCTGTGTCCCTAGTGCTGCGACGGTATGTAGTATGTCACAGTACTTTTCACACATCACCCTACGCGTATCTGGACCGTCAGATCTCGATCCAACTGTTGGCTGTCAGTCCTGTAGTTACACTGGCGCTACTAGTCCCCGGTCTGGCGCGCGCCAAAGCAACGAGCCCGAGGGGGAGGACACACAAAGCGCGCGCGACGCGACGCAGGACAAGGACGCACCAGCGCCAGGGCGCGCGCAGACATGGCCGCCTCACATGCACGCACACCAACCACAGTGAAGAGCAACGACAAAACCGAAAAGCGCAAAGCTAGGCCACATCACGCGCGCCGGCAATGGCGGACGACGGCGCCGGCGTGCAGGCAACAACAACAACAGAGCACGTACCCGTCCGACGAGCTCCCAGAGCGTGGCGTTGAAGGACGCGGCGGACCCGATGACCTGCGGGAAGGCGGTGGCGCCGGGGAACGCGCCGCCGAACCGGACGCCGGGGCCCGTGTCCGACACGCCGTGCAGCGCCTCCGACCACCACTCGTAGCCCGCCACGCCCAGCCGGGGCACCCCCGCCGCGTTGTTCACCAGCAGCCGCACCTTCTCCGCGCGCGTGAGCCGGGACACGAAGTCCTTCGCCCTCGCGCGCGGCGGCAGCGACTGCCGGCAGAACGGGAGCGACGTCGCAGGCCCGCCCGGCGCGCACGCGAACGGCGCCCGTGCCGATGCGGTCGCCGCCAGCAACGCCGCCGTCCCGGCGAGCAGGACGGCGAGGAGGAGGCGGCGCATTGCTGGGATAGGTGGGCTGGGCTAACTGGCGGAATGGCGGTGTGGTTCGTGGTGGAGATTGGGGCGGGGGAGGCAGTGCGGTTATATAAGCAGGGCAGCGCGCGGCGAGTCTGCAACTTGCAAGTTGCAACCACCGCCGGAGAGGAAAATGGTCGCGCAAAGAAAAGAATACCTTTTTCCACATTTCGGAAACTGTTTAGAGATATGAGAATTATCACTCCATTTTCTGGATTACTTGGCCAGCGATGATGGTGTGATGTGATTAGGAGACTGCAACTCGCCAGCCAACAACTACTGTTTGACAGTTTTGTTACAGTCTGGGTGGTGCTCTGTTTTCTATCCTCTCCGGTGCATGGGAGAAGGAAAGAATATATTCTTCTCATCTAGTTGGGTAACTGTTTCAAGACATGGGAATTGCCATTTTCTTTTACTGTCAAAACATTATTCTACGTCATTGCTTCGTACTAGTAGATGGTGTGCTTCAGACGAAGACTGCACCTGCGGCTTCACAGTTTGTGCAGTCTAGCGGTGGATGTGAGGAGGAAAGAATTATATTTTTCTCATAGTCTTGTGTAACTAACTGTTCAAGGCATGGAAATTATTATTATTTCATTTTACTGTTAAAGCTCAATTATTTTCTACGCGATTGCTTTGTGCTTCAAAAGACAGATGACTGCAACTGCTTCTTGACAGTTTTGTGCAGTCTAGTGGTGGCTCCGTTTTTCTCCGGCGCATGTGAGGAGGTATAGCAAAAGATATCGCGGATTTCATGGTGTTCGTGGTACAGCGAGATCTCTCTTTTTGTTGGTGAAAATATAGTAGTACTACTGTGCGAGTTTGAGTGAAGGTTGTTGGATGTTCCTATAGATTTTGGTGATCTCTTTCTCTGCAGCGATTCAAGCGCTGCAAAAGACAGGCAAACTGGTAAATTCGGGCAAGGACGGTGCGCAACCACCGTGCATTGGTGCTGGTTTTTTTAGAGTATGCAGAAGCAGTTAACACTACCTAGTGATTGAATTAGCCAGTGAGCATGAAGTGATTAACTAGTAGAGGATAGTAACATGTAGGACTAGTCAATGCTTGTTTTTATGGTCTTGATTAAATCCCATTGAAGTAAGACCAAGCCTGCAGCAGAGAGTACTTCTGTTGCAACGGAAAATGCGAAAAGGATCTTTACAGTCTACCTCCAGTACTGTCTAGCAGTACTATCAAAACAGAGGAGCCTTCCTACTCGGAAAGCACCTTGTAACCTTTCCCGTCCTCCTTTCATTTCGAAAACCTTTTAACATTTCTTGACGTGCACTATAACCATTTCCCATCAAAATCCCCTTAAATGAAACTCAAGATCTTTGTGGCATCCATGCAAGATCCTAGCAAGCCCGTACACTAAATACCCATTCATTGAGTCCATGAACTTGTCGAAGATGAAATACTCCAAGATAGTAGTTATCATGCGCAAAATGCTCCAAGATAGTAGTTATCATGCGCAAAATGACCAGGTCCTTTGCTTTTGGCTTTTCTGCTCATTTGCCATGGATCTATAGTCCTACGGAAAAGAGATCATCGCCTTTCGCAGAGCACATTTTGTGAAAAAGGGACGTACTAATATTCATGGCACGGACATGAAAGGACCACTTGCAGAACCAAAGGATATTTCTCCATCCATTACATGTCATCAGACCGAGACTTTCGTCGCACGCTTGCAACCACTTTGCCCATGTATAATACAATGCCATGTACCAAGATCGAGCACACAGGTTGGTACCTGAACCCACTTCTTTCACCTGAGTAAGCACCTTTTTCAGGAGAAGAAAAACGCAAATTCTCATGAGACGATTTGATTTCTCTGCGAATACGAGGAAAAATTTCAAACAAACCTCAATGGATCTGAGAAGAATCTTCATTTCACACGCAACTAATACGCTTTCACCGTTGATCTTTGCCTGTGGGTTGATAACACCGTTCGTCCCTGTTTTTTCTAGGTCAGTTTTGGCCGGCAACCAACCTGCTACGGCGACCGGTTTTCTCCGGCTAGCGGTTGTTCATTTCAGTGTACGAATACTGTCACATACCGTGCAACAAAAATTCTTTGATGTCACCTAACGCCATTTCAGGTTACAATCACAGTTCATTGAATTGCACCGCACAAACTCCGTCTGACGCTAAAAATGCAACCCTGATGATAGGTCGTAACCAATAAATTACTCCAGCCGCAAAGTGTTTTATATATGTCAGTATTTCTTAAAGATTGCTACACACAAAGAGGGTGAAAGCAGTCCATATCAAAAAAATTCAAAGCTGTAGCTAGGTTCATTATCAGAAGCTTAACTTGTCGTTCGGACAAGACCGAAGGATAAGACAGGAACATACAAACTTCACCTGATAAATGCAACTCTATTAGCCTGAACCATGCATGGGTCCAAATCTTTAACCAACTTGCTTAAGAAAATCGATGCAGCCGCAAAGTGCTGTTTGTTCTTTCTCGGAAGATTGGTACAAAGAGGGTGAAAAACACCCTTGCATAAAGAATTCAGAGCAGTGTCATTGCTGGAAGATTTACCTGTCAGCTGGGCAAACCAGAGAGGATAAGATAGGGGCTGGTTCTTGTAACAACTTCATCGAGACGGTGGAGTGTTCGCCTTGCTGCTGCTGCTGCTTCTCCCCCCCTCACAGTGCTACAGTGCTGCTTCCAGCAGCTACAGTGTTTGCAGTTATTTCTCCAACAGCAGCTACAGTAAACAGCAGCAGCAGCCTCCAACCGAACAGGCTGGGTCTCTTTTTCCTTCTACGGGTCGATCAGCTCTAACAGCCGTACTCAAAGTTAAGTATACGTGATTTAAAATCCGTGCAGCCGCAAAGCGTTTTTGTTCTATATCTGAAGATTACTACACAAAGAGGTGAAAACGATATAGTAGAATCTATCCTAGATCGATAAACTAACAGCCTTTGGTAGAAGAATTACTTGTCGCTTGAGTAAAACAAAAAGGGATTTGCTTGATGCTGTAACAAGTTCATCCAGACGGTCTCCTTCGCTGTCCGGACCGATCAGCTCTCGTCGGCTGCAGGTCGATTTCCTGACGTTGATTCATGGGACCGAAAAAGCAGAGACAAGGGAGAAAGAAAAAGGAGACAGAAAGGGATGTGAGAGTGTCTCATTGTCAAATATAAGATTGGATGAGTACGTACATATAGAAGAATGGAATCGCCGAATCGAGCAGGTGAAAACGATTTGAGATGAGAACAAGAACAGTGAGCGTGGGAGGTCCTGCGGTTAACGTGTCTTGCAAGGCTCTGTTTCGGCGGCGGACGCCGATCCCTTCTGGATTGCTTACTGCAGGCTCGCTCCAGTCCTCTGCACCGTCGTGAACGACAAGTATCGCTTTCGCAACCTGCACCATCGTACGTTCAGCTCCTATCTGATGAGAGCGTTTCGTTCTAGTACATCCTTTTGTTTTTTTTAGGTCGTAGTAGAAATTTACTTATTTCATGGAGCAAATGTAATTGCCATACTAACTGCTAGACCTGTTCATTCACAGTTCGGTACTAGTAGAAGAATTACTTGTCGTCTGGGAAAAACAAAAGTGGATTTGCTCGATGCTAACAACTTCATCCAGACGGTCTCACGTCGGCTGCTGTTCCCTTTCTTGACGTTGATTCATGGGACGAAAAACAGAGAGAAGGGAGGAAGATAAGAGAGACCGAAAGGGATAGGGGTATTTGTGCGTTGTATTGTCAAATAAACAGGATAGATGAGTACGTACATAGTCTCCAAAGGTGTTAGTTGTAGGCAATGGAATCGAGCAGGTGAAAACGATTTCAGATGAGAACGTACAAAAATGTCTTCGAGGGTTGGTTAATCCATCGTCTGCGGCTGGGGTAACGTACCTTGCAAGGCTCTGCTTCGGCCGACGATCCTATCCCTTCACCGCTTTCTTTCAGGCTTCATTGCCTCTGGATCGTCTTCAATTTGCAAGCCTGCTAATTCATCGGTCGGCAGCGTGTTCCTGAATCAACTGTGACGTTTGAAATTAACCTTGTGATATTTTCCCTTGCATCCCGCGTTTGTAAGCCGTGAAATTCAATTGCCCCGAAACTAGCCACAAGACGCAATTGGCTAATCACAGGCAGGAACGCAACACGTCAATTCTTTCCGTGCTCTCACTTTCACCATGTGCGGGCACACCACTTGAGCCCTGGATTCTCGGTGGCTTTCAAAGGCCTCTGACACACTGCCTCTAGCTTACGATGGAGAAGTGAGAAAAAATGGAGATGCATGGCATGGCACGCCAGACGCAAATGAGGCATGCACACTGCCTTCAGCGTAAGGGCCCTTGCCACTCTACCAATAGCAACAGTAGCAGCATCCACTGCTAGGAGTATTCGCTGCTAGGACGGCAGTTAGCTCCAATATCTGATTGGTCTGTGTATTTATGGAGCTGCAGTTGCATGTCATTTGTCAAAGTAAGGAAAACCATTCCGTTCAAAGAAAAAACACAAAGCAAAGAAAACCACTGCCAATGTGCCTGTATTCTACTCCTATCTTTGTGTGCTTGCATGGGCTATGGCATTTGGTTGTCACCGGAAGTACAAAGCAAACTGGACTAGAGTATGTTTTTTTTAAAAAAAATTACATTCTTTTTTTTTCTTTACATGAGAGTATGAGACTGTAGTCGATCGAAACTAGCTACAGTAGGTGAGGTACTCACACATAGTGCTATGGCAATGTGCATTTTTTGTGTTTGGGATATGATGGCAATGTAGTGCACTACTAATGTAGTCACTCACAATCAAGACCATGCGTTTGGTTGGCAACAACTCTCACTCTACCTGTCCCTGCTGAGCTGAGCTGCACCAGTATTTCCCACGATTTGGTGCCGGAAACACGGAGAGGATGATCGGAGGAGGATTTTGATTCCACGCTTCCACTTCCCAAGCCGTCAGCGCCATGCGGCAGGAACCGGCCACTCACTCCCCCGCATCACCGGTTTGCTCGGCCTAAACTGGGTTGCTCGATCGCTTCATCATGGAATTCAGCAGCTACTACGTACATGCATGGGTTGTACTATACAGGTAGAGTTGGTGCTGCAGCCATGATGCCCGAGCAGGCCGCCGCATTTTGGCACCGACTGGTTGGTTGACCCGGCGCTGAGGCTGTCGAACGCGTATACGCAGGGTGTACAAGTACAACAAGATTCACAATACGTACACGATCCATGGTCCATACGTCTGGTTGGTGAGCTGATGCGTGCAGCCATGGACGACGAGCTGAGCAGGTGATGGGAGTGATGAGCCCCAGACAGGTATCTGTCTTATCCGCTTCAGAACCAGCAAGTGGCGTGATGGGCCGCCCGCCTCGTCAGTGGCTGGCTGGCCGGCGGGGTCCGCGCGCTTCTGCCAGATCGGTGATCAGATGACACACGCATTGGCTGGCTGGCCGCGTTCTGCATCAGCGATTGATTTGGATCGTGTTCACGGCTGCGGTAATGATTTGGATCGTGTTCACGGCTGCGGTTGCTGATGATGATCGATGGGCGAAGGCTTCGATCGTGGGGAACAGGAACGCGTCGCTGTCCAGGGATCTGTTGGAGAGAGGAATATCACAAGAAGGGATAAATTATCACGTGCTCTTGTTGAGTACCAGTATTTTTGTCTTTTTGTTTTCGAAGCTGCTGTACATAAAAGATGTGGGATGTCAGGCTGTGTATGATGGGTACATTCTGCTCCCGTATATCTTATTTCAAGCAGCATCGGTCTGAAAAATGAGAGAGAGCCATGCATAGCATAATTGTGGTTTGTGGGATGTCAAGGGATGCACTATATGGATATTGGGACCATTTGCTGTTGTCAACACGAAGTTGACACCAAACGAATTTCGATTGGAACTAAAAGTTCAATCTAATTTTTCTCTGTAGCTTGATTTTTCAAATCGGTTTGAAGCGCCATGTTGTTTAGAATAAACACAAAAAAACATGGCAAATATATTAATTTTTATTAATTTTTTAAATGTTACTACTTGTGACTGTACTGTTTCATTATTTTTCAGAATACGCAAACTATATATTATTTAAGATATTTACCTCAATCCTGCAAAATATTGAGTGAAGCTTTTCAAAACGTAAAAGTAATTATTTTTGTTACAAGGGTTGTCAAGTGGGCCGTTAATAAGGTGAGAGTCTTCCGCCATAGGAAGCCCAAGGTCTGACGGAAGTGTTTGACGGGCCCTTGTCCATGGAGCCCATCAACTACAGCCCAAAGCCTGGCCTCATGTTATACTTTGTGCTAAACAAAATAAGTTGAGAACGAGCCGTAGCTCGGTTGGCAAGTCGTGCGGGTGGCACGCTGCCCACCAGGGTTCGATCCTCAGGATCGACCTGGTGTTCTCACCGGGGCTTAGTCCCCATTAATAATTTGCAGGTACCTCTCCGGTGCGTGGTGACACAAAGGGAATGCGACGTCCCTCGTCGCGCGTCAGGACCTGTCGGTTTCTGGCGATCTCTGGAAGGACGCAGTCTTCATCGACGCTGTGTGTAGTTGTAGGTCTGGGCGTGTGCGTGGGTGTGTGGGTGTGCGTTGAGGTGTGAGTGCGTGTGTACGCATACGAACAGATGCTACAGCTGTACCCAGTAGGAGAGGCTTAAAAAAAACAAAATAAGTTTGCTCTAAGTAATAAGAGAAAAAAGAAGAACCTCTCAAAAAAAAAAAAGAAGAAGAAGAAGAAGAAAAAAACAACTGCGGTATCTAAGTTTCACAAGCTACTCGTATCAAACCATATACTTCCTCCGTTTTTTTTACTTGTCACTGTCTTTAACTGTAGCTATTTTGACCACACGTTTTTTTCTAAAAAAGTTATAGAGATGTGTAGAAACATATAATACTAATAAAGTATGTTTTATGATAAATCTAACAATATAAAAGATTGAGGTGAATGCACAAATATTACAGAAAAAAATGGACGGTCAAAATTGCTACAGTAAAATCTAGTGACAAGTAAAAAAAATGGATGAAGTACTACTTCATCGGTAAAACATGTTGCCAAGCTCGAGATTATGATGCCGCATAGTATATCGTACGTAGTACAAATTCTGGTCACGGAATATACTATTTGCATTGGATAATTACTCAGCTTGAGAGGCTGGAAGTCTGGACTGATCCTGGAACTGGAAAAGACCAGAGAGCTCCAAAATCACCTAGAACGCTCTTCTCCAGCAACTTCACTTTACAGCCGTCGCATCTTCGATCGTGTCTATGCCACCAGGCTCCTTGAGAGTTCAGACTGCAGAGCTAAGCTACCAGTAAACCAAGAACGTCAGCAAGAGCAGGTGAGGTTCTGCAAATATACAAGTACTTTTTACCAACCTACTTGATACGTAGTACAAAGATTAATTTGTTCTTCATCATCTATGATTATCTCTTACTAACTACCAACATCGGAGTTGGTTGCTCCTTGGATTCAGCTGCACACTGAAACAGCGAGCAGAGGAAGAGCAGACAGTCAGCAGGCAACCATGAGCACCATGAAGTTCTGCCGTGAATGGTGAGCTTATGGCTGACTAATACGCTATCCAGTTCTTCTATGTCTTAATAACGTTGTCCAAGAGGCGATTGATTCATTCATGAACAAGCTCTTTTTTGTTTTCCTGGAACATGCATGCAGCAACAACATCCTGTACCCGAAGGAGGACAGGGCGAACAAGATTCTTCTCTTTGCCTGCAGGAACTGTGACAACCAGGTTCGTCCTCCACAGATTTAAATTGTCCTCTTCAAATCCACGAAGAATAGTTTTAACTGCTTCATAGGGGAAAAAATAAAGTAGGATTTTCAGCTTCTTGTTCTGAACTTCGTTCTGATAATCCTGCAACTAGTACTTAGAGCAGGCCCAATGGTGGTCTTGTAGACAAGAGTGTCAGCATTTTTGTCAGAAAAAGCATGAGAGAGAACACAGCTGGTAGCTGCAGCTGGCGACCATCGCCAAATCTGACTGTGTGATGAAAAGTGGGCCCCGCGGTGCATGGTGGAGACAAATTGGTTGCAAGCTTGTCTACTCACTTGGCTACAAGACAAGCACTTGTCTAGACCCTTAGTACTATCTGAATGTCTGAAACCGAAACTCTGAATTCTGCAGGAGGTGTCGGACACCAACTTGGTGTACCGGAACGTAGTGGACCACGCCGCCGGCGAGTTCACGCAGGTGCTCTACGACGACGTCGCCTCCGACCCCACGCTGCCCCGCACCAAGTCCGTCCGCTGCACCGCCTGCGGCCACGGCGAGGCCGTCTTCTTCCAGGTCAGGGACATCGCCACAAATGCATTTTCTTCAGTTTTGTTCAGAGTTCATTTGACAAAAGGGCACTAATCGAATGGCGCAGGCGACGGCAAGGGGAGAGGAAGGCATGACGCTCTTCTTCGTGTGCGCCAACCCCAGCTGCGGCCACCGGTGGCGAGACTGACCTCGCCATGCTACTTGTTGGTTGCTGCAATGTCGTGTAACTGATGCAGTGTTCACTGTTCAATATTGTCTCAGCTTGTTCCTCTTTACGGTTCCATGCAATCAATAGTGAAATGGAAATGCTCATGACTGATGAGGACTTGAGGACGCGGGGAGGGACGGCCATGGCGTGATGAATTGAGGAGCATGTCCGGGGTGGTGCCCAGGCCGCCGGGGCCGTTATCTGGGGAACGCCGGCGCGGATGGGCCTGCGATTGGACGGCGGCTTGCGCGAGATGCGTGGCGGCGGGGGTAGTGCAGGTCGCCGGTGGCGGCGCGGCCTCGCCGGCTGCCGGGTTGATGGTCAGGACGATTTGCAAAAGAACCCCCCAATTCGATCCTATATATTTACAAAATGTTCTTTAATTTAGATCGAGATTAATAGTCGCCATACAAATATTAATATTTGCAGTATGCCTCCTGTTTTAGTCGCGATCCAAACTATTTGCAGTTTGCCTCATATTTCGCTCCAAATTTCACAAATAGATCCTTGGCGCGGCCCGGCCGCCGGTCGCCGCCGTCCTTCCCGCCCTCCCCCATCGCCGGAAGGGCGAGCCCCAACCCTGCAACCCGCCCACTATTCCGTTCCGTCCCGCTGGACGTCTAGCACCGGCTGACCAACAAGATCTCCGACCACCTGCTCCCCACATCTCTGACTCTTGACCACTTGACCAGACGCCGGAGATGCGCGGCGTTCGCCGCGGCGGAGCAGAGCGAGCAGCCACCGCAACTCAGCTCTCACGTCGAGCATGGCAGCGTGATCCGTGCCTCGCCTGTGTCGCCTCTCGAGCAGCTGCACTGCACCGCTGAGCTTGTTTGTTCTTCGCAGCTTGTATCACCGATTTTTGCCCAAAATCCTCTCTGAAAACTCTGCTCTTTCATTCGACGCTTCTAGTCTGCTAATCAACTTCGATTCTTACATCGAAACCTATCAATCTAATCTGCTTGCGGATACTGATGAGGACCACCTCCAGAATGACTGGATTTTCAGTTCATTCAGTGTGACAGCACGAGCGAATACAGAGCAAATGGAAACTCTTTCTAGTTTGTGAAGAGAGAAATGGCAGACATCGATGAGTTGCAACTTGAGAGAAGCATGCAAGCAGCATGTGTGGGTGCGGGAAAACATCCAGAAAAAACTGAAGTGTTCTGCTGCAGCCAACACGGAGCCGGCAGGGAATACAAAGATGAAATAAGTTTTCAGATTTGAATGAACTGAAACTCGATGCCGATCGAGGGTACAATCATTTTCTGGTTACTGCAGCTTCGGGTGTGGCAATATTTTGTGTTTAAGTCTCACGTTTCATGTATCCTTTTTGTGGTTCTCATGGTTCATTTTCTTCTCTTGTGAACTGAAAATGAAGCATCTTGGCAGTAGTAGACACTTGGACTGATGACATGAGTAAACTTTGATCCTTATTGCTGCTACTTCAGAGTTTATATTGAAGATGCCGAAGATAAAGAGAGCGGAATTTAAAAGAGAAGAGAGAAAATTGAAAACAATCAGTGACAGACTGACAGTAAAAAATGGTGACAGTGAAAAGAGAGCCGCTAGTTTGGTCAGGTAGTTTCTTTAATTTGATCTGTCATCTTGATTGGAACATTTGACATGCCTATTTTGCACACATGACTGATTCAGTCACAGCAGTCGATCGATGTCACATGAATTTGAGAGCTAGTAATGTGAGAGATGATGAACACCTGCCCACTAGTAGACCATTTTGATCAGGATGCATGGAACTGAATAAACGAAATTGCTTGGCCAAATGAAGCTATCTGCACTGCACAGCAGGACTATGGTCCGTTCATGGGTTCAATGATGAACTGGAGGTGCAGCTTTCCAGACGAGCCATCAAACAGAGCGTGCAGTTGCAGAGTGACCACCATGGTGGACGTCCTGAACGCGCCGGGGGCAAGGGTGACGGCGCGGCACAGGGAAAGAACGACACTACACGGAACGCGAATCCATTATTTGCCTGCGCAGGCTGCTCGGCGCCGCGTCGACGGCTAACACTGGCGGCAGGGCATTGCAGCAGCCGTTCCTGACCATGTGCCGATGGTCAGTACATGAAGGCAGGGCCGAGTCCTCCGAGAGGAGCAGAGAAGCCATGGACAGACAAATAGAACTCGGCGTCGCCCCGTGCGGAGTTAGGGGCGCGCCGCGGGTGGCCACCGCGCGTTCCACCGTGTCTGCCCGCTCGCATCGTCGACGACGACGCGCGCGCGCGCGCCGTTCAAGGCTTGGCTCGCTGATTGGAGGCAGCCGGCCGGCAGGTCATCCGTGGAGGATGACGCCGCGGACACGATCGAGGTTAGGAAGACGACAATGGCGTTGCGGGAAGCCCCCGGCGGCCTCCATGAGCAAGAGGATGGAAGCTAGGTGCGGTCCGTGTGGATGGCGCATGGCGGCGCCCCGGCGAGCCGCGGCAGGCAGCGGCGGGGGCGGTTCACGCGACCCCAGGGGATGGACGCTATTTCGAATAGCGACCACCCCCTGGGTACGTTAGCGCGGTCGGATCGGACTTCTGCGGCTCGGATTAAGCGTAGGAGGACTTTTCCTCACGAGGCTTTGACGACGGGTGTCCGCCGGGATAAAAGCAGAGGAAGGCCAGCTCCCTTGGCCGCCGGCCGGCGACGATCGACGACGCCGGTGGTGGCGCACGCTTGCGGAAATAGGATGGCCCCAGTGCCGGCAGTAGCGTCCGTGCGTGTCCGGAGGCGAGCACAGGCATCAAGCCATGCCGTGTCCGTCAGGGCATCAGGCAACAGCCGCTGCCTGGCTTCATCCTGTCCAACGCGAGAGCGGTTGAATTGCGCATAGCCTTGGAGCCACAGCGTCGTAGGAAATTAGGCATCGCGTCCCGTCCTGGAACACGCATTCTTACACTGGTCTCTGCTCTGGGGTTGTTAGTTTCAGTGCCGCGCCATGGCCGCTCGCTCGAGCTCCGGGGCCAACGGCGCCACGTACCGCCGTACCGGTGCGTGGGCGTTGGGGCACGCGGGCCGGGCCCGGGAGTTCACGGGAGGCAGTTGAAGCACTGTCCCGGTTTTGAGATGCCAGCCGTGATCACCAAGGTCAAGACAAGCACTGCGACGCTGAGCTTTGGATTGAGCTCAACGATGGAGGCACCGTACGACGTCGCGGCCGTTCTGGAACCCTAACACTACTCGTGGTTGGGAGCGCACCAGAGGAGGATGCTGCTGTGCTGGGGCCACGTGCTCACCCGCGTCGCGGCTCTGTGCAACGGTCGTGGTCGGCGCCCAGGACATGTACGCCGAGTCGTCGAGCGGCGCCGGCCATGGCGCGCGGCGATGGTGATGACCGCGAGATGGCAAGGGCGCGCCGGTGCCAAGAGGCCTCGCGGAGCTCTCTTCACGCCACCGACGACGAGGTCCTGGCCGGGACGACTCTAACGTGCCGGGCGTGTTCAGTTGGCGGCTGCACCGTTTGACACTCTGAAGCACAGTATTTTAACGCCTTTTGACTCGTCTCATTTTCTTTTCCTTCACCACCTGTTTCCATTTGAATCGTGATCCAGTCCAACTCTGAATATTTTGCTCGCTCTTTGATATTCTGAAACAGAGAAAAAATTGTAAATGATTTATT
This sequence comes from Eragrostis nindensis, assembly GCA_012490785.1. Classification (NCBI taxonomy): domain Eukaryota; kingdom Viridiplantae; phylum Streptophyta; class Magnoliopsida; order Poales; family Poaceae; genus Eragrostis; species Eragrostis nindensis. Next base: position 109,779 of record JAAXCT010000368.1, read on the forward strand.
GTGCCCATTCTGCTGGAAACTGAATCCAATCTCTTCAAGGAATCAAAATTGATGAGGCTAAAGTTAAATAAACTCTGAAATCTAGTACTCAGATAATTCCGACTTCATGTTTTAGCATGTTGTTGTGCAGCGAAGACTGAAGCTGGTCCGGACAAAATACTGAACGTGGCATTGAATCTGTCAAAGTCTGAAACTTGTATTTTTTTTTGTTTTAAATTTGTTTTGACAGTAAACACGTCCGACATTTTGATTATTGATATCTTTACTACAGTAACCTTGATATCTTTACCACAGTAACCTTGATGCTGCGATGAGGATAAACCTGGTATTTTTGTTGCTACTTTGCACATCATGTTTCACCACTGAAGTAAACCATGTGACTGATGGTATTTAATTCCAGCGAAGTGTATGTGATGTAATACACAAAGATTGTTGAATCTTGAACCTGAAAGCCTAACTGACCTCAACTGTAGTTATGGCTAGGAACAAAGGAGGTGCTGTCAACAGTTGTTCAGCACCACAGTTAGGCAATCATAACTACTTGAGCTAAGTGTTACATACTAACGTGGTATCAATTTTTTTCTTTGGAATGCATAGGCATATCAGCATGACCTTGGTTGATAGTTGCCTGTAGGAATGAAAGCAAAAACGGTAGTACTTATCTTCTAACCGAGCCTCGTTTGTTTACGGATGAAGAAACAAAGTATAGGATTTTTCTGCTTCTTGTTCTGAACTTCCTTCTAATAACCCTCTGCAACTACCTGAATGTCTGAAACTGAAAACTCTGCACTCTGCTGTCTCTGCAGGAGGTGTCGGACACCAACTTGGTGGTGTACCGGAACGTGGTAGACCATGCCGACGGCGAGTTCACGCAGGTGCTCTACGACGACGTCGCCTCGGACCCCACTCTCCCCCGCACCAAGTCGGTCCGCTGCGCCGCGTGCGGCCACGGCGAGGCCGTCTTGTTTCAGGTCAGGGACATCGGCCATCGCCACATTTCTTCTTCAGAGTTCAGCTGTGACACACACCACTGATCGAATGGTCTAGGCGACGGCAAGGGGCGAGGAAGGCATGACGCTGTTTTTCGTGTGCGCCAACCCCAGCTGCGGCCATCGATGTCGAGACTGACCTCGCGATGTGACCTGCTGGTTGCCACAATGTCGTGTAACTGATGTGTTCAGTGTTGAGTGTTACCTTGTCTCTGCTTGTTCCCCTTCACGGTTCCATGCAATCAACGACGAATTGGAAATGATAATGGGTGATGAGGAGTCAGGGGAGGGACGGCCATGGCATGGTGAGGAGCAGAGCATGTCCGTGTCCGGGGTGGTGCCCAGGCCGCCGGGGCCGTTGGCGGAGGAACACCGGCGCGGATGGGACTGCGAGTGAGCGGAGGCTTGCACGGGATGCGTGGCGGCGGGGGTAGCGCAGGTCGCCGGCGGCGGCGCGGCCTCGCCGGCTGCCGTGTTGACGGTCAGGACGATTTGCAAAAGAGCCCCCGATTCGGATCCTGTATATTTACAAAAGATTCCCTCTTTTGGATCGCGATTAATAATCGCGATCCAAATATTTACAATATGCCCCCTAGTATGGATCGCGATCTAAATATTTTCATTTAGCCCTATTTGTTCGCTCCGAAATTCACAAATAGATCCTTAGCGCGGCCGGCCGTGGTTCGCCGCCGTCCTTCGGTCCCTCTCCCCTCGCCCGAAGCGCAAGCTCCATCCTCTCCGCTCGACATATCACACCAGATAACCAACGAGATCTACTATCACCTGCTCCCCATCTACAGCCGAACGCCGGAGATGCGCGGCATTCGCCGGCGGAGGAGCAGAGCAAGCAGACGCCCCAACTCAGCTCTCACAGCTGATCGTGGCGTCAAAGGTCCGTGCCTCGCCTTTGTTGCCTTTCGAACGCCAAAGAAATTTCTGCTCTTGGTAACAACTCTGCCAAATTGCCTGGATGTTCGTTCAGTTCAATCTGACAGCTCGAGCTTGTACAGAGTAAATGGCAATTCTTTCAGGTTTGTGAAGAGAAAAATAGCAGACATGGATGAGTTGCAATACCAGAGAAGCAGGCAAGCAGCGTGTCCGTGTGGGTGTGGGTAAAACATCTATAAAAAACTCTCAAGTATTCTGCTGCTGCCAACAGAGCCGACAAGGAATACACAGATGAAATGACTCTGCAGATATAAGTACCGAGATTCAATATACAGTAGCCGCATAGTATAATTTCTGTCTCCAAAAATACTGTAGAAAGGCAAAAAAAAACATTCTGGTTACTGCAACTTGGAACGTGACAGTATTTTGCCTTCTATGGGTTCTCATGGTTCGTTTATTCTCTTGTAAACTGAAAAATGACGCATCACACTTTGATGATCCTTACTGCTGCTACTTCAGAGTTCATATTGGAAATGCTGAAGAAGATGCAGAGAGCAGTACATTAGTAAAAGAGGAGAGGAGAAATCTGTAAACTGACATAGTGACAGTAATGAATTGCGACAGAGTGAAAAGACTATGGTACTTTGGGGCTGTTCGTTTCATTAGTCTTAAAGGTCACATCAAAACTAATTTTACTATTTAGGAGTATTAATAAGTCTAATTATAAAATATTTTACAGATGTATGCTAATTTACGAGACGAATCCTAATTAATCTATGTTTTGCTACAGTGATGCTACAGTAACCATCGTCTAATCATGGCTTAATTACTCTCATTAGATTCGTCGCGAATTACCACAAGGTTCTGTAGTTAGTTTTTTAATTAGACTCTATATAATACCTTTAAATGACAAGATTCTAGCAGGTCTAAAATTAGTCCTAAAGAAACAAACACCCCCTTTGTAGTGTTGATGAACCAAAGATTTAAGCCTTGAGACAAACAGAGTATCTGTAAAACTCGGACGGTAACAAGCACCTGGTACTTCGGTCAGGCAGTTGCTCTGATTTGTTCTGTCATGTGGAAAGGAACTATGTTTTGCACACATGACTGGTTCGCTTACAACAGTCACTGAATTTTTTTTTTAAGGCGAAACGCCCACAAGTAAGGATGGCAATGGGTACATTACCCACTGGGGGGCAGTAGAATGTCCCCATCCCCGTCTAGAGTTTTATACACCGTCTCCATCCCCATACCCACCTAGGGACTCAAATTTCCCCCATCCCCACACCCATATGGGTGTGGATACCCATCGGGTTACCCATGCCTATTAATTGGCATCACAAAAATTAACATCTAACTGCATATAGTAACATATCAGAATGATTAAATTGTTCAAAGGTAAATAAACTTAACCACTCAAACGCTTATAGTTCATGACACTTGACTTGGGAATATTTCACACAAGCAAACACCAATACTTCACAATCACACAAACAAACGCTAATAGTTCACACAATCAAACGTGTGTGAATATTTAATTAGGCTTCGATTACCCTTCCTTTTTACTTATATACCTTTGATGGACTCGCGTGTCATAGATTTCGTGGGGCCCCATGGGTAAATGGGTATGGGTTGCAGGAGAATGGCCCCATACCCGTGGTACCCTATGGGTGACAAAAATGCCCATTAACAGACCCATGGGGCGATAAATAGGTCCAAACCCACACCCTAATAGAAGAAAAACCCATCGGGTATCGGGTCATGGGTACCCATTGCCATCTCTACCCACAAGGGGCTAGAAAGGTCTCCATTACTCATGCAGGTACAAAAGCTTTTTTACAAAGAGAACCTTACAAATACGTATAGGTCCTTATGAAAGACTAAGAGGACATAAAAAAATATTAAAATTACATTCGAGTCCTCCTGGGAAAATTCCATCGCCGACGACGACTCGGACGAATCCAGCACCGCCGTAGCCATTTCCCCAACACAAAGGTGAGCAGCATCAAAGATAGCAACAGCAGAGCACCCCAAGAAGACGCCTCCGTCCACAGACGGGACCTGACGGTGAGCACGGCATGAATTCGGCAAACAACCGCGCCGTGGACGGGCAAGAGCCTCTTGATGCAGGCAGATTAACACACCGGCGGTCCACCCGGGTATCGCCTCAGCTCCTGCACCAGGAAATGAGGTAGGAGAAAGTCTGGCCGTGGATCTAGGATATGCATCACCGGGCCAGACTGGAAGACCCTTCTCTCGTAAAGAATGGGGATCAGCAAGAAGCGATCGACCCAAAGCGAAGAAGGGCAGCGTCCATGGAGGATTTCCACTGTTAGCAGTCGTTGCAAGCCACAGCACCTCAAAGGTACCTGCAAACGAGCAGTAGAGACACAGAAGAAGGGGGAGAATACACCCGACGGAGAGGAAACCGACGGGGACACAAGCCATCACGGCAACACCACAAAGGAAAACGAGGAAAAACTAACCGGCGCCAGGGAAGACAAATCGTTTATTAAAGCTAGGACGATGGGTGGCAACCGGGGAAGAAACTAGAAGCTACAACTAGAGCTAACTAAGAAGGCTGTACAGGAGTGGGACCCCCTCCCCACCACCGTCGGGCACCGCCGAGGAGAGAGTGAGGAGGGGGGCCGATCAGATCTGGGAGAGAGGCTCTCGGGAAGGCAGGTTGGGGAAGTTGCTACAGTAGGGAGTGGTTGGCTGGCAGAGAAGGCAAGGAGTTTGTTATGGCCATCCGTACAACAGTCACTGAATTTGACGACTAGTAATCTGGCAAAGAGAAACAACTAGTGACGTGAGAGATGATAAACACCTGAACACGACCTTCAAAAAAATAAACACCAGATGAAGTGGAGGTGCAGCTTTCCAGAGGAGCCGTCAAACAGAGCTTGAAGCTGCAGCGTGACCATCACCATTGTGCGCGCATGCATGCTGCAGACTCGGAGCATTCTGAAGGTTGCAGGGGGTGAGAGGCGAGGACGTCCAGAACGAGCTGGTGGCACGGGCGACGGACGACACTACACGTACGGCACGGGCTTCAGAACGGAGACAAGGCATGACTTGCCTGCACTGCGCAGGCTGCCCGCCGCCGCCCGAGGCCGTCGACACCGGCGGCTGGACATTGCAGCAACAGGCGTTCCCGGCAGTCGTCAACTAATCCGGGGCCCGGGCATGTGTCCGGTGGCCGTTAAGCGGGCTCGTGAAGGCAGTGTAGAGAGCAGAGAAGGCATGGTCGACGGTCAGACAAATGGAACTCGGCGCCGCTCCGTGCGGAAATTAATTTGGGGCGCGCCGCGTGTTCCACCTCGAGGGCCCGGCGCTGCTCGCTCACTTTCCTCGACGTCGGCGCACGCGTGATTATATTGGAGGCAGCCGGCAGGTCATCCATGGACGATGACAATGGCGATGTGCGCACGCACGGCGCCTCGTCGGCCGGAAAGCCCCGTCGGCCTCCAGGAGCAAGAGGACGGAAGCTAGGCCGCGTCTGGTGACGGCGAAGGCGGTTCATGCGACCCAGGAATAGCGACCACCCTTGGGTACTTAGCCGCTGTCGGATCGGGATTCTGCGGCTCGGATTGAACGTTTTCCTCGCGAAGCTTTAACGGCAAGCCATGCGTTGGCTCCATGCGATGCCAGCCGTGGTAAAGCGCTGCGACGCTGATCAAGCGTCGGCCATGTCATGGCGCCTTCGTGGGCCACCGCCGCCTCTACGGACGACGGCGCACAGTCCGTCGCGGCCCTGCAGCACCGTTGAGCTTTGGATCGAGCTCAACGATGGAGGCGCAGTGTACCGTGTACGTCGGCGCCGACGCCGCAGCCGTGCGTTTTGGCACGCGTTCCTTGTCAAAGCGCTTTGTTCGAGCCCGCGGCGGCGCCATTGCTATGCTGTGTGAGAGCAGGGTACTGCTAACGAGAATAAGCAAGTAGTAATGGCCCCCTTTGGGTGTTGCTATGCTGTGTGAGAGCAGGGTACTGCTAACGAGAATAAGCAAGTAGTAATGGCCCCCTTTGGGTGACTCTCCTGACGAGGAATAGAAAGGAAATCGTTCTTTTCGCTACCAAAGTTTGTCTCCTCGGCAGCCGGCAGGTCATCCGTGGAGGATGACGGACGCTGCGGCAACGATCGAGGTCGGGACGAAGATGACAATGGCGGTGTGCGCACGCACGGCACCTCGTCGGCCGGAAACCCCCGGCGGCCTCCAGGAGCAAGAGGACGGAAGCTAGGTGCGGCTGGCGCCCGGGCGAGCCGCGGCGGAGGCGGTTGTGGCGAATAGCGACCGCCCCTGGGTACGTCAGAGCTGTCGGATCGGGCTTCTGCGGCTCGGATTGAACGTCTTCCTCACGAGGCTTTGATGGGCAGGGGTCTGCTGTGAACAAAAAAATGCAGAGGAGGGCCCTCCCTTGGTCTGGACTGGACGGCGACTATTGAAGCGAACCAGGGATCGCTCGAGGAAATGGGGTCGTTCCCACTTTCCAAGAGGCGCGGCATTCAAGCGTTGGCTCCCTCCATGCGACGTCAGCGGAGGTCAAGCACTGCCATGTCATGGCGCCGTCGCCTCTACGAACGACGGCCGGCGCACGACAACGCGCAGTTCATCGCGGTCCCGCGGCGACGTTGAGATCCGGATCGAGCTCAACGATGGAGGAGGCGCGTGTGACGGCACCGACACCGCGCCCGTTCCTTGCCAAGGCTCTCTGCTCGAGGTCACGCCATGTTGACGCCGTTCTTCCCGGGCCATGCTCTAGGAGGCTTGATTTCTTGACGCGGCGGACGGAGCCACCCATCGATCAGCCGTGCTGCAGAAGCCAACTGACTCACACGTGTCCGCGACGTCGAGCGAGCCGACCTCGCACGCCAACTAGCCGAGACGCGCGCGGCTCTGTGCAACGTCGTCGGCCGTGATCGAGGCGCTAATGGACTTGAACGCCGAGTCGTCGAGTCGAGCGGCGCGGGCGTGGCGGCCGGCCTCGTGGAGCCGCTGATGAGGTCCTGGCCGTGGCGATGCGAACGCACCGGGAGTGTTCGGTGTTCGGTTGGCGGCGCCGTTTAACACTCTGAAACTGCTCAGTGTTTTAACGTTTTTTTCGACTCGTGCAAATATCCTTTTTAGGAACCCTCTTGAGAAGTACTCCCTCCTTCCCAGAAAGGTTGTCGATCTGGCATTTCAGGGGGGAGAGGAAGGTTGTGGTGAAATTACCAAAATGCCCTTATCAAATCGAACACGGGACCGGGAGAGATGGAGCGGCGCAGAGGACCGGGAGGGATCCAGAAGGGCCGAGCTCGTACGGTATCCGTGCATCTCGCCGCAGTCGGCGGGACTGGCATGCACCACGGCACCATCGTCGCGCAACCCGCTCCTCCCGGCGCAAGCGCGGCTCGCGAAGCATGCCGCAACGACCGCCGCACGCGTTACTGCCTTCGACCGCTTCGGCTTCGACGATTCGTACATCCGCGTCCTGGTCAACGCTGACGGGGCCGCGCCGCGGGCGCTGCCTGCCCACGAGGACGAGGGCCAACATCCGGCGGAGCCACGCCATGGGCGTTGCCTGCCAATATCCGGCGGGAGCTCGCGCGCTCGTCGAGGACTCCCGGCCGAGGACGTGCTCTTCTTCCATATTACTGCAGGCATGGTAGTCGGCCAGCTCTTCCACTACAGAGCGGGCACCGCACGCGGCTGCTAGTAGCCATGGAGATTGACGGTATCTGCTGGTGAGAGAAAGGCGGCTCCAAGATCTGGATTCGTCTCTGTGTGTCTGGAGGAGACGAGGTGGGATATTTCTTTTTTTTTTTGGGGGGGATAAGGTAGGACCCTGCCTCGTTTTGCTCCCAGAGCGACATCCTTTCGGGGAAAAAAAAACTTCGCCAGAGCGACATGCTTTGTGGGACGGAGGTAGTACTTACCTTCGTCCAATAATAGTTATTACTTTTGACTTTTGATCATCATGTTTGACTATCCGCCTTATTCAATTTTTTTGCTAATATTAAAACAAATATGTGATGATTCAACTATTTTTACTGACAAAACATGCTACGAAAAAATAATCAACATTTGTAAAAAAAAAAAAAAAGTAACACGAACGGTGGTGATGTCTGAAAGTCTCCTGACTAACATCAGAGTTGGTTGCTCCTTTAGATTCAGCTGCATCACTGAAACAGCAAGCAGAGGAAGGCAGACAGACAACCATGAGCACCATGAAATTCTGCCGTGAATGGTGGGCTGATGGCTGACTAATCCACCTCCTCTAGGTATGTCTTAATAACATTGTCCAAGAGGCGGTTGTATTCATTAATGAGCAAGCTTTCTTTTTCTTTTCTTTTTTTTTTGGAGGGGGGGGGGGGGGGGGGGGGGGGGGGGGGGGGGGGGGGCATATGCATGCAGCAAAAATATACTGTATTCGTTATACAAGTTGGCAACGGACATAAAACGCCGTTCTGCGAAGCAGCCTGTACAGAATCAACACATCTGATGTCATGAAACAAAGAAATGGCAAGCAGAAGAAGCTTGCTTCCTCTGTTACTGCATGCTTGAAACATCCCAACACCTACTCAAAGATTGCTTATACACAGAAGAAACCTGCTAATTACCAAGCTCAACATTAACAGCGCAAAGAGAATATATCAGAAGTCACACACTATACAGGAGCTAGTGGCAAACATCAGCAAGTGTGCACAGAGGAAAAAAGATAAGAGAATTTTCACTGGGATCCTACTTTATTTCTGGTGGGGGTTTTCGAAAGAGAGGAATCGAAGAGTCTTTCAAAATAAGGAACAGTCTCACCTTAAAACAGTCGAGCACATTCTGGACGAGATTAAACTCTACAAGCTGGCTATGCACTAGAGCTTTTTTTTTTCTTGGCTCACGTAATTTTCCTTTTGGATTTACCTTACTGTACTCTGTTTTTGTACTCTGCTTATCCTTCTTAATATATGGGCAGCTCTCCTGCCTACTTTTTTTTTTAAAAAAAATACTGTACCCGAAGGACAGGGCGAACAAAAGATTCTTCTCTTTGCCTGCAGGAACTGTGACCATCATTGGAGCAGCCTGCCTCCATAAGTTTGAAGGGAACGAACGAGAGTCAGGGACGTCCGGAACGCGCCGGCCGGTGGCACCAGTACGTGGTGGACGGCACTACGCGGCACGGGCGGCTACTGAACGGACAAGCCGTGACTTGCCTGCACAGCACAGGCTGCCCGGAGTGGCGCCGCGTCGAGTGAAAACGGTCAACACCGGCGGCTAAACATTGCATAAGCCGTTCCTGAGCATCATCAACTAATCCGGGCATGTGGCCGGCCGGTGGTCGGTACGCGGGCGCGTGAAGGCAATAATGTCGCTCGCAGAGAAGGCATGGTCGTCAGAACTCGGCGTCGCTCCGTTAGGGCGTGCCGCAGGTGGCCACCACGTGTTCCACCTGGAGCGCCCTAAGCTGCTGCTCACTCGCCTTCCCGACGTCGGCGCACGCGCACAGCAAGTACGGCTCGCTGATTGGAGGCGGCCGGCAGGCCGTCCATGGAGGACGACGCTACGGACACGCTCGAGGTCAGGAAGACGACAATGGCAGTATACGCCTGGCGCCTCGTCGGACGGAAGCACACGGCGGCATCCGGAGAAAGAGGACGGAAGCTAGGTTCGGCTGGCGCCCCGGGGAGCCGCGGCAGGCGGCGGCGGAGGCAGTTCACGCGAACCCAAGGGTGGTGGCCGTGAGTCGTTCAACCGAAGTTGTGCGGTCTGCCTCTTCCGCGGCTTGGATGCCGCAGGAGCCCGTGGTCGGATGCGCCTTTGGTCGCCGGCGAACTTCGACGGCGATGGGGAAATCTATGCTATGCTCTAGACGCAAGACGGCGGGCAGTGGCCCCTGCATGCGCCGCCGGCAGAGACGAGCAGAATCATTGGCGCAGGCAGCAGGCAAGAAAGCGCTGTTTTCAGCAAGATCGATCCGAGCAGGGCTCTGGACTGGAGCCACGACGACGACGTCGCGGCCGCGACTAGGCTGCTCGAGTTCCTGTGGCGACGACGGAGTTCCTGGGGCCGAGGAGGATTGCTCTGATCGGCCGGCGTGGGTCATGACTTGGTCGGAGTTCCAATTCGCCAGTCGGGCTGAGTCGTCAGTACATAAGTACGCAGCTGCAGTTCTGACTTCTGAACAAATCAGTCAGTCACTCTGTGTCTTCCTCTCTGCGAGGCAGGCATGCGGTCACGCTGTTAAGATAACAGCAACTCTGTTTCCAGATGCAAGGTTGAAATGCAGTTATCGATCGATGTGCTGTGGCGGTCAGGCATGTGTGACTCGAAATAAAAGTAGAGTCATGTGTGACAAAATACTACCACGAGACGCACAACAATACTAGTACATGACTTGGCATTGTGACCCAGAGAATTCAAGAAACCATCGGCCAAATCAGTATGAGCTTGGTCGATAGTTGCCTTGTTGGTAACATCAAGACTGGCATATGAATGATATTCTGATGGTTTAGCCTAGCCTTGAGAATTGGAGAGGGCAATTTTCCATTTGTTCCACACAAGTGTCTGCAGATACGTTGCTGACCGATTGCTCATGATGTGGAGGAGGCGCACACATAAAAGCGCACAGGTAATTAAGCGGTGGAGGTACGGTGGTGACCACGTTGCGCCTTGCATGTCCGCTCGGCCAGCAGCCCCGTCGCCTCTAACTACTAACCTGCTGCAGGCCTGAGCCATGGCTCGAGCAAGGCGCAGGAATGCCTGGAACAAAGGCCTCCATGAGCAAGAGGATGGAAGCAAGCAAGGGGGGCGGCCAGCGGGCGGCGTCCCGGCGAGCCGCGGCGGAGGACGTACGTTATCGTTGTCGGATCGGGATTATGCGGCTCGGATTGAACGTCTTCCTCACGAAGCTTTGACGGCGGCAGGTGTCCGCTGTGAACAAAAGCAGAGGAGGAGGGCCGCTCCCTTGGTCTCGACGGCGATTACAGACGCCGGTGGTGGCGCGACGCTAACCGGGGATTGCTCGACGAAATGGGCTCCTCCCCAACGCCCGCACCCTGCATGCGCGGCGTTGGCTCCATGCGATGCCAGCCCAAGGTCTAGCGCTGCGACCGACGCTGGTCAAGCGTCGGCCATGTCATGGCGCCGTCGGGAGCCGGCCGCCGCCGCTATCTACGGGCGACAGCGCAAGACAACGCACAGACCGTCGCGGCCTGCAGTACCGTTGAGCTTCGGATCGAGCTCAACGATCGAGCCGACCGCGCACGGAGGCGCCAATGCCGCGGCCATTCTTTGGCAAGGCTCTCTCTGCTCGACGCCGCTGGCGCGCCGCGGAGGCTGCCGGCCTTCCCGGGACGCGCCTGGCTAGGAGCCTTGATTTGAGGCGACGGACGGAGCCACCTCATCGGCTGTGCTGCAGCGTCGGCGGCTGTGATCGGGGCTCAGGACTTGAACGCCGAGCGGCACCGGTCACGGCGCGTGGCGGCCTTGAGACGGTCGGCACAGGCGTGTTCAGTTGGCTGCGCCGTTTGACACTCTGAAGCACAGTATTTCAATTTTCAACTTTTTTTCACTCTATGTCATTTTCTTTCCCTTCACCTGTTATCACACGATCTAATCCAACTCGGAACATTTGTTTTAGACCAGCTGTGCCCAGGGGCGGAGCTAAGGGGTGGGCCGGGTGGGCCGCGGCCCACCCCCAGTTTCAGCCCAGCATCGCATTTTTTTAGATTTTTCCTTTTACCGGCCCACCCCCGCTGGCCCAATAGCATTTCGGCCCACCCCCAGCTGTGGGCCTGGCTCCGCCACTGGCTGTGCCGCTGCAGCACAGCGCAGCAGTGAAAATCCATACCAATCGCTGCCAAGGAACCAAAGGGAAGCGCGTGGCCACTGGAGCGCAGTGAGAACAAGTGCTGACCGTTGACTGCTCCACGCTCCAAAACGCGCCGCACACGGGTTGCGGCTTTCCTCCTCTGCTCCGCCTCTGCCGACCAAACAAGACAGACACTGAGCTGAGGCGGAGAAAACCCCAGGCCAGCCGTGGGGTTCGCGATGGCCGCCGCCGCCGCCGACGCAGCCACGGTCTTCCTGGAGACGAGCCTCGGCACCCGCCTCGTCGTCTCCTTCCCGGCCTCCGCCACCACCGTCGCCGACCTCAAGCGTGCGTGCCTCTCCCCATTCCCCCCCTTCTCTTCACTCCCCCAGCTAAAAAACCAGTGTTTTTTCCCCCCATTTTTCGCTTGATTGCCGGATTCCCCTCGCGAATCTCCCCCGTTTCCCTCCGGATTCGTCGTTTAATTTTGCGCGGAACGGTCGGGCACAAACTGAAACCCTAAACTCCCAACTTTTGACAGGCCTAGTGAGCGCCGAGCACGCCGCGTGTTTCCCCCAAATCGGCCGATCGCCGTCAAATCCCTGCAGGTAAGGTGCTGGAAAGGCAATGCGGGTTGTAAAGAACCAATCTTTACCCATCAATTTCGTGTTGTCTGGTTGAATCGATGGGTCACCGCCGCTTTTTGTTTGGCAGGTCAAGTTCGATGGCGCCCTGTTCTATCTCACCGATTCCATGGCCGTGGACGGTGCTTTCCGTTGGGTTAAGGGGCCCTGGCAACTCCGGGCCGAGGCTCGTGAGCTTCAGTCCCACCCGCTTGCTCGCCAGGATGCAAATGGTGGAAGCGGTGATTCTGAACAAAGTGCTGGCAATCCTGTTGTCAGGGCCTCCACACGGAATACTTGTCCTGCAGTGTCTCAAGGAGGTGGCAATCTTGCCATTGGTGATGGTGTCAGTGGCACAAGACAGCTGGATGTGCCTCATGAAGGTGTCGAGCGTGCCCCCAATCAGCTCAAAGATGAAGACACTGTGCCTCAAGAAAGTTCAGAACTTCTTTTAGTTGCAGGTGGCAGTGATACCCCAGCAATGGACCAGCAGGACCAATCGCACAAAGGTCTCGAACATGACTCGGGGCAGCGCAGAGATGCAAATGTAAAGACTATGCTTATGGGAAGTTCAGACTTTTATTTTGCTGCAGTTGGTAGTGACAACACAGTGCACCTGCAGGACCAATCGCGAAGGTGTTAAACATGCCTCGGGTCAGCACAAAGATGGAAATGTGATGACCATGCTTCAAGAAAGTTCTGATCTTAATCTAGGGGCAGGTGAAAGTGATGCCGGAGCAAAGAACCAGCTGAACAAGTCCCATGAAGATGTTGAACATGCCTCGAGTCTGTGCGAAAATGGCAATGCAAAGGCTGTGCTTCAAGAAAGTTCAGATCTTGATGTTGCAGCAGGTGAAGGTGAGACCCCATCAATGAACCAGCTGGAAAATTCTTACAAAGGTGTTAAACATGCTTCGGGACAGCGCAAAGATGAAAATGTAGATGCCATGCTTCAGAAAAAATCAGAGGATGATGTAGCGGCAGGTGAAAGTGAAACCTCACCAATGAACCAGCTGGGAAAATCTTACGAAGGCGTTAAACATGCCTCAGTGCAGCATGAAGATGGAATCGTAACTATCATTCTTGATGACAGTTCAGATTCTGATGTTGCAGCAAGTGAAAGTGAGGCCCTACCAGTGAATCAGCTGGATACATCTCATGAAGATATAAGATATGCCTCAGGACAGCGCAAAGATGGAACCGTAAACATCATCCTTCAGAAAAGATCAGATCTTGATGAATCAGCAGCAGACGAAGACAACGGTTCTATGCAGGGTCAACAAAAAGATGTCATTGCAGAACCAACAGGGGCGAAATGCTTTAGAAAGGAAGATAAGAATGATGAAAACACCATTGCAAACTGTGATGACAATATTTCCTCTCTTGCTAGCTCCACAGTTAATACTAAATTGGCAGAGGAAAAGAGCAGTACAATTGAGCAAGAAAATTTGAACAGTAGTCCCTTGGTGTACAATCAGGGAAACTGTTCACATGGTAGGAGGGAGAAGCCCTCTTGTAGCCAGAAGGAACCATGGACATCGGACACATGCAATGGTGAAAGCAGCAACAATGGATCAGATATTCCACCTTTAGTTGGGTCCATGGACAGAGATAACTCTTCAAATGGAGAAGTGAATGCGCATAGAGGTGATGAGGAGGAACCATGGATAGCTGGGTTGTGTTCTGGTGAAACCAGCTTCAAACAAACAGATGGTCCACGTTGTACCAGGTCCATGAAAAAAAGCAAAAAGAGGCCAGCCTCCAATGACCAGTTTCTCGAGAATCAAAAACATGAAGTGGCCACATCAACCGTTAGCACAGAACAAGCGACATGCTTCAAAAGAAGACAACATGTTGTCAGTGTGCGCAAAGTGCCTATGAGCAGGGCAGCAAAGATATATGGTTTCAGGTAATCTGCTGTTTCTGTGATGAACCATGTCCTTATTATGGCTATATATGATTTGTTCACGACAGTAGAAAGTTGTTCTCTGAAATTGTTGTGTCTCTGCCCATAAATAATCTTCAAAATAAGCTAGAGATTTTTCTTAAAAAAATTGTGAAAAGTGTTATGAAGAGCTTTATGCTTGAATATTGAGAATGCAGCAGGTGACCATGCAGATACAAATCCATTTCAGTTTTCTTTCCCCAATCTGAAAGTCCTCAAATGCTCCAAATTTTATTATGTGTGGTACTATAGTCTTAACATCAATACAGGTGTCCAAATCATGTTTTGATAGGCTGATATTTATTAGTAGTTTGAAGCTCGGTTCCAAGTGGGCTACATAGTTTAACAAACACGGAATGTTATATGCATATTTGTCTATTTTATCAGTTACACAGTTAACCACACGTGTGAACTTTTAAGCACAACCGTGAATGAATTGTGTTATAAGCAAAGTGTACAAAGAGCTGGGAAGAGTGAATGCTATGGTGGCAAATTAACTCAATGCTTTGATAATATGTGCAGAATGATATATCAAAACTTAATCAGTATTTAGGTTGCCAAAACTCTGTGATTAGTTTGGGAACACTTCGAAATTGCCAGATAAGTAATCAAAACTTTCATTATGAGGTAACGTATATTCTGTTTCTGTGAGCTTTATAGTTTTCGTGAAGCTGCTAGTGATAAATAGTTAGAAGATACTGCTTCATCTATAATGTGAACTCCCTACAAGAGTGAGATGCTGCTTTAGCAAATAACTGCTGTAAAAGCTGATGATATTATGCATATAAAAAACTGATCATATTGCTCAAGCTGACGCCACAGAAGCAACTAAGAAAGCTCAGCAAGAGATGGAGAAGATTGAATATGGGTTTGAGGAATGGGACGATCTTGAGTTGTTGACAGTATGCGTGCATCTTTGTTTTATCTCCATTTTCGGAAATATTCTAATGAGTTGTGTCTTGCTCCCTACAGGTGTTAAAATGGGCTTGCCTGGACGATTTGCACAAGATCATGTCACTTGAGGATGCAGCAGAAAAAGAGAGAAAGAAATGAATACCAAGGAACCTAATAGCCTCTAGCCATTTTGTAGTTGTCTGTACAGTTAACTCATGATGTGGTGCTATAGGTCTTAAGGGTATCTATTGCATTTTCAGATGAACCTCTTACTATGGTCATTCAACAAAATCATGTATACAAGATGCTCAGCATGGTTGACTAGCACTAGCAGTGTATGATGCAATTCATCGAGGCTATATATGCCTAACTTCGGTTGTACTTATTGGCTTATCGCTGTCCTGTTTTATGGGTTGTCTGTTTTTTTCCCCTTGAACTTCAGTTGATCCGAAATACCAGAATTTTCGGGCAATTGATCCGAAATTGATCCATGCCTGTAAATTCTCAGCAACTGTGTATTTTTCACTGAATGCTGTCGTGTGTTATTTTTTGGGTCAGCGTTTGATCTAAACTTTAGATGGCCGTTTTGCAGGCAGTATTGTGAGTTATAGGTTTGTCAAAGTGCTGCTAATTCAAGTGGTTATGCTGTACAAATTGAAGGCTGCTCAGGTAGGCAAACATCAGCCGTTCTTCATATCATTTTTGCCCCCTGCCATAAAGGAGGAATTGACATCAGAAGGGAGGTCCAGACTACAGCATTGGGCGTCTTTTCTTTTAAATCGTGGCCAGTTTTTGGTTGATCTAAGAAGCTGCCAATGTATTTCCCCATATCATGAAGTCTGGAAAACGTAAAGAAAAACTTTCCTCTGTGTGTTCGAAGATGCGGCGGCTCTCCGGCGAGCCAGTGGTGCCGGCGTCCGCGTCCTCGACAAGACAGAGCTTTGCGTCATGTCTGCCAATGGCTCGCCATGACATTGCGAGGCACAATTTGCGTCCGACAAGACTGCCATGCATGCCCGCCAGCACCCGGAAAGCCCCTTCGCCTCCAGATGTGCAAGCTGTGACTGCAGGGCTTCTAGACGAAGAGGTCACGACGGCGCCAGAGGCCGTCGGAGTGCAGCGCCGCTCCGGCGAGCGGCTGCGGGAAGCACTTCCCGGTGTTATGCAGGTCTGTGAGAGGAGGAGCGCAGCCGCGACTGGGCGTGCGGGCGAGCAGAGGCGAGAGCGGGCTTCACCGGCGGCGGGGATAGCAGGCTTCACCGGCGGTGGCGTGTGGCCGGCTGGCCCGAAATATTTGCAAAAGGACCCTCGGATGGGATGCCGATACGAAGTTTACAAAATACCCCCTATTTTGGATCGCGACTATTAATCACGATCCAAATATTTGCAAATGGCCCCCTTGTTCGGACTGGCTCATCAGTCATCCTCCGACCGCCCCCATTCGCCGCCACCGCCGCCGTTCTCCCCTCCCTTCTCCGCCCCACCCGGAAGCGCAGAGCCCCATCCCGCTCACCATCGCAGCGTTCGATCCGAGGGAGCAGCCGGCGTGACGCAGCATTGATCTGCCCGCCCCGCAATGCGTCAGGAAGTGAAGGAAACGCCCTGTTCTGCTTCGCGTTCGCGTCGCGCGATTCGGAGGAGTTATGGTGGGGGGCAGAGCTCGCCGGCAAGCAAGGAACCCAGTAGCCGCCGCGGGGCGTCGGGTGGGCCCTCCTCCCCTTGCACGGCGCGAGGGATTTCGGGAATCCGCGACATGGCTCGCCCGGGCAAGCAATCGCTGAGGTGCCGGACCGGACCAGAGGCTTCCTTTCCCTCTGTTGGGGCCTCCTCCTCCTCCTCGAAAGCCAAGAAAGATTAAAATAGAATGAAGAAAAGAAGGTTCTTTGCTTCATGCGGTGCATACTGGATTGGTGATTCCATCTTCTTTCTTTTGCTAAAGCTGGATCAAATTCTTTCATTCTTTTCTTCCTGAAAGATACAGAGTGGCATGTATTGGGGTTAAAGCATGTATTCTTGGCCTTCAGATCGAAGCTTCATTGTCCCAGAATGATGGATTGTTGTTGTTGTTCGAACACCTTTGCGTGTCATCCCCCGATTCTTTGCTCCATCAAACCTTTGGCCTTCCAAAATCCCAGATAAACCTTCTTCCATTTCCGTTTTCTTCTCTCCCTACTGACGAGAAGCCACCACGCACAGAGAAGGATATACAGTCATACAGTGAGGGGGTGCAGTTTGGGAGGTTGCATCGTTCATCGTGGTTTGTGAGAATAGGTACATCTCCTCGATCTCCAGCTAGCTTATTTGTTTCTTAGGATGCGTTTCATTTGGTTCTAAGTGTTGTGTCACAATTTTGTCGAATTCCTTGCACGCATATATTGTTCTTGGTGCTTTAGTGGGAAACTTTCCATAAGGACAGGTGCATTGTAATATACTGCCTCTGACTGCTGCTTGAAATAAGCCTCTGCACTATTTGCATCGTTCTATACATTGGAGATGAGAGTTCCTGTTTCTCTATTCTATTAGGTGCATAGCTTCTCGACTCAATAATTCAGTCAGTCTGTATTTAAGGAGAAGGTCATGGGAAACCTTTGTTATTTATTACAGTTAATATTAAAATATTGCATATACGAAAGTTAAATACACTTGCTCTTTTATCCTCCTGAGATCAAACGCCATTTTTCCCTCTTGGATTGAACCAACACCTCTGATTTTATCCATCCTTTCTTTTTCTCTTTGCCACAGAATAACCATGGTTCTTTCAGGGCAATGAACTCATCATACTTTCAATCATTACTGTAAATTACGTGAAGCGATTCACCTTCATTCCTCCTTTCTTTTCTTTCTGTTTGATAGGATTGGAGTGGCATAAAAGAACTAGCATTCTTGGTCCATAGGATCAAAGCCGCGTCTGATGAATGATCGATTGTTCACCCAAAGGTCAATACAAAGATAACAAATCCTTCTTCTATTTCTATTATCTTTACAGTCAAGAAGCAGGCACGCACAAAAGAGGAAATACGGTAATACAGTGAGAAGATGCAGTGAGGTGTCCGTGACTTATAACAAGAGGTGTGTTTTCTCGACTGCTGGCTTAGGTGGCGTTCGGTTCAGGGCTCTAAAGTGCCCTCTAAACTTTACCCCTCTAAAGTAAAAAGAATCTTACTATTTAGGGGTACTAAATAAAATTTAATTACAAAACCTTTCTGCAGATGGGCGTTATTTTTCGAGACGAATCTAACGAGCCTAATTAATCAATGTTTTGACACAGTGATGCTACAGTAACCATCGTCTAATCGCCGCTTAATTACCCTCATTACGTTCGTCTCGCGAAATAGAGGGGGGGTCCTGGACTTAGTTTTGTAATTTAACTTTGTTTAGTACACATAAATCGTGCCGGCATTATTGATGTGACAGCTACAGTGCACTTTAGAGGGCTCTAAAGTTATCCGAACGGGGCCTTAGCTTACTTGCTTAGTCGCATGTGTTCATTCATTTCAAGTGTCACATTTGTTGGCAGGCATATATTAGTCGTTCTCTGTGCCTCAGTGGGAACACATTCATAATGGTGACCAGTGTGAATTCTTCCTAACATGCTGCCTCTGACTGCTTCTTGAACTAATCATTTGTGTCGTCTTCTGCACTCAAGGAATAATAAGGTCATTCGCATTGTTTGGTACGTTTGAGAATTGGATGCTTGTTTCTCTCTTCTGGTAGTTCTGCAACATCTTGACCTTTTAGAGCTATATGATTAATTAAGGCTGTTTGGATAAGGAGATTTTCCTTAGGAAATTTTATAACTTATAGTTGAGATCCAATATTGCATATCCAAAATGGCCCATAGTAATTTAGATACAATCGCTCTTTATTCTCTCGAGATTGTACATATTTTTTATTTCTGTACTCAACCAGATCCGCTGATTTGTACCCATATCCTTTTTTTCCTTTGCCACAGAGTAATAATGGTTCGTTCATGGTGATGAACGTGTCGCTATGCTCGGTTCATTACTGGAAATAGCTTCAAGTGATTGATCTTCATTCCCTCCTTGCGTAATCTGTTAATATGAAGTCCTTGATTTATACTGTCAATCATACCAGGTTTAATTCAAGGTATGGTTTGTGAACCCTGAATCTACTAACTTCACCGCTGTTACATCTTAACCACCGATCATGGCAACTCATGCAGCCTTTTTAATCTTTCAACTTTTTTGCCATGTCATGTTACTAGCACAGAAATGATTAGGTTTTGTGGTGTGGGGGAAATACTGGATTTGTCGCTTAAGTCTTGGAACTTTATTAGCGTGAGGTTAAAGCATGCAATATATGGTTAGTCGGGTTAGAAATTGTGTTGAACATGCAAGCTAGGCATCAATCTGTTTGACCAGTTCGGTCACTAGAAAGAAAACCGAGCTGGAATATACACACCAGTAAGTTTGAGTCATCAGTTCCTTATATTCCAGTTTAGTGGGTTATTTCCCTGTTTGGTACAGATTGTTTCTCAGCTTATCCACGGAAAAAAAAAAGAGTTGTGCCAAATAACAGGATTCTGCTACAACTTAATACTTAAAACAGATTGTTATAATGAACTAAAAATCGCAATAAGAAGAAGCTTCTTTCATTATCTTTTTAAATAAGCTGCTTTTGCAACTAGCAGAAGCTTTGACAAACAGGGCCTTATATAGTATGCGTGTGAAGTGAACTCTTGAAATCAAGTAAGATTGAAATATAAAGCAGATACAGCTGTCCACTCAAATCCATCCTGTAAACTCAGCCAAGCCGTAGAAGACTGAGTAGCGGCTGGCCTGTGCAGATGCTGGCCTCTTTTCCATTTTCCGAACGAACAGGTTCCAGGCCAAACTGCACTTGGCAGAAAACTAGGGCCTCTTGTAGGAGAAAATTGTATTGCAAATTGTACATAGACGTCAATGTCAGAAACCTATTTGTATGTACACCATGACAAATACTCAATTCTTGCTGTAGGGCTGTGGGTTGTGGGTAAAAGGTATACTTGCACCTAAATGAGAATCATATCTGGAATAGCTTGCGTCAAAGGAAATAAAATAGGGGCTATTGTGTTTTTACCCCTACTTTCAACTTCAATTGTGATTTTACCCCTATTTTTTCCCGTTTGTGATTTTACCCCTGCTTTTTTTTTTGAACCTCTCACAACTGAATATAAATGTAATATCTGTTCATGTACATTCGAGGAGACACAACCCACTCAAACACACACAAACTCCCCTACACCTATACTTCCTCCGTTCCATTATGTTAGCATTCCTAGCATTTGGACACCAAAACAAGGATACGCATAAAAGACCCTGCTACCCTTGCTGATTGCTCTCCAACACACGATGGGATTCGGTAGCAATAAATGCAAGGCAACAGCCGGCTTTCTTTTCACATGGCGCCAAGAGAGAAAAGTGAAAAGAGGGATTTTCATTTACCGCCCAACCCAACAACCAACCAAAGAAAAAGGGACACGTAGCACACAATAGTCAGCTCTCCACCACAAAAGTGAATTCACATGCCCTGGCGCCAAACTAAAATTACAGCCTTTTAATTCAAACACAGGTCACCCGAACACCCAAATAAACCCACCCAACACTCCTGGATCTAACCAGTTCCCCTACATTGCTCCTGAGCACACCACATCTTCTCATCCATGGCCATTGATCTCAATGAGGAGCCTCCTCCATCTGACGACGATGGAGTCCTTGCTGGTCCTGTGTGGGGACACCACCAGGAACATGAAGCTGCTGAACATGCTCCTGTTGGTGGTCACGCCTGGGGACAGCAGCAGCACCACGAAGATGCCCCACATGGTGGACAAGCGGTCCTGCCTCATGCTGCCCACAATCAACCAGAAATTGATTCAGAAGATGAAGGTTCCTTTGGTCAAGAGGAAGATTACCAATCAGGTAACATTTGTCGTTTATGTAAACTTGTTTCGTTTACGTACAACCATATAGCCATGCATAATTGATGAAAGTTTACCTTTACATTTGGGTGCATTCCTCCATGTACTGATGATAAAAGATGTGGAGGGCTTCAATGCTGCTGCTGAAGCTGCAAATTTTGATTTGAACCCAAATTTGTTTCATTCAGAGTCAGGTAACATTTGTCGTTTATGTAAACTTGTTTCGTTTACGTACAACCATATAGCCATGCATAATTGATGAAAGTTTACCTTTACATTTGGTTGCATTCCTCCATGTACTGATGATAAAGATGTGGAGGGCTTCAATGCTGCTGCTGAAGCTGCAAATTTTGATTTGAATCCAAATTTGTTTGATTCAGAGTCAGGTAATGTATACAAACTGCATTGAAATTGAATTAATAGTTGCAACAGAGTGTCAATCTTACATTAATTTTTATGGTACCATGAAGATGATGATGACCACGTGTATGCCGAAGATTTTCATGTCATCTTGCGTGAAGGGAACCTCCAGGGACCCAGTGTTGAAGCACATGGTCAGCAAGGGAGAAGTAAGCAACAGAAAGTTACTTTTTGTAGTAAAGTAAATAATTGTTTTGCAATGCTAAACAAAATAAGTGTCATCATGTGTGCAGGAAGGCAAAATAGACAAGCAAATGTTGTGAAAAAAAGGCAGAATCTGACAGAGAGAGAAATTCAAGATATTTATGAAGAATTGCTTCTTAGGAGCAACAAAGGAAAAATGGAAAGGAAAACAACCACAGAAGTTGCTGCTATGTTTAATGTTAACAGGTGTTATGTGCAATCTATATGGAGGAAGGCAAAGAAGTGCCGTGCTGCAGGTGAACCAGTGAATGTTTATTCGAAAAGGAAGAAAGCATGTGGCCGCCCGAAAGTTGTAGTTGATTTGTCTCGAGTTAAGACAATCGATTTGGAGAAAAGAACCACACTTAAATCACTAGCTTACGAATTAGGTGTGAAGACGACCACCCTCCACCGCTTGTTCAAAGAAGGCAAGCTACGCCGGCACTCTAACACTTTGAAGCCATGTTTGAGAGATGATAACAAAATCCAGCGCCTCAAATATTGTGTGTCAATGCTAGATGGTCAAACAGTCGAGACTGAGCCAAAGTTTGTTGATATGAAGAACATTATCCATATAGATGAGAAGTGGTTCAACACCACCAAAAAAGTAAAGAAGTTTTACATGTTGCCAGAAGAGGAAGATCCGTTGATAACAGTTCAGAACAAGAATTCAATTCCCAAGTGTATGCTGCTATGTGGTGTATCACCCCCAAGATATGATGATGAAGGAATTTGCTACTTTAATGGCAAGATCGGCATATGGCCGTTTGTGAGGAAGGTGTAGTCCTGCTCACAATTAGCATTTGTTTGTCTTTTCCATATATTTATTTCTGTTTCACCATGTTTCAGGAACCAGCAAAAAGAAGCAGCAGAAATAGACCTAGGGGTACTCTAATCACAAAATCCATCAATGTTACCAGGGATGTTAGTAGAAGTTACCTGATTTCTAAAGTTCTTCCTGCTATTGTTGCATCTTGGCCAGCTCAACATAGAGGAGAGACAATCTGGATCCAACAAGATAACGCACGCACACACATACAGCCAGATGATGAAGTATTTCGTGCTGCTGTAGCACAAACAGGTTTAGACATTCGCATATTTAACCAGCCCCCTAACTCACCTGATTTGAATGTCCTAGACCTTGGTTTCTTTGCCTCCCTACAAACCAAGTGTTTCCTTACAAATTCTAGGAATATGGATGAGCTAATTCAGAACGTGGACAACGAGTTCAACAATTATGACCAATCGCTGCTTCAAAGGGTTTTTCTTACTCTACAAGGTTGCATGATAGAAATAATGAAAGCTGCTGGAGGAAATCGCTACAAGATCCCACATATGAACAAGGATGGTCTAGAGATGGAAGGACCACTTCCTAGCTCACTCGATGTTATCCAGGAGCTTTACCAAAGTGTGCTACAGAAGTTGGCCGAGTAGTTGTGGCATGTGGTGCATGCTGGATATTATTTTGTAAAGGCGTATTATTTTGTAAGTGGTACAACTAACCATCTTGGCTATGGGGCAGAGTAGGTCTTATTTTGTCTATATGGTAGAAGGAAGGATTGTAGCACACGGTGCAGCCTAAGTATTTTGCAATGGATGTCATTTTGTATATGTCTGGACTATGATGATATAATTGCAAAAGTAGTGAAGTTCATTGCAAATACTATGATTAATATAACTAGTTCATTGCAATTGCCATGATTAACATGACTAGGTCATTGCAATTGCCATGATTAACATCTCCAGGTCATTGCAATTGCCATGATTAACAACAAAAGTACATTGCAATTCAGATACCACTAAATACTACCTCTACCACTCACTACGATTCAGATAGCACCATATAGACACGATCAGAACAAACATAGGCACATCACAATCTACGGGAAGAGTTCAGATGTCCACGAGGAATTCATTTACCATTTCTTGTGGCACCATGAGTTTTACGCACGGTCACCCAACCTTCCCCGATGTCGTCCGCTTGACGACCCACCGGGTCCTTAACTTTGCCATCCCCTTCCACTGGGTCGACGATCTGGTGCGGCGGAGGGTCCACATCGGCCATGGACTCGTCATCCTCGAATTCGAGGAGAAATTTAAATTCCTTTTCGTCGTCGGAGTCGAGGTACGTCCCCGGCTTGTAATCGGGGTCACGCTCCAGAATCTTCGCCTCACGTTCCCGCTGGCATGCATCCTCTTTCTTGAGCCACGCATCGATACACTCGCTCCAACTCCGCTTCTTGCTAGTGCCACGGCCAGTCCCGCAGCCGCCGCTGCCCCTAGATGGGCGAGATGCAGGAGCGCCGGCCTTCTCCACGGCCCCGCCGCCCTCCTCCAACGGGGAACCGCGGGAGGCGCGCACCTCCGAGAGGCGACTCGCAGCAGCGACATCCATCTTGGATGGGCTAGACGCGGGGGACCCGAGCTTCATGGTGGGGAGAGGGGCGGCGAGCAAAGGGGAGGTAAGCAGGGCAGGCGAGCAGGGGCGGGAGAGGGGCGGCGAGCAGGGGCGGGAGAGGTGCGGCGAGCAGGGGCGGGACAGGGGCCGGCGAGCGTGAGGCAGGCGGAGGCGAGACGAAGCGATAAGGTTGGGGTGGTGGGATCGGCAGTGTTCGGTGGGAGAAGTAATGCGTGTGGGGCCCACCCGAGTCGCCGAATGCTTATAATTCGGAACAATTTTGAATCGCCCAAATGCTTACATAATGGAACGGAGGAAGTACTGCTTTTTGAAAACGAAGGCTCCGTTTAGCCCTGGTTTATAGATCCGTCAGCCCAGTCTGAATAAAACAATTAAAAAAAAGAAAAAAACGCTTCAGAAAATGCAAACAGACCCAAATGCCCTTCTTCTTCGTCGAGTCACTCCTGCATCTCTCTCTCCTGAGTGAACTCTCGTCTCTCTTCGTCGACGCAGGGGCCCCAATCTGCCACGCCGCCGCGCGCGTCCACAGGCCGTCGCCCGGCCGCAGCCCCACCGCCCTCGACACCTCGCCCCTTGCCGGTGCGTCCCCGCGCGTCCATGGCTCTTCGCCGCCCTGCGCCCCTGCGTCCCCGCCGTCGCCCGTCCATGGCGCCCTACGCGCCTCCGGCCTCGCCCCCGCGGCAGCCCGCTTACGCTCGCCCGCGACGCAGCCCTCGCGAGCTCGCAGCCATGGCGACGGATTTGGAGGGCGCGACAAGCAGCTCCGCGGCGACGGAGCGAGCGCTGCCGTGGTAGCTTGCGCGGCGTGCAGGAGCAAGCGGCCGGGCGGGCGCGCCGGGCGCGCAACTGGCCTGGGGCGGGCGCGGTAGGAGGCTGGGCCGGTGGCGGGCGCGCACGGCGGGAGGCAGATTGGGGCGGGCGCGCGGCAAGAGGAAAGGGTCAGTGGCGGTCGCGGCTTGGAGACCTGCTCGGCGCGCGCCGCCGCCACCCAGCTCGCCATTTTCGGCGCCGCCGCCGCCGCCGAGCGCTTGCGCCCCCATCCGACCGCGGCCCCGCCGCCCTCGACGCCGCCCAGGTTCCCGCTGATGCTGCTGCGATGAGTAGTCCAGCCTGCTGGAATTTGGCCCACGACGGCCTATGAGCCCTGTTATCCATCAGGCCATCTGGCCACGCAGGTCTCATAGGATAACAAGGCCGCTTGCTGGAATTTGGTCGCGACTAACGATGCCCCAAAAGGCCCATCTGGGCACGCAAGGAGTTTCCGTTGCCGAGCCCTCATCATCACTGTCGCGGCGCCGGTGGCCGCTCGGCTCGGCGGCGCTCCCCATGTGGCCGGAGAGGCCGCCCCCGGCGGAAGGAGGGGCTACTCGCGGCCATCGTTGCTGGCTCAACTCACCCCGTCATCCGCGTAGTGTGGATGGATACTTGGAGAGGGCGGGAGAAGGTAATTCACACATTCATTTATGTATCGTTCAGTTTCCCCTTTGCTTGGTAGCGGATGATAATGTGAAGACCAGCGCGTCACGGATTATCTCACGTTTCTTGAAGCTGCATTCTAAATTGGTCTCGAATTTTCGTTTCCTTACTAGCTCATATCTAATCTGGCTGCGCGTCCGCTGATTTTTTTTTTTTTTGAAATGCTGAATCAGAGCATTTCAGGGATTGATGGTGTGTGCTTCTTGTGTCTATATATTCCTGCCCAGTGCCAACTCTGTAGCTTTCTGGACTCAAAATTCAGTAGACTTGGTACTAAGTTCATCTCGTGTGAGACGATAATCGTTTTGCTTTCTTAGACTTGACATATTGACATATTCTAATAAACTTTGTGAATGAAAAAAGTAGGATGGGTTGAAAACTCAGTCGAGTTCAGATGTTGGATTATGAGTAAGTCCTTGGTCTCACATGAACGTACCTCTCGAGAGATATTAAAAACCCTTTTATTGGCCCCGCCAAGCCACTAATTTAGATTATCATTAGGTATTGGCGTTAGGTGAACATCACCTGGCTGACCCCATATCTAGAAGAATCAAATTTTCTACACAAAAGCACATTCCATTAGCAAAAGCGTTCCATCATCTGGACCAAAGACACGGTTTTTTAGATATGAGTGGGCATCATGCTGATCTGGTGCCGATTTTGTGTTTCGTTGCTATGTATACCCCGAATCTCACCACACATCTACTGCTGATTTTATTACTGACAAATGTGCATTTCACTGATTTTTGTTGTTTCTTTTGTTTACATGTCCCTGATTACTATGCCAACCCTAGAACTCAGGCTGTTTATGCAAGTTAGGCCCAACTTTTTTCCAGTGGCAATTAAGTTTTATGTAATTTTATGGTTGTTTCTGGACAAAAAGAATTCTATAGAGTTGGTAGCAGGGTCCTTTCAGTCAGAGGATATTTACTTTATTGCGGAACACTCAGTCATGTTCCTTGGCCGCGTTGTTGTTATCTGCGCGAGCACGAGCCAGGGGCGGCTCCTCTGCTCTGTGCATCGGCTCGCCAGTGCGCAGCTGCGTTCCCGCTGCTGCTTGCCATCATCAGGCCGGTTGGTGATGTGCAAATAAAATAAATCAAATGAGAGAAAGAATGCACGAAAGCTTGCATAAACTGATCACGATGCCAACTACTGTTAGCAATACTAGGACAATGCCGCTAGGCCCGCTACCAGTGAGTGACAAATTCGGGCCAAGAAGCAGCACTTGGTCGCAGCTTGTTAACAATAATTTAATTAAATCAGAGTCGGCACCATCATACAGAGAAAAGCCATCAAGCCTTCATAGACTGTGTAAGCTAGTCTACATCTATTACGCAAGGTTCCCAAGTATTCACATGCTGCAATAAGTGAAGGCTTCGTCAGAGAAGAGGAGGCTTGTGCTGCAAGTGCTCTCCAGTTTCCAACTACTACTCTGCTGTTGCGTCCTTTAGCTTTGATCTGCTCTGCTCATGGTATGTCGTTGGCTATGGAAAACTCCTTGCATAGGCTCCTGTGAAATCAAAAAAGAGTTCTGATTTATTCCTCATTTTCATAACACAGTTCTAATTTACAGACGCTGATGATGCAGATATATTAGAAGGTGGGATCCTGTTGATTCTACATAGTGTGTTTGTTCCTGTTACGGTACCCATCAATAAGATCCTACTGAGAACGAGAAGACCCGCGTTGACGCGTACTGATCTTCATATAGAGCACCTGGACCAATTCCATATCGGTTGGACCCGTGTTCAGTATTCATCAGGTAAATTTCTAGCTCTAGTAGGTGTAACGTTTTGTATTGTCTGCTAAGATCTTCTAGCTGTAGCAATTGACTCAATCAGGATCAATTGATTCAAACAGGATTGATTTCATCAGCACGTTCTTAGCCTTTTCATTCTTAGAACTTTTTTTTGGGGGCAGCTGGTGTTGCAGCGTGATCTGTTAATTCCTTTCTCTGGATGATTGACAAAAAGAAATCGTGCCTTTGTAGAATCTGTAATCTAGTCGACACATTTTACGTAAGCTTCGTCACGGAAAAGCTATTCTCTTTTGATCCTGCATCCTTTTCATTGGTTTTGGTAAGCTTCATGGTGTCCATTTCACCAAGAGAGTTTTCTTTTTCTTGAAAAACGTAGGAGAACTGCGTCTCGTTATTAAGAAAAAGTGAGTTCTTTTTCCTTTCTTAATTCAATCCAGATTTACATGCGACATCATGTGCAAAGATAGCAGGCTTTTAATGCTGGACACGGAACCATTTTCTGTTGTAACACTGGTTGAAGAAATCCTGCTGGGATCAAAAGGACATTGCATTCCCAGTTACTGATTTCCTCCAGCAGCACTATGATCGTTCCCATACCAGTTGATCAGTTTTCTGCATTCAGGTATTTTTGTGTGTGGATCATGCAGAATAGCAGATGATTGGTGCTCAGTGCACCCGCTTGTGTTGGATCTCTCATTAAAGAGACATGTCCTGATCAAATTTCCGCACTGAATAAAAATATCTGCATTGACACATTCTGATCACCATCTGAGGAACCCTCATCAGTGCTTTATCAGTTGACCCGTAGTCAGGTACCTTCCTCAGTGCTAATATCTCTGATTTGGTGGTAACTTTGCTTATCTTCTACGCTACTATAACAATACACATCAATTGATTTGTTGCTACATTTAACAAATAGGAATTGTATTCCTTAAAAAAAAACAAATAGACATTGTTTCCTTCTTATTTCGCCCCATCCTTTTGCAGGTATTGCCACGTGCTCTGTAGGTTTTCTCTTGGTGATTGACTAATTCTCATCTGTTATCCATTCAATACATTGGTTTCTCCAAGCAATGGCTATTAATCTCCTTAGTTTCACTATGCGGGTATGGTAACGTACCAAGGGTCGATCTTCTTACAAATAGCTTCAGAAAGCTGCTGATTCTATGGGCTCTTATTGTCAATCAATTTTTGTTGTGGGAAGAATGATTACTGTGGATTCTTATTATCAATCATTTTTCTTGTTGGAGGATGTGCGACATCTAGCTGCACTTCAAATACTGCATCCTTGTTGGAACGACAAGACTTGCATTGACGCATATTGGTCTTCACACAGAGCACTGGGACAAATTCCATATGTGTCGGGCCCATATTCAGTAATCATCAGGTATTTGTGTAATCCTAGTATCTCTGATTTATTTGGTGGTGTGAAAGGGCCTTTACTGTAGCGTTAAGACGCCCGAGTAGCACCTCCTAGATCCCGGGTTCGATTCCCAGTGGGAGCGAACTTTCGGACTAGGTTAAAAAAATCCCCTCGCCTCTCCTCAAGTCCCAAAGCACATGTTAAGAGACGAACCGCACTCACACGGTGTACGGCTCCATGTGTAAGGGTGGGGAGGGGGGTTTGGGGGTTTTCTTGACCCACGTGAGAAGGTCTTCTCCTTATGAAATGCCGCGGGGGCGGCTTGCCCCCCGCAGGTCACGTTTTTGATTTATTTGGTAGTAAAATTTTGAATTGCCTGCTAAGATCTTCTAGCTGTAGCAATTGATTCAACCAGCATTCATTTCATCAGCATGCTCTCCTCCTTTTGATCCTCACCATTTTTTTTTTGGCAGATGTTGCAACGTAAGCTGTTAATTCCTTTCCCTACAAGAAATCGTGGCTTAGACTGTGTAATCTATTCACACATTTATATGCAAGGTTTTCCAGTATTCACATGTTGCAATAAGAGAAAGCTTCATTAGAGAAAAGCTCGTTTCAGCATTCTCCTGTGATCTTGCATCCTTTCAATTGGTGGGGTAAGCCTCATGGCGTCTGTTTCACCAAGAGAGTTCTTATCTCTCTTAATTCATTCCAGATTTACATGCGCTGATCATCTGCAGAGGTAGCAGACTTTTGATGCTGGATACGAAACAAGTTTCTGTTGTAACACTGGTTGAAGAAAATCCTGCTTGGAGCAAAAGGGCCTTGCATTTTCACATATTGATATCCTTCAGCAGCACTCTGCTCGTTCCCACACCTGCTTGTGTTGGACCTCTCCTCAAAGCGATATGTCCTGATCAAAGTTTTCGCATTGGTTCACTGATATTCTTCAGCAGCACTCTGATCAGCATTCAGGTATCTGTACTTTATGTGTATCCATAGCTCCACTTCAGTGGTAGCTCTTATTCTCTTCTGAACCATTTGATTTGTTGGAACAGGTGAACTGGTCCTTTTATTCCCTACTACCAAGCACTCATTCTTTCTCTAATTATTTTTGTAGGTATTGCAGCCTGGTCTGTTGTTTTCAAGTATGGTTGCCTGATAAATTGTGCTACCTAGTTTATAATTTATTTATTCAAATCAATTACTTTTCATCTCCTGTGGGCCTTGCATTATTGGTGTGCTGGATGTTATAGTGGTGATGGTTACTACTTTCGCTTGCTGCACACTAGGTTTGTAAGGTAAGGCTTCTAATGTTACTTCCATGTTGAATATTTATTTCCATGGGTTATTTCAATTTGCGACTTATGTGGTAGCATGTAGTAAGTAGTTACCTTTAGTGATGCAGAAGATGGATTAGACAAATAATATCCTATAGTTAATTGGGGGAGTGCTAGTCATCGATGCAGTAGCAGATTGCGGTGGTGCAACCAGAGGTTTCGTATGCATGATGCAAACATCCCAATTGAGTACTTGTTAGCTTACATCGACTGAAATCAAAAATAAAAACGACGTCATGCTATTTCAGGAGTTTATACCTCAGTGCCTCTTTGTTAATCACCGTCATGCACCTCGCTCCTCATCAATATATGGTTTGCCATTATTCATAACTTACTGAAGGTGCATAAGCATTCAGGATGTCTAGTAACCTATACATCATGTAAAACCTAAGCTATCCAATGCAAATAAATGTGTTGTTTGTTAGTCTCTTTCAGATAGATTCAGTTCAGCGAACATTTTCAGATGAAACGGAGCTAACACATTTGTTCTTTCCTTGCCAGGCTACAACTCTTTTGGTAGATCTCCCTCGCCCTCTTCATCTGATGGCAACCATACTGGATTCTTTGGTTGGATCATGTGTCAAGAAGTTGCATGATATCGCTACAGAGGAGGCCATATTAATTTTAGGCGTAAAAGTAGAGATCATAGAACTGCAACGAAGAATGGATCAAATATGTCACTTTCTTCAAGACACAGAGCGAATGAGACTAGAAGAATCAGCTGATAACAATTGGCTTGGTCAGTTAAGAGATGCTATGTATGATGCCGATGATATTGTTGACATAGCTAGATCCAAAGGAACGAACCTATTGCAAGATAATTATTTGCCAATACCAGACAAATCAATTACATGCAGTGGACTTTCTCTTTCCTCTTGCTTTTCTAACTTTCGTACACGTCATGAGATTGCTATCAAAGTTAGAAGCCTGAACAAAAGAATAGATAACATCTTGAAGGATAAAGTATTTTCATCATTCACGCAAACTACACAGCCCATTGAAACTGTTTCAGCACAAGAAATGAGAAAAAGGTCCAACCTTGTCGAACCCAACCTACCTTGTGGGTAAGGAGGTTGCACATGCTTGTAGAAAAGTAGTGGATTTGGTGCTTGCACATAAGGGAAATAAATCTTACAAGCTAGCTATTGTCGGAACAGGAGGTGTCGGTAAGACAACACTAGCTCAGAAAATATACAATGACCAAAAGATAAAAGGGGTATTCGACAAACAAGCATGGGTTTGTGTTTCTAAAGAGAATATTTCTGATGTTTCTGAAGGAGGTTCTTCGGTATATTGGAGTAAATCAAGAGCAGGGTGAATCAGTTGGGGAGCTCCAAAGCAAGCTAGCATCAACCATTAAGATAAGCGTTTTTTTCTAGTTTTGGATGATGTCTGGCAGTCGAACACGTGGACAAATCTACTGAGAACTCCATTGAACTCTGCAGCCACAGTGATTGTTCTGGTGACTACTCGACATGATACTGTTGCTATGGAGGTTGGGGTGAATCATATGCATCGAGTTGATTTAATGTCAGTGTTTGTAGGATGGGAGTTATTATGGAAGAGTATGCATATCAATGAAGAGAAAGAAGTGCAAAATCTGCGAGACATAGGGATTGAGATTGTTCAGAAATGTGGTGGCCTCCCTCTTGGGATCAAGCTTACTGCTAGAGTTTTAGCAAGCAAAGATAAAACAGAGAACGAATGGCAGAAAATTTTAAGAAAAGATGCTTGGTCCATGAGCAGCCTTCCAAGGGGAATAAAAGGTCTTTATATTTAAGCTACGAAGATTTACCACACTGTTTGAAGCAGTGTTTTGTCTACTGTGCTATGTATCCTGAAGATACAATTATACACCGTGACGATATTGTCAGATTGTGGGTGGCTGAAGGATTTGTAGATGAGAAAGATGACCAATTACTAGAAGATACAGCAGAAGAATACTACTATCAGTTGATCTATCGGAACCTCCTCGAATCAAATTTTTTGCCTGCTGACCATAGGCAATGCAGAATACATGATCTATTAAGAAGCTCGCTTGTTATTTATCCAGAGAAGAATGTTTTGTCGGTGACCCAGAGTCAATACAGATTAATATTCTGAGTAAACTTCGACATATTTCAGTATTCACTAAGAAGGATGTGGCTCTGTTACCATGCATGGATAAGGAGAAATATAAAATGAGAACTTGGTTAACTTTGTATGACAAGTCATTGAGAATTGATAATACAATATTTACAAGGCTTACATATATTCGAGTTTTGGATCTAACTAATTCAATTATCCAAAGTATTCCTGATTGTATTGGAAGTTTGATCCATTTACGATTACTTGATCTTGATGGGACTGACATATCTGATCTTCCGGAGTCCATTGGTCGCCTCATAAACCTTCAGATATTGAATTTGGATCATTGTGACGCTTTGCATAGTCTTCCTTCAGGAATCACTCGATTGTGCAACTTACGACGCCTTGGCCTTTCTGGAACGCCAATAAATAAGGTTCCAAAAGGTATAGGCAGATTAAACTTCCTCAACGATTTAGGCGGATATCCAGTTGGTGGTGATAGTGGCAGCAATGCTAAGATGCAAGATGGATGGAACCTGGAAGAGCTGGGTGCTCTTTTGCAGTTGAGGAAGCTTAGGTTGATTAAATTGGAAAGAGCAACTCATTGCAGTTCAGATTCATTGCTAATGGACAAAAGACATCTCAAAGAGTTAGACCTACATTGCACTAAACGTACAGATGAAGCATATTCTGAAGAAGATACAATCAGTATTGGGAAGATTTTTGAGATGTTAATACCTCCGCACAACCTCGAAGAGCTATTTATTTATGATTTCTTTGGCCGAAGGTTCCCCACCTGGCTAGGTACTATTAATTTGTCTTCTATGAAATACCTCCGCACAAATTTGTTGTGTATCTTCCTCCAATCGGACAGCTCCCCAACTTGAAATTCCTGAGAGTCCAGGGAGCAGTTGCAGTTACCAAGATTGGGCCCGAATTTGTTGGCTGCGGGGTGGGTAATCCTGGATCTACAGATGTTGTAGCTTTTCCCAAGCTTGATACGTTGATGATTGAGGATGCCCAACTGGGAGGAGTGGACCTTTGTTGTTGAAGAAGAAGAAGCAACAGCAGCAGCAGGTAAGGAAAGGGGAGAGGATGGATCTGCTGTGAAGCAAGAAGGGGAAGCACCACCTCCAAGGATGCGGCTGCTGCCACGTTTGGAGGATTTGCAGCTTGACTACTGCCCCAGGCTGAGAGCTCTCCCACGGCAGCTTGGAGAGGAGGCTACCAACTTGAAGGAGCTCGAATTGAGAGAAGTGGAGCGCCTTAAGGTGGTGGAGGACCTCCCGTTCCTCTCAGAGGTCCTTGTAATCGCAGGCTGTGAAGGCCTAGAGAGGGTCTCAAATCTTCCCCGAGTGAGAGAGCTTTGTGTAACCCATTGTCCAATTTTAATGCGTGCTGAGGAGCTGGCCAGCTTGGAGCGGCTGTGGCTGGATGAGGATATGCAGGACGTGTCTTCACTGTGGGTGCCTCGACTTAAACAACAACGCCAACAACTCCATGGTGAGGACTTGGATGTCTACATATGGACATGAACCTGAGAGTCAGATGGCAGTCAGGCATAAGGTATGAACAGAACTGGTTTTACATAAAGTAGTCTTATGTCTTTGTTATCTATCTTGTTTGAAAGTTTCACTATACAAGTTTATAAGACGTGCTCCCTTGTTTGGATTGTCCATTTGATCTGCTTTGCAGTGTGCACTTGTGACTACCACCATTTGATGATCTTTCGTTTGGTATGTGCTGTAGCAGATGTGGTGGTGTGGGGATGGACTGACGAAGCCTGTCTTCGGCGATGAAGCGGCTAGAGAGGTAGTGCTCCGTGCGATGGACTCTGCCCTCCGTTTCCCAAGGACCGAGCTGCCGGGAGGCCTCTCATTTTCCTCCATCTTGTTCGCGTGTGTGACTTTGATCAGCAGGAGCTTGACTGACGGTCCAAGTGCTGGTGTTGACCTCCATCTCTGGACAGAGGCTTCCTGCGCGGCGGTCGGGAGTCCTCGAGCATGCGTTGCTCCTGCTGCTCTTATGAATTCTTTGATGAGGTTGTGCGTGACGAGCTTTTCCTTGCTTGTACTTTATGAACTTGTTAGTGTGAAGAACTACATCGACAGTCGAGTCCCTGTTTGCTTCAGTTCATTTGATTGCAAGGACTATGCAACTTCTCATGTAACTCGTGCAGTTATGACTTCTGAATATGAGAATATCCACATGCTCTGTTGTCTGCTAAAACTCTGTTTCCAGCACTAGTGCAAGTTATCTGCGCTTGATGTTCCTGTCATGTAAAGTGAGCTCGTGTATGTTGCTTGTACTGAAACTGAAGGAATTCATTTATTCACTCGGTTGGTCACTGTGGTTCAGTTCGCTGATAATCGCTCAATTTTCAGGAACAATTTTGACAAGCTTTGCATGATCATGACTTGAATCCCTTCCAAGACAAAATTCTTGTCGTTTTGATGTTTTCCTAAGTAAAACTTCTTAAACTTTGATTGCAAGTATTCTTTTATGTTGTAGGTTTAGAAATATGGTTCAATAAAAGTACACTTAAACTATAATTTATAAATATTTTATAGCAAAAAATATTAGTCAAAGTTATGTTTTGAAGACCGTGTTAATTTTGATACTGGAGGGGGTACTTTCTCAGATCATAAAATGTTTAGATTGTGTTGCTGCATGAAAGTAAGCATATTTCTTGCAGCACAACTAACAAGTTTTGCTTGTCTTCGTAAACAACAAAGAATGGATTACAGACACATCGATCTAGCTTTTTGAGTATTTTTCAGATAGGAAATAGAAACAAAATAGAGAAGTTTCTATACGACAGTTCCTCTTTCTTGCCTAATGATTGGTTTTTTTTTCCCCTGAAATGCGAGGAGCGCTTAGTTGGTTACGAATTGATTATACATTTCCAAACCAATGCTAAGCTATGCTCAAATACGGGGCGCGCCAAATGTATAACTCAGAAGCATGGATTTGATAAATGAAGAGAGGCTCCATTGAACAATTCAGTGCAAAGGTAGAAGATTTGAGGTTGTATCTTAAACTACCATGCCCAACAAGATGGTGTCTTACCTGCTCACCTGAAGTACAATGCTAAGCTATACTATCAGTAAGTCATGAACACTTCGAAGCAGTAATAGAAAATTATGGTGCTAAAGAATATAACGAAACAATAACTGGTACTCACAAACCCTTTGCTCTGGATTATATAAAGATAAATGACAATATTGTAATAGCACGACGCCTCACCTTGCCTTTCCTAACTGGTACTCACAAACCCTTTGCTCTACTCACCAAGTAGATTAATCTACAACCTAGGCGCCCTACAATATATTAAACAATGAATGCGGTCAGGTCAAACGTCATTTTAACTCAGAAAAATTTCAATTGTAAGATGAGAGAAGAACATCAGATTCATGATCCTCTCAGATGAGATCAGGAAGCACAGGGCCGCTTGGGACGTGTCTGCTTCATGTAATGCTGGTTTGTCCATGAAAAAGAACTGTAAGTGAAATACAAGATTTGCTGCCACACTTGTGTATGAAAAGCTCAGTAATCAATTTAGACCCAATTCAAAGACTTAAATATATCATCACTGATCTTGCTGCCACACGTGTAAGGAAGTTTGCTTTGGAGCCAATATGTAGGCAGCAAACTGTCTTACGAAAGAAGTGAGTATTGGCACACTGGAAAAAATGGAAATATAAGATAGTTAATAAGTGTGTGCAAGCAGCAGTGGAATCAGTTAAGGATTTAGGCAAGTCAGACCTGATAAAACTCACAACTAAATACTGCTCCAAGTCACCATTAACTATCCCACACCTTATGCTGGACAATGATGAAAGTTGTGTATAGTCAGCAAAGTTGAGAAAGCTAAAATCGACTGCCCAATGTGATTGCTCCGTTTAATCACAAACGAAATGAGCTGCATTGAAATAAGAAATTGAAGAATCAACCAAACTGCTAGTAACAATTAGAAGCACAGCACTAAAAAAAAATTTAAATAGAAATCAAAATTTAAATAGAAATCAACAAATTGTTATGTTGCTGCGTGCTAACAAAATTGTTAGGAGCGTTTTCCCCAAGCATTAGGAGCATACCTGGGCCATCATTCATGATTACTATGTATATTTCATATTCCATTCTCGCAAGCTATTGCATTCTTTTCAAGTTTACTCACCAACGTCTGAAAAATCCAATTGCAAACAAGCTACGAGTCATATCTCAGGTCATCAGTAATGCTGGAAGGTTTTTATTTCAGTCTCATAGTGCAACGACTCAGTGTACTCTTGATTGCATACAAGCTATGAGTCCGATCTCAGGTCATCAGTAAAAAAACTGCTTCAATTTTTGTTTAATTTCAACCTCACAAACCAACCATTCAATCGCTCCGTAGTAATTGGTGCTATGTTGCGATGACAACGGGAACAACATGTATCAGTATGCCGGCCATCA
Organism: Eragrostis nindensis; assembly: GCA_012490785.1. Lineage (NCBI taxonomy): Eukaryota > Viridiplantae > Streptophyta > Magnoliopsida > Poales > Poaceae > Eragrostis > Eragrostis nindensis. The sequence goes on from JAAXCT010000368.1 coordinate 146,306, forward strand.
ATCAACATATCAATGTGTTACTACTTGAGAAAATAAGAAAAAAAGGGCATCTTACCTAGAGGTTCCTGAGGATGCAGTGATGGATGAATCCGGCGGTACAGTTGAAGTAGTGGTGGCACGTGTACGTGGCGTGCGCCCGCAGCTCCAGCTTGTCCGGCCGCCATTGCCATGCTCGTTCTCCTGTCGTCGGCGTCGTGAGAGGCGGAGGCGGCGGTGGAGGCAAAGGGCGCGGGCGACCGGGGCGGCATGTCCTGGAGAGAGAGGCGATCACAAGTCGGAGAGGGAGGCGACGACGAGGATGCAATTACCGGGGTGTGAGGACCTGGAGCCTGTGCATCTCCTCGCAGAATCGTGGAGGAGCCAGCTCCAACACACTAATCTGTCTTCCCTCGGCGTCGATGAACTGGATGGATCCACCAGCCTCATCCGCGGCGGTTAGTGGAGGCACGGCGGAGGACCTGGACGTCGTGGACGACGACGCAGCACGGCGATCCACCAGCCTCCTCCGCGGCGATCCGGCCACCAGCAGCAGCGCGGCACGAGGTGAGAACGGCGGAGGCGCTTGATGCAGACCTCGACAACGATCGCGATCACGACCTTAGAGAAACTTTCCTATGAACCTCGATCGCCCGGGATGGAAATTTTTTTGAAAGGAACCCAGGATGGAATTGGATTTTCATGATTGACGTAAAAAAAAATGAAGCGGGATTGGACGAAAGGGTAGCTTTGGTCACTGTCGGGGGAGGCTCACTATGTCTCCTCCCCCTCGCCCAAAGGTCTGGCCTGCCATGAAGCCTATCAAGGCCAAGATGATGAATAGTATAAGACAGGCCCATCTACTTTGGTCTTTGGCCTGCTAGGGTTAGAGAATCCCACTTTGTAATAAGGAAATGACCATAGTGACCTTGGAGGAAGGGCAATATGGTACTTGTAATTCTAGAGTTACAGGGGTGTATCAGCCTATAAATACCCCCCTACCACCCTTAGGACAAGACATTGAATACAAACTCTTAATTACCTACTTCTCTTGGCTCTTGTTTGGTCCTTTTCTAGTCCTTTCCAGGTCCCTCACTTGTGGTAGACCTTTGGAGGATCTCCTTCTACTATTGTGGGCTTGTAACCACAACAGTTGGCGCCGTCCGTAGGGATCGAACAAGAAGCCACGACGAGATGACCAAGAGGACTGAAAAATCAAAAACTGACCCTCCGGCAGGGGGTGCCCGGAAGACCAGGTCCGCGGCTTCGGACGACGGCATCGACCCGCTGACGATAATCCGCACCTTCCCCAGCGGCTCGACGCTTCCGACGACCGTCCCTTCGGCATCGACCTCGGTGGTACCACCTTCGGAGACCAATAACAACACAACCAACGTCGACCTTCCAGCAGTCGAGGAGGCGGCCGAAGGCGCCGAAGGCTCCTCCGAAGACGAAGAAGAGAACATCGACACGGGCGAGGTCGAGCGCCGCGACGAAACGATGGAACCACCTCGAAGGAACGCCGAAGCCGAAGCGCGGAGCCAGAGGGGGCTCGCCGAAGCAGTGGCTGAGGAGCAGCGTTTGGCGGAGCTCCAAGAGGCATACAACCGCGAAGCTCGCGAAGCTGACGAAAGGCTGCTGAGGCAACGCGCCTTCGAGAACCTGGACCGAGACGAAGCTACTTATCGCCTTCGAGCCGAAGCCGCGCGTCGACAGCAAGTTCATCTCCAGGCTCAACTGAACACCCTCCGACGCACCGGTCGCCGAGAGGTTGACATACCGGAACACCGCCAAGAGCGCGACGAGAGGCACACCCACTCCAGCGGCAGCAGGCGCCACGCAAGCTCTTCCGATACAAACCAACCGCTTTCCGCGCGCTTACAATCGGTGCCGTGGCCCCGGAAGTTTATTTCAGTGAAGCTGCCAACCTTTGATGGCACCTCCGACCCCCACGAGTTCTTCATCAGCTACGAAACCGCCATCGAGTCAGCAGGGGGCGACGACGACATCAAGGCCAAGGCCTTCGTCCTTGCTTCGAGCGGGATTGCCAAGACATGTGTAACATCCCAGCCTATTGTTGTGGCCTTTATTCATTTATCGAGCCTCATAGCATTTTAACGATTCTATAACCAATCCAATTGGTTTTGTTTTACCACTGCCAACTTATTAACTCAAATGACGCTAAAAATTTCATTGGATTACTATCCTACCACTTTTGACTATATTCTTCACTAATTATTTCATCAAAAACTTCCTTGTGATTTTAAAAATATCGTAGTATCCTTTTTATAGGATTATCCATTAATGAAAACAAAATATGATTAAATTTTTATTTTGCTCCAAAATTTATTTTTGAAAGCCTCTATATATTAAGTTGAATAAAATTAACTTTACCCTTGATCATATGTGCCTACTAACCTTTGTCGAAAAATTACAACTAGAACTATATGCTAACCCTCACTACGAGCTAACATTTTTGATTGTAACTATGCAAAAGAGACTTGATGATAACCTCCATTTCACCTTGGAAGATGGAGATTCAGGCCGACAAGAAGCAAAGTTTATGAAGAAATATTCCAAGTACAAGAAACTAACTATATCAAGAAAGAACAAGTGGACTACATGGATAGCGCTCGTCACCCTCGGGCCTTGATGAAGGAACTAACTTTATATGTTGTGCATTGCATTTCAAGTGTTTTATGAATGATAAGTGAAAACTTATTTAAGGGGGGTAGGACGTAAAAATGTGTTAACCCACCTAATCTTTCGATCATGTATGCTAACTTTTCATATACGGAGAAAAGTTTTTCACAATCCTTACTAATAAATGCTAATGAACGCAAGGTGGTTTTCTTTGAAAGTCCCTCTTTCCTAAAACGATGTTTTTCGATGAATACGAAGGAAGGAAGTATTACATAGGCAAAAACTCCAAGAAACCAACCATGTCGAAAAGGAAGCGAGACGAATGCTTGAAGATCGTTCCCCTTCCCCCCAGGAACCGGCATACCGAAGACGAAGAGACTAACATTGCCTCGAAAATTTATTTTCAAAACCATCCTCACTAACACTTCACGGAATCTCGGGGACGAGATTCTTTTTTAGGGGGGTAGACTGTAACATCCCAGCCCCTAGGCTATCGTTTTTAAGAAGGTTAATCGCTCCTTAACCTAAAGCCTCGATAATTCAAAATAAATTAGATGAAAACATTTTGAATAAAATGATAACCTAAGTCATTTCCGGTGTTAATAAATAATTTGTTGTGATTTCAATTTGAGTGTTCATATTTAAAGTTTGAAGTATTTGGAGTTGGTGTTTATGTTTAAATTTCCTATTTGAATGATTTCTGGAAATTTGAACTCATGCATGCATTGCATTTCATATTGCACCGCGTTTTGCTTGAATTTTTGTGGGAGTTTGGAATTACCAAAAATCCATGAAAATTCATCATAGCTTTCAAACCCATAGAAGTAATTTCTGCGAATTTGTCCGAATTTTTGGAGAACGTTTGAATAGGTAGAAAATTCGTAAACCATTCAGTCTGTTTAAAGATTCGAAGAAAAGTAACCGGAGTTAGTTGGGCTCGACCCACTTAGCAAACTGTTGCCTCGGCCTGCTTCAGCCCAGTCCAGCCCGCATCAGCCCGCGTCGGCCCGCTCCCTTCTTCCCCTTCCTCTGTCCACGCGCGACGTGCACCGCGTGCGCGCCGCGATGCGCGCCACCGCCTTGTGCCGCTACCCGCCTCACCGCCACGTAGCAGACGCTTTCCCGCGCCTTCCTCTCACCAGAGCGCCTGTACTAGCGCTGACCCGGGGCGAGGAAAGTCGCACGCCGAGCAGTTTCCGCATCGCACGCTGCGCCTCGCCATTCGTCGCCGCGGCACCGCCTCCCTGTGCAACTCAGTTCCGCTGCTGTAGCGCCCCGCCATCGCTCGCCACGTGCGTCACGGTGTTCCCTAAGCTCTCTCGCACGCTCTACCGCCTTCGGTGCCCTCTCTTTCTCTTCTCTCGCGTGCGACGTTGACAAGCTGGCCATGCGCCAGTGCGCCGGCATCCCAAACCACCCTCCTTCCCTATAAAAGCTTGAGCCCGTCCCTCCTGCTATTCCTTTCATCCCTCCATACCTCTCTCAAGCCAATTTTGCCCAGAAATCCCTAATGGATAAGGTGAATTTGGTCTTTCCCCATTTCCGACCGCCGTCGCCATCGCCGGAAATTGAAGCTCTTCCGGTTAGCTTTGCTCCGTCTCTTCGTTCATACAACACCTATGAGCCTCGCTTAACTCTTTTCCTTTCTCTTTTCTCCAAGATTTTGGGACATAGGACCTCAGCGCCATCGTCGCCCCGGCTCCACCGCTGTTGATCGATGAGCCGTCATCTCCGGCCGCCGCTGCCCGCACTGCTTGCTCGGTGAGCCTCCTTGATGCTAGTAGATGCCAGTACATCAGCATGAACTCGTAGCCGCGCCTCTTCCTTGCATCGCATGGTTGCTCTGTTGCCGCGCAGAATAGGTCGTCGCCGCGCCGTTGCTATAGGCCGCCATCGTCGACGAGGCGACTACCGGAAGGTAGCTCTTGACCTCGCGCGTCAATTCGCCTAGCTCTTCGTCGAAGTCCACCGTCGAATCGCCGCCGGCGAGTGATTCCGCTGCCGCCTCTTCTGCACGTGCTAAGCTTGCTTAGGATTAATCTGATGCTGCCATGTGTCATTCTCCAATCGGCCAGAATTCATTTAAACGTTTTTAACTCGAAATCAATAGGAAAATAATAAGGAAAATTTGGTAAAAATGCTAGAAAATTTCCTTATCATTTTAGGACCCTTTGGCACTGCTCATTAGAAACTAATTATAGGAAAAATGTGCTAGGAAATAAATAGTTAGTTTTGCCCATGTTATTTGATTTACTAGGTAAACATTTCCCTTTTATTTGTTAAAAAGATTCACTTGCACTTTCCTGCATAGATAAAACTTGTACATGAATATGACTAAGACCTTTTCCTATACATTGGAAGTAGAAAATAAATATAACTCACATGTCATAAAACTTTAAATTGCACCTATGGTATAAATCAAATCCCACAAAATATATGAAACCATTAGCTTGTTTCATAATGCATTTAAGATCATTTCCCATCGTTTTACCATACTTAAACCATAGGACATGTTGCGTAAACATTTAACTTGATGTACTCATGTTTCTTGTGAAAACATTATAATTCCTTATTAGAAATAGTTTGCATATTCACATATAAGTTACACATATAATTGCTATAAGTAAAGTGTATAGGTCTCACCCTAAATACATGTAATTATTAACATAGTAATTTTGTATATAAGTTTGATTTTAAAATACTAAGTTAATTAACCTAAATAAATGGACATATCATATATACATGTGCATGTAGGTTTAATTACACCCCATGTTCCTGAATATATGTTACACATCATAGGTATACATGCAACTAAATATATATATATAATTCAAGGAAGAATTTGTAATGATGAAACCTATACAACATGTATGTATTTCATGCATATAGTTTATACACGCATTTCCACATATTCTTGCTTAATTTAGATACTTAGGTTACATATGCATATGGCACCATATTCATAATATCTAAATCATGTAAAATAAATTCTTAGAACATGCCATATGTAAATAATTAAGTTTAAACGAAATATATCTTTAATTATGTCATATGTATGCATAAAGGCATATAAATACTTATAAAAGATAAGATATTAATACATAGGAATGTTCTCATATGCATTAGAAGCATGTAACTTCATTTTACATGTAAATCATTTTAGGAATAATTGCTACGTAAATTTAGTTTATTTATTCATGTTTGTTTAAACAACATCGTGTTTATTAGTAGAAATAATTATGGATTTCACATAATAGATATGCACGCAATCACCATCAATAAAACATGTGCATCTCATTATTTTCACTATAGTGGTTTTGCAAATAAAGGTTCATGCATAATCTACACCTTGCTTTCTTTAAGAGGAAATAACTTATAAATAATTTGTCTAGGTGAATATGGCCATTATAAGGCCCGGAGTATATCTCCTATCGAAAGATCATCGTAAAATTAACGGGACCACGTGAACCCTAGTTGTCTCCTTTTCTATCTCGTTTGTTGATTGAACCCGTTCGCGTGTAATCACGTTTATACGAGCTTCAATTAAATAGTTCTTTTTACGAAATGCATTTCATAAGCATGCTCTTTGATTTTTATTCAAAATATTGTGTTTATTGTAGATTTTATTGCATCTTCATAGATGGTTTATTTGGATCTCTCGGAGTTTGTTGATCGTGGATTGACGTGAGTGAATCGTCGGAAGATTACATCGCCGGAAGATCGACACTTGAAGATCGTCGTATAAACTATGTATATAAAGGTGCGAGGCAAGCACACCCCCTTGATCATTTTGATCCTATGTTTGCAAATGCATTTAAGTGCTTAATTTGTAGGATAAATGGTGCATAATTTATATCACTAAAAATGCTTACTTGGGAAATGGTAGATACTACCTATTGATTTTATCCCCTTTGTTAAGACTATATCATATTCCCTTGTAACCATAGGTTGGGCTATAAAAATGGTTATAAGCTCTAAGCTTCATAATATAGTTAATTACTAATTAAGCTTGCTAAAATGAAAGGCTATATTTTGTATAAATGTAAGTACATGTATAATCATTAAATTTATAGATTATGTTGATGGGAAATTATTGTTGATGATATATGATGATAATTTAGATGTTGACGGGTTTTGATGTGATAATGTTAAATTGGATTAATGATGGTTTGATAATGATGATTTTGGAGACCCGTCACATCATATAAGGACCGGTACATTTGTATCTTGATTTAAAGAAATATCGTGCGACCATGGATGCTGGTATGGGACGGCCATGGCTAAGTAATTAGTTGAATGTCGCCTTGCCTTCTAGAAGTAGAGAATGTATGGATAATTTACCAGATTTGGTGGTTATTCAGAGGGACCTCCATCACTACGGTTTTGGGCTTAAGGTTTACTAATACAATGAATTGTACCCTTTTCCTGCCTAACTATCCATGTTTGAAGGAGGGGATAAATTGTACCTCTGGGATGTTAGTGGTCAGGTTCAGAGGGACTTTTGACAATTTAGGGAAGGCAAGGTTAACAAACGGCTAATGAAAACGTCATGTGTGATACCGATGTGCACACTTCGTGAGTGCACGGTGCTTGCAACACCACAGACGGTCACTCACTGTCCATGGGTACAGCGTACAAACTCTGCAGAGTAATTAATCCATTCGAATGGCCGTGCTTGCGGTCTCAAGCTCCTTAATGATAGGTCTTTGTTTAGAGAATGGTTGGGATTAAAATTGATCATGATTTTTCTGGTTATTGATATATGAATGGCATAGATGATGATTTTATAGGAACTTAACATGGAAGTCAAGTATGGCACTTTATTCATATGATATTTTACTTGTGCTTACATTTATGCAATTTATATTCAAGTAATTTAATTTAGTAATTATTTCATTAATCAAGTTTAGATTGCCATTTGCTCATTTATGCAAATTTACCCATATTATACCTTCCTTCATTTGGCCTTGCATATAATTATGATTTTGCTATTATTCACCCGCATGCTTGCCTCCGATAACTTTGTTTCAGAGATGACATGAATTCTCGGTGAGGAACGACGCCGTTCTTTCTAGGAGTTCAACTTCCAGTCAATTGCCTGTGGGATGAACATGGGGCACACGCTGGAGATTTGAATTCCTTTAGGTTACCGATGTGTTTATTTCTTAAGGTATTTCGTCGGCCGTGAGCCAATATTTTTGTAAATTTCAAATAAACTTGATAGTTAAATTTTGATGTGGCTATGGTTCCACTGTGATTACCGTGTATACTTGTCATTGATCCTGGGGCAAGTACAGAAAACACGGAGTTTCGGGTGATTTAATTACCCGGGACGTTACAACATGGTACACCAAGCTGCCGGCAAACAGCATCTACTCATGGGAGCAGCTTCGGGACCAGCTCCAAATCCACTTTCAAGGCAACTACGCTGCGAAGGTCACGGCGGCAGACCTTCAGGCGTGCAAGCAGAAGGACGGCGAGTCATTGCAAGACTACACCCGGCGCTTCATCCATCTGAAGTGCCAGGTGGAAGGAGTACCAGATTCAATCATCATCGAAGCGGTGACCAAGGGCATGAGCCTGTGCCCGGCACGGTCCGAGATCCGAAGGACCGAGCCGAAGACCTGCACTCACCTGCTGCAAATCCTGGAAGCACATGCACGTGCCGACGAAGACTTCCGGCGCGAGAAGGAGGCGCGAGCAAGCCAAAAGAAGAACGACCGGGGGAAACGTCACAGCGACCGAAGCGACGATCCCCCGGATGACCGCCGAAGCCACCGCTCCCAGCGCCGAGAGGTCCACAACATCAACAATTCCCGAAGCCGGAGTCCGCAGAGAACGGACAATCGTTCCGGAGGCTCGCGAAACAACTCGCGGCACTCCGACAACGGTCGCCGATACAACAACCGAAGCTCTCGCGACCCATACTGCGAGGTTCACGGCGTCAATCAGGGCCACACATCGAAGCAGTGCCCCCAAATCGCCGCCTTGCGTGAAGCAAGGGAGCGCCGCGACGCCGACGCCGCTCGAGGAGTCAACCTCATACATGGGGCTTCCGGAGCGGGCGAGGCCTTGCCTCCGCCTCCGGAACATCATCCAACCGGCCACAACGTCATCCTGGCCATCACCGGGGGCTCCAGCCAGCCCTACGCCTCGAAGAGGCAGCCTCGCGATTACGTGCGGAAAGTCAACCATGTGGCCGCTCATCCGCCATTGGCCCGATGCCGCTGGTCGCACGTGCCGATCACCTTCACTCAGGCAGACCTTCACCCGATGGAGTACCCGCACAAGGACGCCTTCATGATCAACGCCAACATGCGCGGGACGGAGGCCGTCGCGTGCTAATTGATGGCGGCAGCTCTGGTGATGTCATCTTCATCGACGCCTTCAACCAACTGGGCATCCCCCGATCTGAGCTACGGGCCTCCGACAGCCCCCTCGTCGGCTTTGGGGGAGAGCCAATTCACGCCCTCGGGAGCGTGAAAATCGCAGTCTCCTTCTCTGGGCCAGCGGGACATCGCACCGAGTTGATCTCCTTCGACGTCGTCGACATGCCTTACGCCTACAACGCCCTCTTCGGCAGGGGGCTCATCAACGCCTTCAACGCAGTCACCCACCACGGCTACCTCTGCATGAAGATTCTGGCTCCGAATGGAGTCATCACTGTTTACGGTGATCAACTCGCTGCCCGCCGCATCGAACACGGCCAAACTCCTGGCCAGAAACAAGTGCACCCGCTCCGACACGAGCCGAAGCCTGAGACGGTCGAAGCAGCTACACCAACACCTCAGGCAGGAACCCCGAAGGCGCGCGTCGACGGTCAAGTCAAGAGCGTGGTCTTGTCTCCCGATCGTCCCGACCAAGCCGTCCTCATCGGCGAGGGGCTTCCGCCGGAACTGGAAGCAAGCATCATCGACCTCCTCCGGAACAACAAGGACGTCTTCGCTTGGTCAACTAGCGAGCTCTCCGGAGTGGACCGCAGCATCATCGAACACAAGCTCGACATCGACCCGAAGGTGACCCCCATCAAGCAAAGAAAGAGGGAATGGTCGAAGGAAAAGAAGGCGGCGCTTCGTGCGGAGATCCAAAAGCTCAAGGGTGCGCAAGTCATCTGGGAAGTGAACAAGTCCACCTGGCTCGCGAACCCGGTCCTCGTCAAGAAACACACCGGCCAGTGGCGGATGTGTATCGACTACACCACCCTCAACAAGGCATGCCCGAAGGACGACTTCCCTTTGGCTCGCATCGACGAACTGGTCGACTCCACGGCCTGGTGCGAGCTCATGAGCTTCCTCGACGCCTACTCTGGGTACCACCAAATATGGATGGCCCCCGAAGACGAGGAAAAGACGGCGTTCAAGACAGACGACGGAACCTACTGCTACGTCCGCATGCCCTTTGGCCTCAAGAATGCCGGAGCAACCTTCTCCAGGGCAATACAGAAGACTCTCGGAGACCAGCTCAACCGAAATGCGGCAGCGTACATCGACGACGTCGTCATCAAAAGCACCTCCGACTCCGGCCATCTCGGCGACTTAGCCGAAACCTTCGCGAACCTGCGGAGGGTGGGCTTCAAGCTGAACCCGGCCAAATGTACCTTCGGTGTTCGTGCCGGCAAACTCCTCGGTTTCCTCGTCTCCAAGCGAGGCATCGACCCAAACCCGGAGAAGATCAAGGCCATCACCGATATGGAGCCACCCAAGACCACCAAGGAGCTACAGCGCTTCACCGGCAGACTCGCTGCTCTCAGGAGATTATTACCCGAGCGGCAGAGAAGTGTGTTCCCTTCTACCAATGCCTTCGGGGCCCCGGCCTGATGCGTTGGGGGGACGAACAAGACAAAGCATTCGAGGAGATCAAGTCATATCTGGTCAAGGCGACCACGCTCCGCCCTCCGCCTCCGAAGGCGCCGCTCCTGTTGTACGTGTCGGCCCCTCCGGCAGCAATCAGCGCGGTCCTCGTACATGAAGTCCTTGTCGGACAAGCTGGTGCAGCAACCCATATATTACGTATCGGAAGCCCTCTCCGGAGCCCGACTCAACTACAATGTCGTTAACAAGCTGGCTTTCGCTGTGTTGATGGCATCACGAAAGTTGCGCCGATACTTCGAAGGCCACGAGATCACGGTGCCCACCTCGTTCCCATTGAAGGACGTCCTCGGCAACAGGAACGCGTCAGACAGCATGGCCAAATGGGCCATCGAGCTAGCAGCCTTCGACATCAAGTTTGTGGCCCGTAAAGCCATCAAGTCCGGAATCATCGCCGACTTCATCGCCGAGTGGACACCCGCTCCGGTTCCGGAGAAGCTGCCCCAAGAGCCGCTCTGGACAGTACATGTCGATGGGGCTTGGGGCTCCTCCGGAGCGGGATGCGCTGCCGTCATCACTTCGCCGAGCAACCAGAAGCTTCGGTACTCGGCTTCGCTCGCATTTCCAACAACAAACAATGCAACAGAGTACGAGGGCGTCCTCCTCGGGCTCCGCCAGCTCCGGGCACTCGGCGCCCGAAGAATCATCGTCTACACTGACTCCCAGCTCATCTCCGAGCAAGTCTCAAAGGAGTACATGGCCCGAGACCCAGAGATGGCAAGCTACCTCAAGGTCGTCCGAAGCATGGAGAAACACTTCTCCGGCTTCGACGTGAAGAATATCTCCAGGGTACGCAATCAGGAGGCCGATGCCTTGGCTAAGGCAGCGGCGAACCAGCTCCCAATACCTCCTGACACCTTCCACGAGGTGTTATCGGAGGCATCCTTCGCTCCAAAGAAGCCGGTGCCGGTCATGATCCTAAGCGGCGAAGACTGGCGTGCTCCGATTCGAGCACAACTCGAGGGGCGGTACTGTGCTGATGACCCGGTGGAAGAGAAAAGGGTCAAGCTGCGCACCCGAAGCTACATCATCTTCAACAACGTCCTATACAAGAAAGGTGTTACGGAGCCACTCCTACGCTGCCTTTCGTTCGACGAAGGCAAGGCGCTCCTTCGGGACATCCATGAGTGGCTGTGCTCATCGCACCTCGCCCCCCGGGCCCTCGTCGCCAAGGCGTTCCGGCAAGGGTTCTACTGGCCTACAGCAGCTCGCGACGCCGAAGAACTCGTCCGCACTTGCCCCAGCTGCCAGTGGATGGGAAGACAATCACATCGCCCAGCCACCCCGCTCCAGCCAATCCTCCGGTCTGGCCTCTCGCCCGGCGGGGCATCGACATCGTCGACCCCTCCCCATCGCTCCCGGCAACCTCAAGTGGGCGGTAGTGGGATACGAATACTTCTCCAAGTGGATCGAAGCCGAGCCCCTCGCTAACATCACGGCGCGCTCGGTCCGGAAATTCTTCTGGAAAAACATCGTTTGCCGCTTCGGTGTGACGATGCGCATCACCGTCGACAACGGCTCTCAATTCGAGTCTCACCTCTTCAAAGAATACTGCCTCTCCATTGGCGTCCGGGAGTGCTTCGTCTCCGTCACCCCCCCGAGAGCCAACGGAGCGGTGCAGAAAGCCAATGGCACTGTCTTTGACGGCATCAAAAAATGCCTCCTCGGCCTGCCGAAGGGGAAATGGGCCGAACAACTACCCAATGTGTTGTGGTCACTCCGCACGACAAAGTCAAGGCCGACGGGGTTCTCGCCGTTCCGCCTCCTGTTCGGAGCCGAAGCAGTCACGCCGGAGGAAGTGCAAAACGGCTCGCTTCGCACTACCTCGCCGCTCGCCAACGATGAAGACGTGTCCAAAGACCTCCTCGAAGAAACAGGACTCCAAGCAGTCGCCAACTTGAAGCGGTACATGGCTTCGGTGGAGAACTCGTACAACCAAAAAGTCAACCCCGAAACTTCATTCAGGGCGACCTCGTCCTCAAGCAAAGTATTCACCCGACATCTGTCGGCAAGCTTAACAGCAAGTGGGAAGGGCCCTTCGTCATCTACAACTCAATTCGCCCGGGGGCCTTTCATCTGATGGAGCTCGACGGAACACCGCTTCCGAGAACATGGAACGCTGATGCCCTTCGCCGATACTATGTCTAAGGACTTAGCATCCGTCGGCCTTCAAAGCCGCGTAGCCTGCGCGCTACAAGCTACCTGTACCTTGTTTCTGTGTGTTCTTCTTTCTTTCGGCAGTAGGGCGACGATGATCCCCTTAGCTGCATTCCCCGAGGGGCCATGTAACCGGCACCGATGAATGAAATGAGAAACCCTCTTTCGGTGCTCAATTACAAAGAAATCCAGCCGGGAGCCGGAGGTAAACTCCGACACGACAAACCGGAACTCCCATCGGCAATAGTCGAAGGCGGGGCATTCGTTAAAGACCCTGCAAAACATGCACGAAGCTAAACTAAGTCAAAGGGGGGATGCCTCTGACTTAGCAAAACTTTCGTCCCACTCCCGACGAGTAAAGGGGGGGACGACGCTCGAAACGAGCTTACTTCCTCGCCGAAAGTAGAGCGACGGAGTCCCTTCGAGGCTACCCTCGACACAAATTCCGTTCCACTCCCGACGAGTAAAGGGGGGACGACGCTCGAAACGAGCTTACTTCCTCGCCGAAAGTAGAGCGACGGAGTCCCTTCGAGGCTATCCTCGACTTCAACAAATTCTCGTTCCACTCCCGACGAGTAAAGGGGGGACGACGCTCGAAGCAAGCTTACTTCCTCGCCGAAAGTAGAGCGACGGAGTCCCTTCGAGGCTACCCTCGACACAAATTCCGTTCCCCTCCCGACGAGTAATGGGGGGACGACGCTCGAAACGAGCTTACTTCCTCGCCGAAAGTAGAGCGACGGAGTCCCTTCGAAGCTACCCTCGACACAAATTCCGTTCCACTCCCGACGAGTTATGGGGGGACGACGCTCGAAACGAGCTTACTTCCTCGCCGAAAGTAGAGCGACGAAGTCCCTTCGAGGCTATCCTCGACTTCAACAAATTCTCGTTCCACTCCCGACGAGTAAAGTAAAGGGGGGGACGACGCTCGAAACAAGCTTACTTCCTCGCCGAAAGTACAGCGACGGAGTCCTTTCGAGGCTATCATCGACTTACAAGATTTTGTTCCACTCCCGACGAGTAAAGGGGGGGACGACGCTCGAAACGAGCTTACTTCCTCGCCGGAAGTAGAGCGACGGAGTCCTTTCGTGGCTATCCTCGACTTACAAGATTTCGTTCCACTCCCGACAAGGGGGGGACGACGCTCGAAACGAGCTCAATTCCTCACCGAAAGTAGAGCGACGGAGTCCCTTCGAGGCTACCCTCGACTTCAACAAATTCTCGTTCCACTACGACAAGGGAGCAGGGGACGACGTCAATTATATTACGATAGTCAGATAACACGCTCGAAAGAGCCTCCAATTCAACATATGTTGAGCTGAACAGCTCGACACCGGTTACAATACCGATAAGCAGGCACCTCGACACAGGGCCCGAAGGCCCACCCTACAGCCCACTACTGGAGCGCGTCCCTAAGGATGCTTCGGCCTTAGTTATTTCCTCCCGGGCTCGCGCCAGAGTGCGCCGGAGCGAAGCGAAGTCTGCCGGAGTCGACGCAGAAGCAACATCAGCCTGCAACTGCTCCAAGTCCACCTCGGCGGTGGCGTCTTCGTCATCGCTCGACACGTCAACCACCTCTGCCTTCGGAGCAACAAGAAGAGGAGGGTTCAGCGCTAAGTCCAAACAATGCGCTTCGCGACGAACCCGCCTCTCAAGCAAAGCTTCGGAAGGGACTCTCGGTACCTGTGACATCAACCGCGAGTTTTGGAGGCGCAAATACCGGAAGAAGTCCCCGAAGGACCCCCCTTGATTGCGCCGAAGCCAACGGCGCCACTGCGTGCCCTTCACATAGTACGGTCGACCCTCCGGAGCGGACGGACTCCCGGCCGGAATCAGAATGCTCTCCGGAATAACGTCGAGGCATACTAAGGCGTGATTGCCTTCGGCCTCGCTCGAAACCTATAAGTCGCAGTGGAAGTGCATAAACATCATGAAGAAGAACAAGTCCATTTAAACAGCCCAAAGGGCACCTAGTACAAGCTATGTACACCAAAAGAAGCATGGCACGAAGCCTACGAAAAACTCACACCTAGGGGGGAGGCTGGGCCGATGAGTCAACTTCCGTGACGTTGCCCTGAGCCGTCACCGAGCCTCCACCCCCGCTACACACTAAGGTGCTGGCGCTGCCGGCCCCGGCAGGGATTTCGCCCGACGGAGGCGTTACCACTGAGGAAGCGGCAACCGGAGGCGGCGCGGGAGCTGAGGTGCCGCTTCCGGGCTTCGACTTCCGAGATGCTGCAGCAGCGAGAGCAGACTGGTGAGCCAGTTTCTCCCCCACCACCAACCAGAAGTGTTGGCCGAGCTGGTTCCCGAAGCTCCGCACCTTCGAGGCCAGCTCCCGAAACCGGCCCCATCCCCAGCCGCCATCTCCGCCAGCTGCGGCGAAGCGGAAGCAGCAGCGAGAAGGTGAGTGCAGCCCACCTGCACGAGGGAACCGAAGGCCGCATCCAGGCGGTCTCGGCGCAGAAAGTGCCGAAGGCCTTCATGGCCCGGGAGGCCAACTTCACGGAACGCACAAGGCGCCCGATGCTCCCACTAAGGTCATCGGCGGCGTGCTTCATCGGCTGCACCTCGACGCCCAACCCTTCCAGCAGGCTATTGAAGTCCCCAAGCGCCTGCCACGCTGCAGCAGCATCTTCGTCCCTTTGCGTCTTGGCCGCGTTCAGCAGCGCCTGAGTCTCCGACAGCTCCTTCTCGGTGGCCTCCTTCGCGCGGGTCAAAGCCTCGAAGGAGATCTTCAAGCTCTCCAGCTCTTTCCATGCCTTCTTGGAGACCTCCTTCGCCGACGTCAAGGCATCGGAAGCGGTCTTGTTCGCCGCTAAGGCCTTCTCCAGCTCCGAGGCAAGAGCGTCACGACCTTGCTCCGCCGCCTGCTGGCCCTTCTGTGCCGCTTCGGCAGCTCCCTCCGCGGCTTCGACACGCGCCCGGAGCCGCGCAAGGTCGAAACCTTCGAGCGACGCCTGCAGATGTCGAGCAAGCACCGTCGCCTGCCGAAGAAGCGAAACAGGTCAGCTAAAGCACGTAAATCGAAGCAAACCTCGATCGCCTTCGCACAAGGAGCACAAACCTTGATCGTCAGTCCGGAGAGAGCCATTGCAGCGTCTTCCGGAGCAACTTCTTCCATGGCCTCCTCCAGCTCACCGAGCCCGTTGAAGTCATAGACCCCCCGAAGGACTTCGGCGGCTTCCGGACGATCCACGAAGTCACTCCAATCGAGACAGGCCTCCAACCGCCTCACAGCTCCGGCCGCTTCGATGGGCCACCTCCCAAAGTATCCCTTCCCCTGGCCATGACTGGGCCCCGGGTCGGCCCCCCCTTCTCTCCTCCGGAAAGCTCTTCCTCGGAGATTTCCTTCTCGACACGAGCGCCTTCCGCTAGAGCAACAGAGTTAGTGGGACTTCCACAACCAGCAAAGCAAGAGTGATGGAAAGAGAAAACGATACCGGGAGACCGAAGAACCGGCTCCATCGTTCCCTCGACGTCCGCCGCGAAGGAAGGCATCCCAAAAAACCCGACGTCCTCGTCATCGGAATCGAGATTCACCACCTTCTTCGCCACGCGCGGAGCCGTCGCAGCGGCAATTGCCACCCGGGCAGCGTCGTCGGTCAACTCCTCCAAGTCGGTGCCATACCCCAAGTCCCCGGCGATGCAGGAGCCGAAGCCCCAGCTCGGGAAGAAGACCTCTCGACACGCGTTTCGGTGGGCCGAGGCCTCTTCGGCGCCGGCCTGCTGGTATCCCCGGCAGCGCGCTTCGAGCCAGCCGGGAGAGTGGTCTCCGGAGCCAAGGGAGCTTCACTCTCGGCCTCCTCATCTTCCCCCTCGCCGCTGGCAGCCACGACTACCTCTCGTTCCGGCAGCTCGAGCTCCGGGTACTTGAGGGAGAGCACCCGGTTGATGCGGGGACCCCCAACAAGCTTCGCACGACGCGAAGCCTCGTCCGGAAGGAAGGGCCCGAGAATCTCAGCGGCACCGTCCTCCACCTCCTTCAGCGTCATAGCTGCACAAACCACAAGGTCAAACTACGACAAACAACCGAAGAAAGTGTTCACCGGAACAAACGTACCTGCGAAATCCTCGGGCTTCAAATGGACCTCCGGGTCTGCGCCCGAAACTTCAACAACGAACCTCTGCTCCCAATCACGGAGCAGAGGCCACACCCCCGCCGCGACAAACTCCTCGCAGAGGTCGCGCATCGAGAGCTTCCGCGCCACGGTTGCCAACAACTGCACCCGGGACTCGCCGGTCCCGTCCAACTGAACCGTCGGGTACCGATGGAACAACACCTCCGACATCGTCGACCGGAGAGGACAATCATCCTCCACGCGGTAGTAGAACCACCCGGTCGTCCAACGCCCCCAGTGCGCCTTGTACGCCTTCGCCGGGACGACGGCCTCGGGGCGGGGGACGAAGGAGATGACTCCCATGGAGCCGACGACGTCCTTCCCGTCCAACTTGAAGATTTTCTTCACGGCGTGCGCATAATGCGTCGCCGCGAAGGCACCAGCGTGCGGCCGAGACCCTTCGAGCCAAAATGCCCACTCGAAGACGCTCAGCCGAACGAGCGCGTTGACGGTAACTTGCTGGATCTCGAGGCCGAAGAGATCCAACACCTCCGCCACAAAGGGGGAGCACGGCATCCGGAACCCAGCTTCGAAGAACCGCCGGTACAGGACGATGTACCCGTCCTTCGGACTCGGCGTCGTCTCCGTCTTCCTTGGCGCCTCGGCCCGGCTCCGATCCAGGAGCCCGCTGGCTGCCATCTTGTCCAGCGCCTTCGAGTCCACCGTGCTCCGGTCAAGGAACGACGACGCAGGGAAGCGGTCGTCGATACGGACGCGCTGCGAAGCGCTAGTCTTCCCCTTCCGAGCCATCTCCGAAGCCAGGACGACTACTTCGAAGCAACGAACTAAAGCAACGAAGCGAGCGCAAACAGCGAGAATGCCGGAGCAAGTTAACCGAGCGGCTGCGGCCCAGGTGAAAATGAGAGATTTGTGGCGGGGAGAGAATCCTAGCGCCCGGGCGGTCAATATATAGCCCCCGGTGAATCGGCCTGACCGTCCAATGAAGGATCAACGGCCGCAGATCACGCCACGCAACCAGACGCGTCCCGTCAAACGAAACGGCGTCGCATCGCGATTCGTGCCGCAATTCCCGCCGAGCAATAAACACACCTTCAACACGTGGCCGACTTTGTGTCAACACGCCCCTTCGGCGACCACGGCGCCGTAGCTGGCAGCTACCTCCGGGACATCAATGACAAGCTCCGGCGACTACGCCCCGTCGGCAACCACGGTGCCGTAGCTGGCAGCTACCTTCGGAACATCAACGACAACCTTCGGCGACCACGCCCGTCGGCGACCATGGTGCCGTAGCTGGCAGCTACCTCCGGGACGTCAACGACAACCTTCAGCGACCACCGTACCTTCGGCGACCACGCCCCCTCGGAGCCGCGACCTTCGGAAACGTGAAGAAGGCATCCCCTTCGCACCCGAAGCAGACCAGACCTTCCGAGTGCCGAAAGAGGGGACGACGGGCGGACCTCCGGATGGACACAGTTTCGGCCCTACCGAAGGTGGTGTAACACCCTACTCCAAAAAACTAGCATATAATATAGAAACAAGGCTTTAAAGAACAATAGGAAAACCACCAGAAGCACACTACAAAATAAACTCTCTTCTTGGAACATTTAACAAAGTGATCAAGCTCCAAAGGTTCAAAGCATTATTATTACAATGTCAAAAGTCTTAAACATGAGAAAACTAAATGATCGAAGACCAAAATATGTGTGCACGTGTAATTCAACTACTCCCATGCCCATCATGCTCGCTTTATTCATTTAGCACCTGGAAAGATGAAAGGGGTGAGATAACTCAGCAAGCAACGGCTATGAATACATACATATCTCACATATGGTTGGTTATTAGCTTTAAAATGAATGAACAATAAAGAGCCGACATGAGAAGCAGTAAATCAAACAAAGTTACACTTTCAATCAGATCATGATATATGAATCAACCATCCATAACTCTCCAATAAATGACATCCAAATTCTCCACGATAATTCCGCATCCTCTGATTAATAAGCATGTATGCATGCGATGATGCAACTCCAATTGAGAGTTTTTATGTTGGACAATGCCAACCTCTCATGCAACTCCATGTACCGGTACTAGTCATGGCACGATGGCGATGACAGGCCTTTAATCTCCATATGAATTAATGCATATGTATGAGTATGCATGATATCGCTGATCGCAACCAGTTCAAGACATAATCATTCATCAAGTATTATTAACGACATAGATAAAACTGATCCAAGTGTCAAGCATACAACATATTGAGGTTGACAATCATTCTCCATGCATCACTTAAATCAAATAAGCAATCATCAATCACCAATGGTTCAGCGAGAAATAAAGCAATTCGATAGTATTTCTGTTGTGTTTGCCATTTTATTCAGAAAAGATGCAAAACATGCATATAGACATAGCGATTTGCCACATCCCCTACGTTACTTGCCTCTTTAACCGACGATGACGATGAAGAGAACTTGCCAAATCAAGGATTAGAAGCACTACCACCTGATTCAACAGTAATAACGGCATATTCAAAATCACATCATCACATAAAAACTGAATGTAAAGCGTTCCTATGGTCGCTCGCAAAGAAAACCCAAAACAGTCCCGTAACGTCGAAAACTGTCTACATAGATCAGTCTGCTTATCATTTTCATATCTATTTTTATAAAACAGAGAACAGGATAAATGAGCACACTAAGGGCATGTACAGAAAATTATCTACAAGATTGGTGTTCAACTCAAAAATTAAATCTGACTGTAAGCTGGGTTAAACTGACACGCAAAACAGAGATTCAGTTCACATGTCGTACTGCAAACAGTGGTATTCAGAAAATCATATGTCCAGTTCTACTAAACCAAAGCAGGCGATCTAGGACTCTCTGTAAAGGTATTGAAACCCCCTACAACTTTGGTTTTCACGAGATGTCCAGATTCTAACTCTACAACCCAAGAATACGAAATTAACAGATACTCTACCGACGTGAAAAACTGGCGGTCAAATGGACGTGACTATCACGATCTCTTCATGGTGATTAGAGTCGGATTACCAGGTTTAAACCATACCAACCAGAGGGAAAAACAAGGAATTTCGATCGTGGATCAGTACCTAGCACAGAGGTATGAATATCGATGATCTTCTCCAACCAATGGCCAGCCCTTTTTGCTCCTACTCTGCACTGCCTTCTGCTTCTGCTGCAGATCGTTGCATCTTTCTTCCTCCTACCCAGCAGCAAAGATGAGCGGCCAAAAGGATGGAAAAGGATGGCGAAAACCAACGGCAAACCATTTTCTCATACCTCGGCTTGCAAGGAGATCAAAGGAGACAAGGATCGCCATGATCTAGAGGCAAACCGATGAGGCGGCGGTCCTATTTCTCTTCTGTAACGAGCACGATCGTGAGAGACAAGAGGACGGCAGGGGGATGGACGTGGGTAATGGGTTTTAGGGTTAACTTCCCTGTCTTGGACTCTAATTAGGCCTAGTCCCACTTAGGCCACAAATCAGGCCCAAAACGAAATTAGGATTAACTAGATTTTTTCCTGAGATGTTACAGGTGGATCTCGACTGTGTGGGGCTAGCTGTTGGGGGAGGCTCACTGTCCCCTCCCCCTGGCCCAAAGGTCTGGCCTGCCATGAAGCCCATCAAGGCCCAAGATGATGAATAGTATAGGACAGGCTCATGTACTTTGGCCTTTGGCCCGTTAGGGTTAGAGAATCCCATCTTGTAATAAGGAAATGACCATAGTGCCCTTGGAGAAAGGGCCATATGGTACTTGTAATTCTAGGGTTATAGGGGTGTGTGTATCAGCCTATAAATACCTCCCTACCACCCTCAGGACAAGACATTGAATACAAGCTCTTAATTACCTACTTCTCTGGCTCTTGTTTGGTCCCTTCCTAGTCCTTCACAGGGGTCTTTCACTTGTGGGTAGACCCTTGGAGGATCCCCTTCTACTATTGTGGCCTTGTAACCACAACAGTCACGGTGAAAAAAACAGAGGTGAGGGATGACGATGTCCCGTTTTTTCTACTCCGATGGGACATTAGTCCCGTCCTCTTGTCTCCTTCCTGAGTGGTCCTACCTAGCCTGGTAGGATCAGACGGTTTTTAAAAAAGATTTGATTTTAGATCAAGGTGGATCTATAATCTGGCAGGGTAAAATTGATATGTACACAAACTGGTTCTTTATTGGTTTGGAATCCAGAATAAAAAAAAAATCTGGATTAATCCAGCCTGGCCCTCGTAGACCTATGAAGCCTGTTATCTAAGGAGGTGTTCGTTTCTCTAGGCCTAGTTTTAGGCCGCCTAAAATCTTGTATTTAAGAGTATTAAATAAAGTCTAATTAAAAAACTAACTACAGACCTTGTACTAATTCGCGAGACGAATCTAATGAGAGTAATTAAGCCGTGATTAGATGATAGTTACTGTAGCATCGCTTTAGCAAAATATAGTTTAATTAGGCTCATTAGATTGTCTCGCAAATGAACACACATCTGTTAAAAAAATTTTATAATTAGATTTATTAATACGCCTAAATAACAAGATTAATTTTAATATAACCTTTCCTAAAAACACGAGCACCCCTAAATCGGCTCTCGCAGCCGCAGACCGTAAGCCTCGGGAATAACGGGGCCCACGCAGGGTCCCCTGAGTTTCCGTTACCGAGCTCTCCTCCTCTAAGGCCATTCTCAGTGGCCTCTTTCATTTCATATTTTTAAAATGTGAACATCAGATTTTAGTCTTAATTTGTGAAATGAAAGTGTATCTCTCAGGCACTCTTTCATATCACAGTTTCATAGGTTGAACGAGACATTAAATTGTTGCATAGGTGTACCAATAGGGATCTGCATTTTTTTGCATATGAAAGGAAAAAAGTCTCAATGCATCTTTCATTCTCCTTTCATCAACTTGGAAAGAGTGTCACTACCCTTTCATCCTAATGAAAGGCTTCTCTCCCCTTTCATATTAAATATCATGCCATGTCATCTTTTTTGCTGATGTGTCACCTAATAAATGCCAAATGAAAGGTCCATTGAGAATGGCCTAACTCAAAAAAAAAAAAAAAAAAGAGCTCTCCTCCTCGCCGTCGCGTTGGTCAGCGGTGGCGGTGGCCGCATGCTCGGCTCCGCGGCGCTCCCCATCCCATTGTCAGAGAGCCCGCGCGCGGCGGAAGAGAAAGAGCTACGCGCGGCCGTCCGTCTTCACCTGCTCGACTCATCTGCACAGTCAGTGCGGATGGAGAGGGCGGCAGAAGGGGATGATTCACTCATTCGTTGCTGGGGTACTACTACTAGTCTGCGGGTGATAATGCCAATGCCAGCGCGTCACGGCCTCACGGGTTCCTCTTTGCTTCCTTGCAGCCGAGTTCTGATCCGGTGCTGAATTTTTGCTTTTTACACTAAGGTTTCCCTGCTTTATCAGAAAGCACCAGTCACCAGGTCCAACTTACAAGAGTTCGGGCACAAGGCGGTGCTGAATTTTTGTTTCTCTGCTACCTGACATCAAATCTCACTGTCCGTCGGCTGATTCTATTTCTGAAGAACGGGATGGGGCACTTCAGGCACTGTAGGTATGACTTCTTGTGCGTGTAAATATGTTCCTAGTGTCAACCCTGGAGCTCGGGCTGTCTGTTCAAAGAAAGAAGGCCTAACTTTTTTCAGTGCCAATTCATTTTTACTTAAGGCTGCTTTCTGGACTCGAAATTCAGTTGAGTTGGTACCAAGTTCCTTCGTCGGAGGCATATTTTTTTCGGTTTCTTAGACTTGCAAGGTTTTGGATAGACTTTATATATTGCGTGAACAAGGAGGAAATAGGAGGGGGTGAATACTCAGTCGTGCTCATTTGTTGGATTTTGAACAAGCCTTGGTCTCACTCTCACACATTAACCTACATCCATATGCATGCATGTTCATACCATATCAAACATTAACATGCCTAGTAATGTAGACTTAGTTATGTGTCAGGTTAGGTACATAGATACGTACAAGCAAGGCATCTTGAGAAAGCAAACATTTTTTACTTAGTGACACTAGCTTATTATTACTAGCTTACATTGTTTTAAGATGCCATGACAAGGAGCTGGTGGCCTGTCGCCCTCGTGGATAAATTTTAACTTGATCATATGTGGGCGGCAAGCTTGGGTGTTTTACAATTGTGCAACTTGCTTAGATGATTAAGAGAGACAAAACACTTGAAAACGTATCTTGTCAACTTGCTTAGTACGGCATGCTATATTATTAGTTCTCAATAATGATGTCATAGATACAGCTAACTTGTTCAAGTCATGGTGGGCCTTGCATATGACTAGCTTACTCGAAGGAAAGGAGTTGGTGGATTGTCACCCCTCATGTATACGTTGAACTGAATCATGAAGCTTGCATAGATGGTTAATGGAACTGAATCATGAAGCTACACGATCTAAACAGCTTATTACCCACTATTCATTTGACATTCGCATTTTGACTGTTAATAGTTTATATATATTGCTCCGCTGCTGCATCCTCTGCTCTGCTTTGCTCAACGGTATGCTGTTGTCTGAAGCAAGCGCCATGTCCTCCAGTACATAATCAAGAAGGAGCTCTGATGCGGACAGGCCAGTGGCCTGGTGGTAAGACGCCAGGAGAGCGTCAAAGCCGGCGGGGGTTCGAGCCCCCGTCCCGCACCCGGTCAGCTGCGAGGTCGCGCTGGCTTTGGCGCCTGTGTGCGCCGCTCGCGGTCGGTCACGGCGTGAGCGAAGGGTGCGGACCACCCATATCAAAAAAAAAAAAAAGGAGCTCTGATTTCCTTCGCTCTCGAAACATGCCTGATTTTCTAGAGCTCTTTGCCATTCAGACTATTTAACTGCCTAGGGTTGAGGCCGCTAATGACTGACATGCATTGTAAGCAGTCTTAATGTGAATCCCCTCAACACATTAAGGTGAGATCTCTTCAGGCTGATCTGTATGTATATTCTCTGCAAGATTCCATTCTCTCGCATCTGAAGTGATGATACTGATGATAGGGCGAAAAGGATCTGCACTTTGGGTTTTCAACTGGCAACTCTGCTTCTGCATCAGTTCAGTTCGGTAAGCTAAATTCTTCAGTTTATCCGTACAGGGTTCAGATATCGCACAGCTTTCTTCTGTTCCTCATGTCTGATCTGCAGGTGTTGATTGTGCAACATTTTTCGCCATTTTTCTTTCCTGTTGGACAACTGACTGAATAGATCTCTATGTATCACCCTGCCGTTGCATTCTGAAGCATTGTACTGCTCAGGTATTTTGTTGTCGTCTGTGGAAACTAACATAGCCTGCAGTTAATAATCCCGAGTTTCCTCCTTTCTTTTCTGGCAATTCATACCTGATCTGCTCGTGCTCACGTGCAGAGATGGCACAATTTTAGTGCTGGACAACGAGCCCATTTCGGTTGGGAGCAAAATGGTTTGCATTGACACATACTTATACCACTGTGCACAACCAGTCCCATATCAGACGAGACCTGTAGTCGATATTCAGATACTCTACGGCTAAACATAATTTCACAACATTAAATTACTGTGCACAACGGCCACCTTTTTTTTCCCATCGAGCGAGCAATTCACCTTTTCAATCATTCTTCAATTTTCGCAGGTGGTCTCAGTCTACTGAATGTTACAGTAGTAATGGATTGATCATCTGCAAACTGTTCCTCTAGGATATTACATTAGCGACGCTGGTAGGGGAAACACAAGGATTGCTTAGCTAGGAACTGCTATTTGGGTTTTCAACTGACACCGCTACCTCTGCATCGGTTCAGTTTGGTAAGCTGAAATTCTTCAGTTAGTTCATTGAGGGGTCTTTCTCCTCGTTCATCTCGTAAGTTATGCCCACTTTTCATGTGCTAAAAGCGCACCTGTTTATTCTAATTTCTTTTGGGCAGCTCTTTGAATCGATCCTGTTTGGAGGGGAAAAAAACGCACTGACGACACATACTGATCTCCTACTGCGTCACTCTTCTACTTTGTCCTTCAGGTCTCCTGTGCTCATGGTATGTTGTTGGAAACTATGATGCCATCCAGTTCATCAAGGATGAGTTTTGATTCCCTTCTTTCTTTTCTCATAACACATGCCTGATTGAAGGGATCCTACTGTGAGTGAAAATATCTGCATTGACACATCCTGATCACCATGTGAGGAACCCTCATCAGTGCCTTGTCAGTTGACCCATAGTCAGGTTCCCTCTTTGTTACAGCTTATTTCTCAGCGTATCCACAGAAAAATCAGAGTCGTGCCAAATACCAGGATTCTGCAACAACTTATTACTTAAAAAGATTGTTATAATGAACTAAAAAGCAGCAATAAGAAGAATCTTCTTTTGCTAGCTTTTTAAATAAGCTGCTTTGCTAATAGCAGAAGCTTTGCCAAACAGGGCCTATATACTATGTGTGTGAACTCTTAAAATCAAGTAAATTTGAAACAAAAGCAAGTATAGTTGGCACTCAAAATCCATCCAGTAAACTCAGCCAGCCATAGAAGACTGATGGCTGGCCCGTGCAGATGCTGGCCTCTTTTCCACTTGAGCAGGTTCCAGGCCAAGCTGAACTTGGTGGAAAGGTACGGCCTCTTGTAAGAGAAAATTGTAGCGCAAATTGTGGATAAACGTCAATGTCAGAAACCTGTTTGTAGGACCACGACAAATACTCAGTCTTTACCATAGGGTTGTAGGCAAAAGGTATACTTGCACCTAAATGAGAATATCCCGGAATAGCTAGTGTGAAAGGAAATAGAATGTCCATTATAAATGTACGTGTGATAAATACCAGAGTACAAATACGAGAATGTGGTTTTGTAAATTTTGTCAGTGTTGCAGTGCATAGTTACTGAATATAGTGTTGTAAACTTTGTACATTGTTAGAGTAAACTTGTGTTCCTGGAATAATCTAGAATATAGTAGAGTCTTGAAAACTAGTGATATGTTCTGGAATGTAGCAGAACTACTGTAGCGGTACTGTAGCACCGACTTACTGTAGCTGTAACCTTCTAGAGTCTAGGAGAAGTAGCAGCCAGCCTCCTCCTATGTACTATAAATAGCACCTAGTGTGCAAGTAATGGAAGTGCCTTAGTGTGCCCAAGCATTAGCCTTCTCTAGCTCTCTCTTCTCTAGTTACTAGCTTGCTGTCCTGTGTCCAGCACCCCCCTATAACTAACATACATATTGATATCTAAGTTTGTATGCATTATGGATTGACAGAGTGAAAGCGAGGAAAAATCTCACTGCTACGAAGCTGCCTGTAGTGCTGGTTTGTCTGGCTCCAGAAAAAGCATCACTGGTGGGTCTGCGTAAGAATTCACCTGATGGCAACCATATTGTTTTCTTTTGCTGGCTCATGCATCCAAAAGCTCCAAGAAATCATAACTGAAGAAGCAATAAAAATACTAGGTGTCAAAAAAGATCTAAAGGAATTGCAGCAAACAATGATACAAATACAGTATTTTCTCAAAGATGCTGATCGGAGAAGCATTGAAGACTCATCAGTTAGCAATTGGTTTGGTGAGCTGAGAGATGCTATGTATGATGCCGATGATATCATTGACTTGGCCCGGCTTAAGGGAAGCAATCTACTAGGAGAATATTCTTCCTCATCATCTTCAAGAAAATTAACTACATGCAGTGGATTTCCACTTTTCTCTTGCTTTTCTACGGCTTGTACACGCCATGAGATTGCTGTACAAATCAGAAGCCTCAACAAAAGAATAGATAAGATTGCAGAGCTAGGTAAAACATTCTTGCAGTTCGAAGCTGAATCTGTTGGCAGTATCACAGTATCAAATATCAGAAAAACATCCTACCTTGTGGAACCCAACCTTGTGGGCAAGGACATCATATATGCCACCAATAAATTGGTAGACTTGGTGCTAGAACACAGGGAAAACAAGGTCTACAAGATAGGTATTGTTGGAACAGGAGGAGTTGGAAAGACAACTCTAGCTCAGAAACTATACAATGATCATAGAGTGGAGGGGAACTTCAAGCAACGTGCATGGATCTGTGTTTCCCAACGGTACTCTGAAGTTGCTTTGCTGAAAGAAATACTTCGAAGTATCGGAGTTCATTACCAGGGTGAAAGTGTGGGAGAGCTCCAAGGCAAACTCGCCGAAGCTATTGAAGAAAAATCCTTTTTACTTGTGTTGGATGACTTGTGGCAGTCTGATATATGGACCAATTTGCTAAGAATTCCATTGCATGAAGCAGGTCATGTGACAATTGTATTAACTACTCGACATGATACAATAGCAAAGGCAGTTGGCGTGAAATATATGCATCAAGTGGAATTAATGTCTGAGGTAGTAGGGTGGGAGCTACTTTGGAAGAGTATGAACATTAATGATGAGAAAGAAGTGCACAACCTAAGGGATACAGGAAGGGAGATTGTTCAAAAATGTGGTGGCCTTCCTCTTGCAATCAGGGTTGTTGCTAGTGTTTTAGCAACGATGGAGGCAACCGAAAGTGCGTGGCAGAAGATTCTAAGCAATGATGCATGGTCTTTGAATAACCTCCCTGCTGAACTGAGAGGTGCTTTGTATTTGAGTTATGACCAGTTGCCAAAAAATCTGAAGCAATGTTTCCTTTACTGTGCTTGTATCCTGAAGATTGGACAATGTACCGTGATATTGTTGTCAGGTATTGGATTGCTGAAGGCTTTGTAGAAAAGCATGAGAACCAAGTAATGGAAGATACAGCACAAGAATACTATTATGAGTTGATCTCAAGGAACTTGCTCCTTCCAGATCCCTTTATTTTGACCAAGACAGATGCCAAATGCATGATCTTTTAAGGCAGCTTGCTTGTCATTTATCAAGAGAAGAATGTTTTACCGGAGACCCACAGTCTCTTGAGGATAAAAGTATGCCTAAACTTCGACGCATTTCAGTTGTAACTGAGAATGAAGTGGTCGTTTCACCTAGTTTTGACAAGCAAAAGTTCAGAGTGAGAACTTTCATAATGTTTTGTGACAAGTCACTGGTATTTGGTCATTCACTTTTCAAGAGACTTTCATATGTCCGTGTTTTGGATTTGGGTGGGTCAAGTTTACAAACTATTCCAGATTATATTGGAAGTTTGATTCATCTGCGCTTATTCGTTCTTTCTCATACCAACATAACTTGCCTTCCTGAGTCCATTGGTTTACTCAAAAACCTTCAGACATTGAACTTGAGTAATTGTGCTGCTTTGCACAATCTTCCTTTGGCACTCACTACATTATGTAATTTAAGGCACCTTTTACTCAATGGAACACCAATAAACCAGGTTCCAAAAGGATTAGCTAGACTGAAGTTTCTCAATGAAGTATCAGGATTTCCAATTGGTGGTGGCAGTGATAACAGTACCAAAATGCAAGATGGATATAGTCTTGAAGAGTTAAGCCCTCTTTCCCAGTTGAGGGATGTTCATCTAATTAAGTTGGAAAGAGCGACAGCCTGCAGTGCAGATCTAAAGCTAGCGGACAAAAAGTATATGAGGACTCTGGAACTCTGGTGCACTGAATGCACAGATAAACCATACTCTGAAGAGAATGTTAGCAACATTGAGAAGATCACTGAGAAGCTAATCCCTCCACAAAACCTTGAAACTTTAGTCTTTGGGAATTTTTTCGGTAACAGTTTTCCCACCTGGCTAGATATTGCTACCCATTTGTCTTTGGTGAAGGTGCTGCAAACTCATAGATTGCAAATCATGTGTGCATCTTCCTCCAATTGGACAACTCAGCAGCTTGAAATATCTGAAAATCAAAGGAGCATCTGCAGTTACCAAGATTGGACCCGAATTTGTTGGCTGTGGGGTTGGTATTCCTGGACCGACAGAGGCAGCTGCTTTCCCCAAGCTTGAATGGTTAGTGATCCTGGATATGCCAAACTGGGAGGACTGGACTTTTTTTCTTGAAGAAGAAGCAACAACAGCAGGTAACGACGGGGTAGAGGATGGAGTTGGCACTAAGGGAAAAGGGGAAGCCCCACCTCCAAGGATGCGCCTGCTGCCTAACCTGAAGGAGTTGACACTTGAACGTTGCCCCAAGCTGAGATCTCTCCCATGGCAGCTTGGACAGGAAGCCACCGGCTTGAAGGAGCTCAAATTAAGATATTTGCACAGCCTTAAGGTGGTGGAGAACCTCCTGTTCCTCTCAGAAGTGCTTTTAATCTCAATGTGCGAAGACCTACAGAGGGTATTAGGTGTTCCCCAAGTGCAAGAGCTGCGTGTGGAGGGCTGTCCAAACTTGAGGTGTGTTGAGAAGTTGGGCAACTTGCAGCGGCTGGGACTGAATAGGACTATGCTTGGTGTCTCCCCATTATGGATGCCTGGGCTTCAACAGCAATGCAGAGAACTACACGGGGAAGACCTGGATGTGTTCGATTGGATATGATGACGGTACAGAGCTGCCCAGTTAGACGGACATGAAGATACGAGGTTTGATATATAATCTACCCTGCTTTCTTTCTATTCACGCCCTTGTTTTGTTCCTTTAACCACACACTGACGATCTATATGTGTTTGCACTGAATGCACTGAATGCACAGATCAACCATATTCTGAAGAAAATATTAGCAACATTGAGAAGGTCTTTGAGCAGCTAATCCCTCCAAAAACCTTGAAAAACTAGTCATTGAGAAGTTTTTCGGTAGGAGTTTTCCCACCTGGCTAGATATTGCTACCCATTTGTCTGCCATGGAGTCATTGCAACTCATAAATTGCAAATCCTGTGTGCATCTTCCTCCAATTGGACAACTCGGCAGCTTGAAATATCTGAAAATCGAAGGAGCATCTGCAGTTGCCAAGATTGGACCCGAATGTATTGGCTTTGGTTTGGGTATTCCTGGGTCGACAGAGGCAGTTGCTTTCCCCAAGCTTGAATGGTTGGTGATCTGGGATATGCCCAACTGGGAGGACTGGACTTTTGTTCTTGAAGAAGAAGCGACGACAGCAGGTACGGATGGGGAAGAGGATGGAGTTGGTAGTAAGCAAAAAGGGGAAGCACCACCTCCAAGGATGCGGCTGCTTCCTTGTTTGAAGGAATTGGGCCTTGACAACTGCCCCAAGCTGAGATCTCTCCCATGGCAGCTTGGACAGGAAGCCACCGGCTTGAAGAACCTCAAATTAATAGATGCGCACAGCCTTAAGGTGGTGGAGAACCTCCCGTTCCTCTCAGAATTGCTTTTAATCGCAGAATGCAAAGACCTACAGAGGGTGTCAGGTGTTCCCCAAGTGCGAGAGCTGCGTGTGGGGGGCTGTCCAAACTTGAGGTGTGTTGAGAAGTTGGGCAACTTGCAGCGGCTGGGACTGCACAGGAGTATGGTTGAGGTCTCCTCATTATGGATGCCTGGGCTTCAACAGCAATGCAGAGAACTACACGGGGAAGACCTGGATGTGTTCGATTGGATATGATGATGGTACAGAGCTGCCCAGTTAGATGGAAATGAAGATTCGAGGTTTGATATCTAATCTAGGCTGCTTTCTTTCTATTCACGACCTGGTTTTGTTCCCTTGACAACACACTGACGATCTGTATGTGTTTGCTTTATATGAAAGGTACTGTCTCTTGAGGATGGAAGCGACCAGAGCTCTTTTATGTATACATCGATCTGGCACTGGGCAGGCCGCAGTTCGCGCTGTATGCGTCCCAGGATTGGAGGGGCTACATGATGCATGAGGGCCCTGGTCACAGCAGCGTGTGATTTGTTCTCTGCTTGCATTGGGCCTACGTATGAGATGGGTTTGTTCTGTATTTTTTCAGTGTGTCATTTTTCTGATGTGCAATACTGCCTGAATAAAAAACGTGTGCTATATTTGGGCTTACCGCGATCTGTGTTGTGCTGTATGTAACGAATGATGTTGACACGGTTCGTTCGTTGTACACGGTTTGTTGAATTTGTAGTGTGAAAGTGTGTCATTTTTCTGCTGTTTGTAATAATTCACAGAATTACCTGTGCGCCAAAGTGATCTCGGGTGTGTTGCTACTAATGATGGAGTAGTATTTTTTTTTTCTCGCTCCATAGTTCACTGTCGTCTGCCCTGCTTATGTTCAACTTGCTGATCCAAAGGTGACAGACACTCGATGAACCCCGGCTGTAACTATACTGAATAGCTTGTCCATTGTGCCGTCAGTCAGTTGGGGCGTTCTCTTGCCGAAGCCGTATCACTGATGAGTGGAGTGGTTCTCATGTATGTAATCGACACGGACAGGGGTGGACTGGACGTATAAAGTGATGCGGATGCGGGGTGCCATGCCCAGAGTGGCGGGCGGCCGGGGTCTCCTCTGCTTTGCGTTCCCCCGCGCAGGTTCCCGCCGCTGCCGCGATGCACAAGACAGCGCCGATGGAGCCGGCGATGGAGGAGTGTCGCGCGGGCACGGAGAAAAGCTGATCGCCCATGCGCGCGCTGCGTGTCGTTCCTGCACCGCAAGCGCGCGGTGCGCTGCTGCGCAACCAATGACGAGAATCCCGGGGGTGACATTGTAACAAGCAAATGGAACGGGGGGAAACGTCAAACGTGGCTTCAACTATCCAAATTTTTAGAAATTCGGAGTTGAATGGAAGTGACAGACGTAAGTGATTAATATTTTTTTTCTTGTTGACTACTTTAGCTGTTTGTCCCTGTATTTTTTTTAAAATCAATTTTGTCCCTGTAACTGGTCTTAATAAAATTTTCCTGTCACCGAAATTATGGTTAGATTTTCTTCATTTGCTTTAGTCCAGCCTGCTGGAATTTGGCCCACGACGGCCTATAAACTCTGTTATCTGGCCATCTTCTGGCCACGCAGGTCTCATAGGCCGCATGCTGGAATTTGGTCGCGAGTAACGATTCCCCAAAAGGCCCGCCCATCTGGCTCGTACCCCACGCAAGGAGTTTCCGTTGCCGAGCCCCTCATCATCATCATCACTGATTCACTGTCGCGGCGCCGGTGGCCGCTCGGCTCGGCGGCGCTCCCCATGTGGCCGGAGAGGCCGCCCCCGGCGGAAGGAGAGGCTACTCGCGGCCATCGTCGCTGGCTCGACTCATCCCCTCATCCGCGTAGTGCGGATGGATACTTGGAGAGGGCGGGAGAAGGTAATTCACACATTCTTTAATGTATCGTTCAGTTCAGTTTCCCCTTTGCTTGGTAGTGGATGATAGTGTGAAGACCAGCGCGTCACGGATTATCTCACGTTTCTTGAAGCTGCGTTAAATTGGTCCCGAATTTTCGTTTCCTTACTAGCTCATATCTAATCTCGCTGCGCGTCCGCTGATTTTTTTTTAAATGCTGAATCAGAGCACTTCAGGGATTGATGGTGTGTGCTTCTTGTGTCTATATATTCCTGCCTAGTGCCAACCCTGTAGCTCAAGTTTTTTTCCGTACGAATAAAGACAATGCTTGTTGGTTCCCTCACGGAGTATATTTTATCTGCTGTTAAGGTTGCTTTCTGGACTCAAAATTCAATAGAGTTGGTACTAAGTTCCTCTCGTGTGAGACGATAATCGTTTTGCTTTCTTAGACTTGACATATTTCTAATAAACTTTGTGAATGACAAAAGTAGGATGGGTTGAAAACTCAGTCGAGTTCAGATGTTGGATTATGAATAAGTCTTGGTCTCACATGAACGTACCTCTCAAGAGATATTAAAAACCCTGTTATTGGCCCGCCACTAATTTAGATTATCATTAGGTATTGGCGGTAGGTGAACATCACCTGGCTGACCCCATATCTAGAAGAATCAAATTTTCTACACAAAAGCACATTCCATTAGCAAAAGCGTTCCATCATCTGGACCAAAGACACGGTTTTTTAGATATGAGTGGGCATCATGCTGATCTGGTGCCGATTTTGTGTTTCGTTGCTATGTATACCCCGAATCTCACCACACATCCGCTGCTGATTTTATTACTGACAAATGTGCATTTCACTGATTTTTGTTGTTTCTTTTGTTTACATGTCCCTGATTACTGTGCTAACCCTAGAACTCAGGCTGTTTGTGCAAGTTAGGCCCAACTTTTTTCCAGTGGCAATTAAGTTTTATGTAATTTTGAGATTGTTTCTGGACAAAAAGAATTCTATAGAGTCGGTAGCAGGGTCCTTTCAGTCAGAGGATATTTATTGCGGAAGACTCAGTCATGTTCCTTGGTTCGAGGCTTGGTTTCACAAGACCTCTCATCCATGCATGTTCATGCCATCTCTTTGTTTGATTTTGTACAGTGGAAGGGCATTTTTTTTAACCAACCGTACATTAACATTTCATATAGTGGCAGCCTTGGCAAGCCACTAGTTTAGAATATCATCAGGAGTTGGCTAAATGGCTAAATGGATCCCCAACCAGGAAACGACCAAGTCAAAATCTACCTTGTGAAATCTGGGCCGCACGGCACTAATCGAACGGCTTCCAAGACCCAAGGGATGGTCGCTATTTGAGCAGGGGCGGCAGCTCCCGCTCCTCTGCTCTTCTCGCTTCTTCTCGCCATCATACCGGCCATCTCCTTTCCCTACATGGAGCTGATGCTTCGAGTAAACCAGCAGGCCACGGCTACTCGTGGCCGTCGCGGCATACGTGTTTGCGAGAGAGACCTTGCTCGACTCGACGAGGCGTGGTCGTTCTTCTGCGCGCAGCGCCTTGGCTGCGTCGTTGTTATCTGCGCGAGCATGAGCCAGGGGCGGCTCCTCTGCTCTGTGCATCGGCTCGCCAGTGCCCAGCTGCATTCCCGCTGCTGCTTGCCATCATCAGGCCGGTTGGTGATGTGCAAATAAAATAAATCAAATGGGAGAAAGAATGCACAAAAGCTTGCATAAACTGATCACGATGCCAACTAGTGTTAGCAATACTAGGACAATGCCGCTAGGCCTGCTACCAGTGAGTGACAAATTCGGGCCAATAAGCAGCCACTTGGTCGCAGCTTGTTAACAATAAATTAGTTAAATCAGACTCGGCGCCATCATACAGCGAAAAGCCATCAAGCCTTCATAGACTGTGTAAGCTAGTCTACATCTATTACGCGAGGTTCCCAAGTATTCACATGTTGCAATAAGTGAAGGCTTCGTCAGAGAAGAGGCTTGTGCTGCAAGTGCTCTCCAGTTTCCAACTACTACTCTACTGTTGCGTCCTTTAGCTCTGATCTACTCTGCTCATGGTATGTTGTTGGCTGTGGAAAACTCCTTGCATCCTCCTGTGAAATCAATAAAGAGTTCTGATTTACTCCTCATTTTCATAACACAGTTCTAATTTACAGACGCTGATGATGCAGATATATTAGAAGGTGGGATCCTGTTGATTCTACATAGTTTGTTTGTTCCTGTTAGAGTACTCATCAATAAGATCCTATTGAGAACGATAAGACTTGCGTTGACGCATACTGATGTTCATATAGAGCACCTGGACCAATTCCATATCAGTCGTACCCGTGTTCAGTATTCATCTGGTAAATTTCTAGCTCTAGTACCTATGATTTAGTAGGTGTAACGTTTTGTATTGTATGCTAAGATCTTCTAGCTGTAGCAATTGATTCAATCAGGATTCATTTCCGTACAAATAAGTATACATTTTTTCCGTGTCAATTAGAGGACGTTAGGACAATGCTTGTTAGTTCCCTTAGTTTTTTTTTTTTTTGGAGCTAAAAGGGTTGTCCAAACATCGTTAATTTGAAAACCGCAGGGAGTATATTTTATCTGCTGTTAAGGTTGCTTTCTGGACTCAAAATTCAGTAGAGTTGGTACTAACTTCCTCTCATGTGAGACGATAATTGTTTTGCTTTCTTAGACTTGACATATTTCTAATAAACTTTGTGAATGACGGAATTAGGATGGGTTGAAAACTCAGTCGAGTTCAGATGTTGGATTATGAATAAGTCTTGGTCTCACATGAACTTTCATCCAAGCGTGTTCATGCCATCCCAAATTTCCAATCTCATTCTTTGATTATGTGCCGTGGAAGGATTTTTTTTGTTTTTTTAAGCCAACCAAACATTAACATGACGTACCTCTCTAGAGATATTAAAACCCCTATTATTGGCCCCGCCAAGCCACTAATTTAGAATATCATTTAGGTATTGGCATTAGGTGAGCATCACCTAGCTGCTCCCAAATCTAGAAGAATCAAATTTTCTACGCAAAAAGCACATTCCATTAGCAAAAGCGTTCCATCATCTGGTCCAAAGACAAGGCTTTTTAGATGTTAGTGGTCATCATGCTGATCTGGTATCGATTTTGTGTTTTGTTGCTACGTATACCCCAAATCTGACCACGCATCCACTGCTGATTTTATTTCTGAGGAATTGCATTTCAGTGGTTTTGATTGAGTGCTTCTTTGTGCACATGTCCCTGATTACTGTGCCAACCCTGGAACTTAGGCTGTTTGTGCAACTTAGGCCCAACTTTTTTCCAGTGGCAATTATGTTTTATGCAATTTTAAAGTTTTTTCTAGACAAAAAGAATTCTGTAGAGTCGGTAGCAGGGTCCTTTCAGTCATGTCCCTTGGATCGATTTGAACAAGGCTTGGTTTCACAAGAACTTTGATCCATGCTGTTCATGCCGTCTCTTTGTTCGATTTTGTACCGTGGAAGGGGATTTTTCTTTTAATTAACAGTACATTAACATGTCATATACTAGTGGGCAGCCTTGGCAAGCCACTAATTTACTTTAGAATATCATCAGGGGTTGGCTAAATGGCTAAATGGGTCCCCAACCAGGAAACGACCAAGTCAAAATCTACCGTGTGAATCGGATCGCTATTTGAGGAGGGGCGGTGGCTCCTCTACTCTTCTCGCTTCTTCTCGCCATCATACCAGCCATCTCCTTTCCCTACACGGAGCTGAAGCTGCCGGGTGATGCCGGCTTTGGCATCGAGTAAACCAGCAGGCCACGGCTACATGCAGCGAGGCCTCATGGCCATTGCGGCATATATATTCGCGAGAGAGACCCTGCACGACTCGAAGAGGCGTGGAGCGTCGTTCTTCAGTGCGCAGTGAGCGCCTTGGCTGCGTCGTTGTTATCTGCGCGAGCACGAGCCAGGGCGGCTCCTCTGCTCTGTGCATCGGCTCGCTAGTGCGCAGCTGCGCTCCCGCTGCTACTGCTTGCCATCATCAGGCTGGTTGGTGATGTGCAAATAAATAAAATCAAATGGGAGAAAGAATGCACGGAAGCTTGCATAAACTGATCACAATGCCAACTAGCGTTAGCAATACTAGGACAATGCCGCTAGGCCTGCTACCAGTGAGTGACAAATTCGGGCCAATAAGCAGCCACTTGGTCACAGCTTGTTAACAATAATTTATTAAATCAGCAGAGTCGGCACCATCATACAGCGAAAAGCCATCAAGCCTTCCTAGATTGTGTAAGCTAGTCTACATCGAGTCTATTACGCAAGGTTCCCAAGTATTCACATGCTGCAATAAGTGAAGGCTTCGTCAGAGAAGAGGAAGCTTGTGCTGCAAGTGCTCTCCAGATTCCAACTACTCTCCTGTTGCGTCCTTCGGCTCTGATCTGCTCTGCTTATGGTATGTCATTGGCTATGGAGAACTCCTTGCATATATAGCCTCATGTGAAATCAAGAATGTTATGGATCGGTGCCGGGGACTCAGCCCACAGGCACAAGAAGAGAGACCTAGTCTTCTTCTTCCTTGTCCACCCTCTACTCTCCCTTTCTACCCTCTTTATAAGGACTTAGGAAACCTAACCCTGGACGCTGCTACAGTAGCCGCCGCTACTGTAGCAGGCTGTCACAGTACGCCGCCGGCCCATAAGGCCCAGCTGGCATCCCCTAACAAGAAAGAGTTATGATTTACTCATCATTTTCATTACACAGTTCTAATTTATAGACGCTGATGATGCAGATATATTATTAGGTGGGATCCTGTTGATTCACATAGTGTGTTTGTTCCTGTTAGAGTACTCATCAATAAGATCCTACTGAGAACGATAAGACACTCGCGTTGACGCATACTGATCTTCATATAGAGCACCTGGACCAATTCCATATCAGTCTGACCCGTGTTTAGTATTCATCAGGTAAATTTCTACCTCTAGTACCTATGATTTAGTAGGTGTAACGTTTTGTATTGTCTGCTAAGATCTTCTAGCTGTAGCAATTGATTCAATCAGGATAGCAATTGATTCAATCAGGATTCATTTCATCAGCACGCTCTTCGCCTTTTCATTCTTATTAGAACTTTTTTTTGGCAGCTGGTGTTGCAGCGTGATCTGTTAATTCCTTTCTCTGGATGATTGACAAAAAGAAATCATCCTTTCTTAAATTAGATTACAGAGCCTTCGTAGACTCTGTAATCTAGTCGACACATTTTACGCAAGCTTTGTCACGGCAAAGCTATTCTCTTTTGATCCTGCATCCTTTTCATTGGTTTTGGTAAGCTTCATGGCGTCCATTTCACCAAGAGAGTTTTCTTTTCTTGAAAAACGTAGGAGAACTGTGCCTCGTATATTAAGAAAAAGTGAGTTCTTTTTCCTTTCTTAATTCAATCCAGATTTACATGCGACATCATGTGCAGAGATAGCAGGGTTTTAATGCTGGACACGGAACCATTTTCTGTTGTAACACTGGTTGAAGAAATACTGCTGGGATCAAAAGGATATTGCATTCCCGGTTACTGATCTCCTCCAGCAGCACTCTGATCGTTCCCATACCAGTTGATCAGTTTTCTGCATTCAGGTATTTTTGTGTGTGGATCATGCAGAGTAGCAGATGATTGATGCTCAGTGCACCCGCTTGTGTTGGATCTCTCATTAAAGAGACCTGTCCTGATCAAATTTCCGCACTGAATAAAAATTTCTGCATTGACAGATCACCATCTGAGGAACCCTTATCAGTGCTTTATCAGCTGACCCGTAGTCAGGTACCTTCCTTAGTGCTAATATCTCTGATTGGTGGTAACTTTGCTTATCTCCTACGCTACTATAACAATACACATCAATTGATTTGGTGCTACATTTAACGAATAGACATTGTATTCCCTCAAAAGAAACAAAAAACAAATAGATATTGTTTCCTTCTTACTTCGCCCCATCCTTTTGCAGGTATTGCCACGTGCTCTGTAGGTTTTCTCTTGGTGATTGACTAATTCTCATCTGTTATCCATTCAATACATTGGTTTCTCCAAGCAATGGCTATTAATCTCCTTAGTTTCACTATGGTAACGTACCAAGGGTCGATCTTCTTACAAATAGCTTCGGCAAACTGCTGATTCTATGGACTCTTATTGTCAATCAATTTTTCTTGAGGGAAGAATGATTACTGTGGATTCTTATTATCGATCATTTTTTCTTGTTGGAAGATTTGATTTGTAAGGTGCGACATCTAGCTGCACTTCAAATACTGCATCCTTGTTAGAACGACAAGACTTGCATTGACGCATACTGGTCTTCATACAGAGCACTGGGACAAATTCCATATGAGTCGGGCCCATATTCAGTAATCATCAGGTATTTGTGTAATCCAACTCTGATTTATTTGGTGGTAACGTTTTGTATTGTCTGCTAAGATCTTCTAGCTGTAGCAATTGATTCAACCAGCATTCATTTCATCAGCATGCTCTCCACCTTTTCATCTTCAGCTTTTTTTTCTTTGGCAGCTGGTGTTGCAACGTAAGCTGTTAATTCCTTTCCCTAGGTGATTGACAACAAGAAATCGTAGCTTAGACTGTGTAATCTAGTCGACACATTTATATGCAAGGTTTTCCAGTATTCACATGTTGCAATAAGAGAAAGCTTCGTTTGAGAAAAGCTCATTTCAGCATTCTCCTGTGCTCTTGCATCCTTTCCATTGGCTGGGGTAAGCCTCACGGCGTCTGTTTCACCAAGAGAGTTCTTTTGTCTCTTAATTCATTCCAGATTTACATGCGCTGATCATGTGCAGAGGTAGCAGACTTTTTTTATGCTGGATGCGGAACATGTTTCTGTTGTAACACTGGTTGAAGAAAATCCTGCTTGGAGCAAAAGGGCCTTGCATTTTCACATACTGATACCCTTCAGCAGCACTCTGCTCGTTCCCACACCTGCTTGTGTTGGACTCTCCTCAAAGCGATATGTCCTGATCAAATTTTTCGCATTGGTTCATACTGATATACTTCAGCAGCACTCTGATCAGCATTCTAATCAATTGATTCGTATTCAGGTACTTATACTTTATGTGTATCCATAGCTCCACTTCAGTGGTAGCTCTTGTTCTCTTCTGAACCATTTGATTTGTTTGCAACAGGTGAACCAGTCCTTTTTTTCACTACCAAGCACTCATTTTTATCTAATTATTTTTGTAGGTATTGCAGCCTGGTCTGTTGTCTTCAAGTGATGATTGCCTGATAAATTGTGCTACCTAGTTTATAATTTATTTATTCAAAGCAATTACTTTTCATCTCATGTGGGCCTTGCATCGGTGTGCTGGATGTTATAATGGTGATGGTTACTACTTTCTCTTGCTGCACACTAGGTTTGTAAGGTAAGGCTTCTAATGTTATTTCCATGTTGAATATTTGTTTCCATGTGTTATTTCAATTTGTGACTTCTGTGGTAGCATGTAGTAAGTAGTTACCTTTAGTGATGCAGAAGATGGATTAGACAAATAATATCCTATAGTTAATTGAGGCAGTGCTAGTCATCGATGCAGTAGCAGATCGCGGTGGTGCAACCAGAGGTTTCGTATGCAGGATGCAAACATCCCAATTGAGTAATTGTTAGCTTACATCGACTGAAATCAAAAATAAAAAGGACACCATGCTATTTCAGGAGTTTATACCTCAGTACCTCTTTGTCAATCACCGTCATGCACCTAGCTCCTCGTCAATATATGGTCTGCCATTATCCATCACTTACTGAAGGTGCATAAGCATTCAGGATGTCTAGTAACCTATGCATCACGTAAAACCTAAGCTATCCAATGCAAATAATGTGTTGTTAGTCTCTTTCAGATAGATTCAGTTTAGCGAATTTCAGATGAGACTAAGCTAACACATTTATTCTTCCCTTGCCAGGCTACAACTGTTTTGGTAGACCTCCCTCGCCCTCTTCATCTGATGGCAACCATACTAGATTCTTTGGTTGGATCATGTGTCAAGAAGTTTCAAGATATTGCTACAGAGGAGGCCATATTAATTTTAGGCGTAAAAGAAGAGATCATAGAACTGCAACGAAGAATGGATCAAATATGTCAGTTTCTTCAAGACACAGAGCGAAAGAGACTGGAAGAATCAGCTGATAACAATTGGCTTGGTCAGTTAAGAGATGCTATGTATGATGCCGATGATATTGTTGACATAGCTAGATCCAAAGGAACGAACCTATTGCATGATAATTCTTTGCCAATACCAGACAAATCAATTACATGCAGTGGCCTTTCTCTTTCCTCTTGCTTTTCTAACTTCCGTACACGTCATGAGGTTGCTATCAAAGTTAGAAGCCTGAACAAAAGAATAGAGAACATCTTGAAGGATAAAGTATTTTCATCATTCACGCAAACTACACAGCCCATTGAAACTGTTCCAGCACAAGAAACGAGAAAAAGTTCCAACCTTGTTGAACCCAACCTTGTGGGTAAGGAGGTTGCACATGCTTGTAGAAAAGTAGTGGATTTGGTGCTTGCACATAAGGGAAATAAATCTTACAAGCTAGCTATTGTCGGAACAGGAGGTGTCGGTAAGACAACACTAGCTCAGAAAATATACAATGACCAAAAGATAAAAGGCGTATTCGACAAACAAGCATGGGTTTGTGTTTCGAAAGAGAATATTCTGTTGTTTCTCTTCTGAAGGAGGTTCTTCGGTGTATTGGAGTAAATCAAGAGCAGGGTGAATCAGTTGGGGAGCTCCAAAGCAAGCTAGAATCAACCATTAAAGATAAGAGCTTTTTTCTAGTTTTGGATGATGTCTGGCAGTCGAACGCGTGGACAAATCTACTGAGAACTCCATTGAACTCTGCAGCCACAAGGATTGTTATGGTGACTACTCGACATGATACTGTTGCTATGGAGATTGGGGTGAATCATATGCATCGAGTTGATTTAATGTCAGTGGATGTAGGATGGGAGTTATTATGGAAGAGTATGAATATCAATGAAGAGAAAGAAGTGCAAAATTTGCGAGACATAGGGATTGAGATTGTTCAGAAATGTGGTGGTCTCCCTGTTGGGATCAAGCTTATTGCTAGAGTTTTAGCAAGCAAAGATCAAACAGAAAACGAATGGCAGAAAATTTTAAGAAAAGATGCTTGGTCCATGAGCAGCCTTCCAAGTGAAATAAAAGGTGCTTTATATTTAAGCTACGAAGATTTACCACACCGTTTGAAGCAGTGTTTTGTCTACTGTGCTATGTATCCTGCAGATCTGGTTATATATCGTGATGATATTGTCAGGATGTGGGTGGCTGAAGGCTTTATTTATGAGATAGATGGACAACTTCTAGAAGATACAGCAGAAGAATACTACCATGAGTTGATCTATAGGAACCTCCTCCAACCAGACCTTGAATATGCTGACCTTAGAGTATGCAAGGTGCATGATCTGCTAAGGCAGCTCGCTTGTTATATATCCAGAGAAGAATGTTTTATCGGTGATCCAGAATCAATACAAATTAATATTTTGAGTAAAATTCGACGTATTTCAGTTTTCACTGAGAAGGATATGGTGGTGTTACCTAGCATGGATAAGGAGAAATATAAAGTGAGAACTTGGATATCATCAAATGGGTCACTAAGAGTTGATAATACAATATTCACAAGGCTTACATATATTAGAGTGTTGGTTCTGAATAACTCGCTTGTACAAAGCATTCCATCTTGTATTGGAAGTTTGATCCACCTACGATTACTTGATCTTGATGGGACTGACATATCTGACCTTCCGGAGTCCATTGGTCGCCTTATAAACCTTCAGATATTGAATTTGGTTCGTTGTGACGCTTTGCATAGTCTTCCTTCAGGAATCACTCGTTTATGCAACTTAAGACGCCTTGGCCTTAGTGGAACACCATTAAATCAGGTTCCAAAAGGTGTAGGCCAATTAAAATTCCTCAACGATTTAGGCGGATATCCAGTTGGCAGTGACAATGACATCAATGCTAAGATGCAAGATGGATGGAACTTGGAAGAGCTGGGTACTCTTTTGCAGCTGAGGAAGCTTGAGTTGATTAAATTGGAAAGAGCAACTCATTGCAGTTCAGATTCATTGCTAATGGACAAAAAACATCTCAAAGAATTAGACCTAAATTGCACTAAACATACAGATGAAGCATATTCTGAAGAAGATGCAATCAGTATTGGGAAGATTTTTGAGATGTTGATACCTCCGCACAACCTTGAAGGGCTACATATTTGTGATTTCTTTGGCCGGAGGTTCCCCACCTGGCTAGGTACTACTACCAATTTGTCTTCAGTGAAATACTTGCAACTCATAGACTGCGAAT
Source organism: Eragrostis nindensis (assembly GCA_012490785.1). Classification (NCBI taxonomy): domain Eukaryota; kingdom Viridiplantae; phylum Streptophyta; class Magnoliopsida; order Poales; family Poaceae; genus Eragrostis; species Eragrostis nindensis. The sequence continues at coordinate 188,400 of JAAXCT010000368.1, forward strand.
CATGTGTGCATCTTTCTCCAATCGGACAGCTCCTCAACCTGAAATATTTGAGAATCAAGGGAGCAACTGCAGTTACCAAGATTGGGACCGAGTTTGTTGGCTGTGGGGTGGGTAATCCCGGATCTACAGATGTTGTAGCTTTTCCCAAGCTTGAAACGTTGATCATTGAGGATATGCCTAACTGGGAGGAGTGGAACTTTGTTGTTGAAGAGGAAGAAGCAACAGCAACAGGTAAGGATGGGAGAGAGGATGGATCTGCTGTGAAGCAAAAAGGGGAAGCCCCACCTCCAAGGATGCGGCTGCTGCCACACTTGAAGACGTTGGAACTTACGAACTGCCCCAAGCTGAGAGCTCTCCCACGACAGCTTGGACAGGAGGCCGCCAGCTTGAAGCAGCTCAACTTAACAGATGTGCGCAGCCTTAATGTGGTGGGGAATCTCCAGTTCCTCTCAGATATCCTTGTAATCGAGAACTGTGAAGGCCTGGAGAGAGTGTTCAATCTTCCTCAAGTGAGAGAGCTGTATCTACAGCTGTGTCCGAACTTGAGGTGCGTGGAGAAGTTGGACAACTTGCTGGAGCTCTTTCTGACGGAGGATATGCAAGAGGTCTCCTCGTTGTGGGTGCCTGGGCTCCAAGAGCAGCACCGACAACTTCATGGAGAAGGCCTTGATGTTTACAGTTGGGAGTCCGATTAGTGGCTGTGAAGCTGTGAGGTACGACCGTTGGCTGGGTATTTGAATTTTGTCAGAATTTATCTACCTTGCTTTCAGTTAACCCATGTCCTTATTTTTTTTCAGGCCTTGACAAGAGAAATAATTCACGTTGGTGTCGTGGAGAGGGGAGTTATCCTCCAACCGTCTGTGTCGTGCTGGCGGAGGGCAGAGCCTTGCCAGGATGGGGAATAAATTGTTTCATTCATGAGCGAGGGCGGCCTGGTGGCATCATATGCATGCAGGGAGCATGCTTGCTCTATTCTTGTGTACCTGTCCGGATAAAAGACAACACTGTAGTAGTACTTAAGTTTATAGACTCTGTGAAGTTGATGTGTGGTTGCCTGCCTTGTTTGTAGTTTGTTAAGAAGTTGGTCTGCTGTTTCTTACTCGCAGATACTGCATCATCTGTTCCTGCTACTGTTGTGCAACGAGTGGACATCGTGCAACACTTGTTTTGGACAGTATGTATTTGCGTAAACAGTGCCCTTTTGGATTCGAATAAATTGAGTCGAAAACAGAATGTATTCAGCAGTATCTGCTGCCGTCCACATCTTGTTGAAAACAAAAGCAAATTGTTTATGACGGATCAACTGATCTTTAGGAGGGCCCTTGAGATCCTTTGTTTGCTGCAGTGATGCATGATCTTCCACAAATCGTCCACTGGCATCAGCGTCGCGAGCACGAGCCGGTCGAGTCGACGAGCTGCCTTACCTCAGGCGGGCAAGCAAGGCATGGCAGCTGTGTTATATCAGGGGGAGGGGTTGCCGATCACAGCAGCAACGTCAGACACCGGCAGCACAGCAGGGAGCCGCGTGGTCGAGCCTCGCCGCTGTTGGTTGGCTCGTCCAACCCGACCTGGGCCTCGTCTATCGGTCACCTTGGCGGTCCCCGTCCAGGCGGCGCAGATCCCGAGGGTCAAGGCGGCACAGTACACTACAGAAAGCGCACGGCAGGATCGAGCGAGCGCTTCGTCCGCGCCACGTGATCCATCCTCCCTCCGTGAGCTCGATCGATCGGGACCATGCACGGCGAACGTGGCTGTCGGCCGGCGTAGCATCCATGATACGTAGAGCTAGCAACGACAGCATGCACGGGCGTGGCGGAGCGCCGACAAATGCTTCGACGGACATGGTCCTGCTCGAGGCCGTACATGGTGGCGCCCAAGCTGTTCCGTCGCTAACACGACTGAGCTAGCTGATCCTGATGGAAACAGCGGCGGCGAGGCTGCCACCGTCGTCGAGCAGCAGACTTGGGCCAGATCTGGGGACGTCCACCAGGTACCCCAGCCCAGGGGTGGTCGCGACCACCCCCGACCCTGGGCGCGCCTCCTCTGCTTCGCTTCTGACGTCTCGCCGGAGCGTCGCTGCATCGTCACCGTGGACCGCGCGTCCGAAAAAAAAAAACTATTCGACGTCGCGCGGCCTCGGACTGGAGGCCTCTCTTCAAGGCGGCGAGCGGACAAAGCGGCGGCGAGAACATTTTGGATTGTGCACGATCCCTGGCCCTGCACACGAACACAATGGCGAGCGACTAACAATATTTGCAAACGGCCCCCTTCTTCCGAGTCCCGACTGCCCCCCATTCGCCGCCACCGCCGCCGTACTACTCCCCTCCCTACACCGCCCTACCTGGAAGCGCAGAGCCCCATCCGTCCCACGCACCATCGCCGCGTCCGATCCGAGGGAGCATCCGGCGCAACTCAGCATTGGTCTCCCCGCCCCGCAATGCATCAGGAAGTGAAGGGAACGTACGGCTTGTTCTGCTTCGCGTTCGTGTCGCACGATTCACAGGAGTAACGGCGGAGGGAAGAGCTCGCCGGCAAGCAAGGAACCCGGTAGCCGCTTCGGGCGGCGGGTGGGCCCTCCTCCCCTTGCACGGTGCGAGGGATTTCGGGAATCCGCGGCATGGCTCGCTCGGGCAAGCAATCGCTGAGCTGCCGGGCCGGACAAGAGGCTTCCTTTCCCTCTGTTGGGGCCTCGTCCTCCTCCCCGAAAGCCAAAAGACATTCAAATAGCATGAAGAAAACAAGGTTCTTTGCTTCATGCCGTGCATACTGGATTGGTGATTCCTTCTTCTTTCTTTTGCTAAAGCTGGATCAAATTCTTCCATTCTTTTCTGCCTGAGAGATACAGACAGAGTGGCATGTATTGGGGTTAAAGCATGTATTCTTGGCCCTCAGATCGAAGCTTCATTGTCCCAGAATGATGGATTGTTGTTGTTGTTGGAACACCTTTGCGTGTTATCCCGCGATTCTTTGCTCCATCAAACCTTTGGCCTCCCAAAGTCCCAGATAAACCTTCTTCCATTTCCGTTTTCTTCTCTCCCTACTGACGAGAAGCCACCACGCACAGAGAAGGACATACAGTCATACAGTGAGGGGGTGCAGTTTGGGAGCTTGCATCGTTCATCGTGGTTTGTGAGAATAGGTACATCTCCTCGATCTCCAGCTAGCTTATTTGTTTCTTAGGATGTGTTTCATTTGGTTCTAAGTGTTGTGTCACATTTTTGTCGAATTCCTTGCAGGCATATATTGTTCTTGGTGCTTTAGTGGGAAACTTTCCATAAGGACAGGTGCATTGTAGTATACTGCCTCTGACTGCCGCTTGAAATAAGCCTCTGCACTATATGCATCGTTCTATACATTGGAGATGAGAGTTCCTGTTTCTCTATTCTGTTAGGTGCATAGCTTCTCGACTACAATAATTCAGTCAGTCTGTATTTAAGGGGAAGGTCATGGGAAACCTTTGTTATTTATTACAGTTAATATTAAAATATTGCATATACGAAAGTTAAACACACTTGCTCTTTTATCCTGCTGAGATCCAACGCCATTTTTCCCTCTTGGATTGAACCAACACCTCTGATTTTATCCATCCTTTCTTTTTCTCTTTGCCACAGAATAACCATGGTTCTTTCATGGCAATGAACTCATCATACTTTCAATCATTACTGTAAATTACGTGAAGTGATTCACCTTCATTCCTCCTTTCTTTTCTTTCTGTTTGATAGGATTGGAGCGGCATAAAAGAATGAGCATTCTTGGTCCGTAAGATCAAAGCTTTTTGCTCACCCAAAGGTCTAGACAAAGATAACAAATCCTTCTTCCATTTCCATTATCTTTACTGTCAAGAAGCAAGCACGCACAGAAGAGGAAATACAGTAATACAGTGAGAAGATGCAGTGAGGTGTCCGTGACTTATAACAAGAGGTGTGTTTTCTCGACTGCTGGCTTAGCTTATTTGCTTAGTCGCATGTGTTCATTCATTTCAAGTGTCACACTTGTTCACAGGCATATATTAATCATTCTCTGTGCCTCAGCGGGAACACATTCATAATGGTGACCAATGTGAATTCTTCCTAACATGCTGCCTCTGACTCTTCTTGAACTAATCATTTGTGTCGTCTTCTGCACTCAAGGAATAATAAGGTCATTCGCATCGTTTGGTACGTTTGAGAATTGGATGCTTGTTTCTCTCTTCTGGTAGTTCTGCAACATCTTGACCTTTTAGAGCTATATGATTAATTAAGGCTGTTTGGATAAGGAGATTTTCCTTAGGAAATTTTATAACTTATAGTTGAATTCCAATATTGCATATCCAAAATGGCCCTTAGTAATTTAAATACAATCGCTCTTTATTCTCTCGAGATTGTACTTTTTTTCCCCTTCCTGTACTCAACCAGATCCGCTGATTTGTATCCATATCCTTTTTTTCCTCTGCCACAGTGTAATAATGGTTCGTTCGTGGTGATGAACGCGTCGCTATGCTCGGTTCATTACTGGAAATAGCTTCAATTGATTGATCTTCATTCCCTCCTTGCGTAATCTGTTAATATGAAGTCCTTGATTTATACTGTCAACCAGACCAGGTTTTAATTCAAGGTATGTGAACCCTGAATCTACTAACTTCACTGCTGTTACATCTTAACCACCGATCACGACAAATCATGCAGCCTTTTTAATCTTTCAACTTTTTTGCCATATCATGTTACTAGCACAGCAATGGTTAGGTTTTGTGGTGTGGGGGAAATACTGGATTTGTTGCTTAAAAATCTTGAAAATTTTATTAGCGTGAGGTTAAAGCATGCAATATATGGTTAGTCGGGTTAGAAATTGTGTTGAACATGCAAGCTAGGCATCAATCTGTTTGACCAGTTCGGTCACTAGAAAGAAAACCGAGCTGGAATATACACACCAGTAAGTTTGAGTCATCTGTTCCTTATATTCCAGTTTAGTGGGTTATTTCCCTGTTTGGTACAGATTGTTTCTCAGTTTATCCACAGAAAAAAAATAAGAGTTGTGCCAAATAACAGGATTCTGCTACAACTTATTACTTAAACAGATTGTTATAATGAACTAAAAATCACAATAAGAAGAAGCTTCTTTCATTATCTTTTTAAATAAGCTGTTTTTGCAACTAGCAGAAGCTTTGACAAACAGGGCCTATATAGTATGTGTGTGAACTCTTGAAATCAAGTAAACTTGAAATATAAAGCAGACACAGCTGTCCACTCAAAATCCATCCAGTTAACTCAGCCAAGCCGTAGAAGACTGAGTTGGGGCTGGCCTGAGCAGATGCTGGCCTCTTTTCCATTTTTCCAAACGAACAGGTTCCAGGCCAAACTGCACTTGGCGGAAAACTAGGGCCTCTTGTAGGAGAAAATTGTAGTGCAAATTGTAGATAGATGTCAATGTCAGAAACCTATTTGTATGTACACCATGACAAATACTCAATTCTTGCTGTAGGGCTGTGGGTTGTGGGTAAAAGGTATACTTGCACCTAAATGAGAATCATATCTGGAATAGCTTGCGTGAAAGGAAATAAAATATCCATTATAAGTTTACATGTGAAAATACAAGAGTACAAATAAGAGCGCGTGGTTTTGTAAATCTTATGTGCTGCACTGCATCCTTATTGAACGTAGTGTTGTAAATATTGAACGTAGTGTTTTAAATTTTGTACATATTGATATCTAATTTTGTATGCATTATAGATTCACAGAGTGAAAGCGACGAACAATTTCCCATAAATAAAAGGCAAGGGAAAAAAACTCACTGCTACCAATTTGCCTGTATAGCGGGGAAAAAAGCTTTACTGGTGGGCTCTGCGTAAGAATTCACCTGATGGCAACCGTATTATTTTCTTTTGCTGGCTCATGCATTCAAAAGCTCCAAGAAATCATAACAGAGGAAGCAATAAAAATACTAGGTGTCAAGAAAGATCTGAAGGAATTGCAGCAAACAATGAAACAAATACAGTATTTTCTTAAAGATGCTGATCGGAGAAGCATTGAAGACTCAGCAGTTAGCAATTGGTTTGGTGAGCTCAGAGATGCTATGTATGATGCCGATGATATCATTGACTTGGTCCGGTTTAAGGGAAGCAATCTACTAGGAGAACATCCTTCCTCATCATTGTCAAGAAAATTAACCACATGCAGTGGATTTCCAATTTTCTCTTGCTTTTCTACAATTTGCACACGCCATGAGATTGCTGTACAAATCAAAAGCCTGAACAAAAGAATAGAGAATCTTGCAAACTTAGGTAAAACATTCTTGAAGTTCGAAGCTGAATATGTTGGCAGCATCACAGTATCAAATATCAGGAAAACATCCTATCTTGTAGAACCCAATCTTGTGGGGAAGGAAATCATATACGCTACCAATAGATTGATTGAACTGGTTCTAGAACACAGAGAAAAGAAGGCTTACAAGATAGGTATTGTTGGAACAGGAGGAGTTGGAAAGACAACTCTTGCTCAGAAGTTATACAATGATCATAGAGTGGAGGGGCACTTCAGGCAACGTGCATGGATCTGTGTTTCCCAACAGTACTCTGAAGTTGCTTTGTTGAGAGAAATACTTCGAAGTATCGGAGTTCATTACGAGGGTGAAAGTGTGGGAGAGCTCCAAGGCAAACTTGCAGAAGCTATTGAAGAAAAATCCTTTTTACTTGTGTTGGACGACTTGTGGGAGTCTGATGTATGGACCAATTTGCTAAGAACTCCATTGCATAAAGCAGGTCATGGGACAATTGTAGTAACAACTCGACATGATACAGTAGCTAAGGCAGTTGGCGTGGAACATATGCATCGAGTGGAATTGATGTCTGAGGAAGAGTAGGCTGGGAGCTATTTTGGAAGAGTATGAACATTAATGATGAGAAAGAAGTGCACAACCTAAGGGATACAGGAAGGGAGATTGTTCAGAAATGTGGTGGCCTTCCTCTTGCAATCAGGGTTGTTGCTAGTGTTTTAGCAACAAAGGAGACTACCGAAAGTGAGTGGCAGAAGATTCTAAGCAGTGATGCATGGTCCTTGAATAAGCTCCCTGCTGAACTGAGAGGTGCTTTGTACTTGAGTTATGACCAGCTGCCACAAAATCTGAAGCAATGTTTCCTTTATTGTGCTTTGTATCCTGAAGATCGGACAATGTACCGTGATTATCTTGTCAGGTATTGGATTGCTGAAGGCTTTGTAGAGAAGCATGGGAATCAATTAATGGAAGATACAGCAGAAGGATACTATTATGAGTTGATCTCAAGGAACTTGCTCCTTCCAGATCCACTTTATTTTGACCAAGACAGTTGCAAAATGCATGATCTTTTAAGGCAGCTTGCTTGTCATTTATCAAGAGAAGAATGTTTTACCGGAGACCCACAGTCTCTGGAGGATAAAAGTATGCCTAAACTTCGACGCATTTCAGTTGTAACTGAGAAGGAAGTGGTCGTTTCACCTAGTTTTGACAAGCAAAAGTTCAGAGTGAGAACTTTCATAATGTTTTGTGACAAGTCACTGGCATTTGATCATTCACTTCTCAAGAGACTTTCATATGTCCGTGTTTTGGATTTGGGTGGGTCAAGTTTACAAACTATTCCAGATTATGTTGGAAGTTTGATTCATCTGCGCTTATTCATTCTTTCTCGTACCAACATAACTTGCCTTCCTGAGTCCATTGGTTTACTCAAAAACCTTCAGACATTGGACTTGAGTGATTGTGCTGCTTTGCACAATCTTCCTTTGGCACTCACTACATTGTGCAATTTAAGGCACCTTTTACTCACTAGAACACCAATAAACCAGGTTCCAAAAGGATTAGCTAGACTGAAGTTTCTCAATGAAGTAACAGGATTTCCAATTGGTGGTGGCAGTGATAACAGTTCCAAAATGCAAGATGGATGGAATCTTGAAGAGTTAGGTCCTCTTTTGCAGTTGAGGACACTTTATATGATTAAATTGGAAAGGGCGGCACCATACAGTGCGGGTCCAATTCTAGCGGACAAAAAGCATCTCAGATATCTGGAACTCTCGTGCACTGAATGCACAGATAAACCATATTCTGAAGAGAATGTTAGCAACATTGAGAAGATCTATGAGCAGCTAATCCCTCCACAAAACCTCGAAAAATTAGTCTTTTTGAATTTTTTTGGTAGGAGTTTTCCCACCTGGCTAGATATTGCTACCCATTTGTCTTCAGTGAAGATATTGCACCTCGTAGATTGCAAATCCTGTGTGCATCTTCCTCCAATTGGACAACTCAGCAGCTTGAAATATCTGAAAATCCAAGGGGCATCTGCAGTTACGAAGATTGGACCCGAATTTATTGGCTGTGGGGTGGGTATTCCTGGATCGACAGAGGCAGTTGCTTTCCCCAAGCTTGAATGGTTGATGATCCGGGATATGCCCAGCTGGGAGGACTGGACTTTCGTTTTTGAAGAAGAAGCAACAACAGCAGGTACGGATGGGGAAGAGGATGGAGTTGGTACTAAGCAAAAAGGGGAAGCACCACCTCCAAGGATGCGGCTGCTGCCTTGTTTGAAGGATTTGGCCCTTGACAACTGCCCCAAGCTGAGATCTCTCCCATGGCAGCTTGGACAAGAAGCCACCGGCTTGAAGGACCTCAAATTAAGAGATGCGCACAGCCTTATGGCGGTGGAGAACCTCCCGTTCCTCTCAGAATTGCTTTTAATCGCAGATTGCAAAGACCTACAGAGGGTGTCAGGTGTTCCCCAAGTGCGAGAGCTGCGTGTGGGGGGCTGTCCAAACTTGAGGTGTGTTGAGAAGTTGGGCAACTTGCAGCGGCTGGGACTGCACAGGAGTATGCTTGAGGTCTCCTCATTATGGATGCCCGGGCTTCAACGGCATTGCAGAGAACTACACGGCGAAGACCTGGATGTCTACAACTGGATATGATGACGGTACGGAGCTGCCCAAGTTAGACGGAAATGAAGATACAAGGTTTGATATCTAATCTAGCCAGCTTTCTTTCTATTCATGCCCTGGCTTTGTTCCTTTAACGACACACTGACGATCTGTATGTATGTGTTTGCTTTATATGAAAGGTACTGTCTCTTGAGGATGGAAGTGACTGGAGCTCTTTTACATATGCATGAATCCGGCATTAGGCAGGCCGCAGTTCGCTGTATGCGTCCCAGAATTGGAGCTACATGATGCATGAGGGCCGTGGTCACAGCTGCGTGCGGTTTGTTTTCTGCGCGCTTGCATTGGGCCTATGTATGAGATGTGCATATATACTACCTGAATAAAAAGTGTGCTATTTGGGGTTGTCGCGATCTGTGTTATGCTGTATGTAATGAGTGATGTTGGCACGGTTCGTTCGTTGTACATGGTTTGTTGAATTTGTAGTGTGAAGAGAAGAACCGCCACCTGCTGTTTGTAATAATTCACAGAATTAACTGTGCGCCAAAGTGAGCTCGTGTCGTGTGTGTTGCTACTAATGATGGAATAGTGTTTTTTCTTTTCCGCTCCATTGTTCACTGTCGTCTGCCTCTGCTTATGTTCAGCTTGCTGATCCAAAGGTGACACTCGATGAACCCTACCGAATAGCCTGGCATTGTACCGTCAGTCTTGCCGAAGCCGTATATCACTGATGAGTGGAGTGGTTCTCAATTTTCTCATGTATGTAATCGACACGGACAGGGGTGGACTGGACGTATGAAGTGATGCGGATGCGGTGGCATGCCCAGAGTGGGAGTGGCGGGTCTCCTCTGCTTTGGCCGCCCTGGTCAGGTTCCCGCTGCTGCTGCTGCTGCTGCGATGCGTTCAGTGCTGCACACGCCGATCCATGGAGGCCTCGTCCCGTTGGAGTCTCGCGCGGCAGCAGGTCTTAAAAAATCAAGTTTATCCCTGTAACTGGTCTTAAAAAAATTCCTGTCACTGAAATTATGGTTAGATTTTCTTTATATGCTTTAGTCCAGCCTGCTGGAATTTGGCCCACGACGGCCTATGAGCCCTGTTATCCGGCCACGCAGGTCTCATAGGGCCGCCTGCTGGAATTTGGTCGTGAGTAACGATGCCCCAAAAGGCCCATCTGGCCACGCAAGGTGTCCCCCGGCCGGAGTTTCCGTTGCCGAGCCCTCATCATCACTGTCGCGACAGAAAAAATGGGTCAGACTATTGGAGACCGGCTAGGCATTAAAGTGCTGGAGGTCGATGTCGAAGCTAATGGCAGGAACAATGGTGAGTTCTTTAGAATCAGAGTGGAATGGCCTGTGGAGAAACCTTTACTAACAAAATTAGCAATTAAGCCCAAAGATAAAGCAGAAGTGAATAGATTCGATCTAAAATATGAGCGGGTTCCTCATTTTTGCTTTTACTGTGGAAGAATAGGACATGATGATAACGATTGCAGGAAAGAGCAAAAAGACAAGATACTTCGATATGGTTCTTATTTGAGGGCATCACCTTACAAAAAGTTCGAACACAGAAGATGTGTAGTTGGAGCTTCTTTCCCAGAATCAACATGGAAAAATTTGAGCCATGGGAATACACTTTCTAGCAGGACACCGCAGTTTCTCTTTATCCATTAAAAGAGGTGTCCAATAGTAAGGAGCAATACAAGAGTGCCTCTGTTTCTAAAGAACCACTACGGGAAACCCGGCGTTTGCCGAGTGTTTTTTTCTTTGCCGAGTGTATTTATTCGGGCACTCGGCAAAGAGCCCTCTTTGCCGAGTGCCAAAAAAAACACTCGGCAAAGAGCTCTTTGCCGAGTGCCAAAAAAAACACTCGGCAAAGAGGTCTTTGCCGGGTGTTTTTCCAACACTCGGCAAAGTTTTTAATCTTTGCCGAGTGTTTTTTTCCGACACTCGGCAAAGAGGCCTCTTTGCCGAGTGTCAACCTCTACACTCGGCAAAGACCACTCTTTGCCGAGTGTTTTCTCAATTACACTAGGCAAAGAATATTTCAATTAATTTTTTGAAGCACTAAATTAATTCAAATTAAAAAGTTTTGAACTACAAAGTTGTATAACTTCTCAACATCTACACTTCTTATTTTGGTAAATTTTCATTTGACAAAGCGTAAGTAAATTTGTTCACAAAATCTACGGCTTCCGTATAGTTTCCCAAAACATAAAGAGAGACGTTTGAATTTGTGAACAATGTTACTATCATTATTTCGGATAAAAAAAGACCAAAATAAAAGTTGTAGATTTTCATAAGTTATACAACTTTGCTGTTGAACACTTTTTAATTTGAATTAATTTGCTAACGAAAAGTGTGTTTGAATTTCTCAAATTTTGAAATTTGAATTTTTCAAACAACCTCGGATGGAGAAACAACCAAAATTAAAGTGGTAGATATCAAAAAGTTATGTAACTTTGTAGTTGACAACTTTTTTATTTGAAATCATCTTGTCAACGAAAATTTAATTTGAAAAATTTCAAATTTGAAATTTAAATTTTATAAACGACCTAAGATGAAAAATAGACCAAAATGAAAGTTGTAGATCTCGAAAAGTTATGAAACTTTGTAGTTGACAACTTTTTAATTTGAATTCATTTCGGGCCTCAAACAATTCGTTGAAACTTGGTTTAGTATAATATGAGTAGAATCAAAACGGAATATGAGCACATGTAATGCTGTGGTGTAGTGGTAGAGGGGCTCCACGCGCAAGGGAGAGGTCGCGGGTTCGAATCCCACCGGCCGCGTAGCGCGCGAATATTACGCGAAAATGCCGCGACTTACGGGGACGGGGGCTGGCTGGTGGGGGCCTCCCCTCATTAAAAAAAATATTTTTGCTATTTTTTTTGGGTGTTTTTTCGATTAACATTTTGCCGAGTGTATATTTTTGCCGAGTGTCACCTGGGCTCTTTGCCGAGTGCCCGACATTTGGCACTCGGCAAAGAGCTCTTTGCCGAGTGCCCGAATAGCCTGGCATTGTACCGTCAGTCTTGCCGAAGCCGTATATCACTGATGAGTGGAGTGGTTCTCAATTTTCTCATGTATGTAATCGACACGGACAGGGGTGGACTGGACGTATGAAGTGATGCGGATGCGGTGGCATGCCCAGAGTGGGAGTGGCGGGTCTCCTCTGCTTTGGCCGCGCTGGTCAGGTTCCCGCTGCTGCTGCTGCTGCTGCGCGATGCGTTCAGTGCTGCACAAGACGGCGCCGATCCATGGAGGCCTCGTCCCGTTGGAGTCTCGCGCGGCAGCAGGTCTTAAAAAATCAAGTTTATCCCTGTAACTGGTCTTAAAAAAATTCCTGTCACTGAAATTATGGTTAGATTTTCTTTATATGCTTTAGTCCAGCCTGCTGGAATTTGGCCCACGACGGCCTATGAGCCCTGTTATCCGGCCACGCAGGTCTCATAGGGCCGCCTGCTGGAATTTGGTCGTGAGTAACGATGCCCCAAAAGGCCCATCTGGCCACGCAAGGTGTCCCCCGGCCGGAGTTTCCGTTGCCGAGCCCTCATCATCACTGTCGCGACAGAAAAAATGGGTCAGACTATTGGAGACCGGCTAGGCATTAAAGTGCTGGAGGTCGATGTCGAAGCTAATGGCAGGAACAATGGTGAGTTCTTTAGAATCAGAGTGGAATGGCCTGTGGAGAAACCTTTACTAACAAAATTAGCAATTAAGCCCAAAGATAAAGCAGAAGTGAATAGATTCGATCTAAAATATGAGCGGGTTCCTCAATTTTGCTTTTACTGTGGAAGAATAGGACATGATGATAACGATTGCAGGAAAGAGCAAAAAGACAAGATACTTCGATATGGTTCTTATTTGAGGGCATCACCTTACAAAAAGTTCGAACACAGAAGATGTGTAGTTGGAGCTTCTTTCCCAGAATCAACATGGAAAAATTTGAGCCATGGGAATACACTTTCTAGCAGGACAACCGCAGTTTCTCTTTATCCATTAAAAGAGGTGTCCAATAGTAAGGAGCAATACAAGAGTGCCTCTGTTTCTAAAGAACCACTACGGGAAACCCGGCGTTTGCCGAGTGTTTTTTCTTTGCCGAGTGTATTTATTCGGGCACTCGGCAAAGAGCCCTCTTTGCCGAGTGCCAAAAAAACACTCGGCAAAGAGCTGTTTGCCGAGTGCCAAAAAAAAAACACTCGGCAAGTTGCCGGGTGTTTTTTCCAACTCGGCAAAGTTTTTAATCTTTGCCGAGTGTTTTTTTCCGACACTCGGCAAAGAGGCCTCTTTGCCGAGTGTCAACCTCTACACTCGGCAAAGACCACTCTTTGCCGAGTGTTTTCTCAATTACACTAGGCAAAGAATATTTCAATTAATTTTTTGAAGCACGAAATTAATTCAAATTAAAAGTTTTGAACTACAAAGTTGTATAACTTCTCAACATCTACACTTCTTATTTTGGTAAATTTTCATTTGACAAAGCGTAAGTAAATTTGTTCACAAAATCTACGGCTTCCGTATAGTTTCCCAAAACATAAAGAGAGATATTTGAATTTGTGAACAATGTTACTATCATTATTTCGGATAAAAAAAGACCAAAATAAAAGTTGTAGATCTTCATAAGTTATACAACTTTGCTGTTGAACACTTTTTAATTTGAATTAATTTTGCTAACGAAAAGTGTGTTTGAATTTCTCAAATTTTGAAATTTGAATTTTTCAAACAACCTCGGATGGAGAAACAACCAAAATTAAAGTGGTAGATATCAAAAAGTTATGTAACTTTGTAGTTGACAACTTTTTTATTTGAAATCATCTTGTCAACGAAAATTTAATTTGAAAAATTTCAAATTTGAAATTTAAATTTTATAAACGACCTAAGATGAAAAATAGACCAAAATGAAAGTTGTAGATCTCGAAAAGTTATGAAACTTTGTAGTTGACAACTTTTTAATTTGAATTCATTTCGGGCCTCAAACAATTCGTTGAAACTTGGTTTAGTATAATATGAGTAGAATCAAAACGGAATATGAGCACATGTGATGCTGTGGTGTAGTGGTAGAGGGGCTCCACGCGCAAGGGAGAGGTCGCGGGTTCGAATCCCACCGGCCGCGTAGCGCGCGAATATTACGCGAAAAATGCCGCGACTTACGGGGACGGGGGGCTGGCTGGTGGGGGCCTCCCCTCATTAAAAAAATATTTTTGCTATTTTTTTCGGGTGTTTTTTCGATTAACATTTTGCCGAGTGTATATTTTTGCCGAGTGTCACCTGGGCTCTTTGCCGAGTGCCCGACATTTGGCACTCGGCAAAGAGCTCTTTGCCGGCACCTGTTTGCCGTGTGCCCTTTGCCGAGTGTAACACTCGGCAAACCCTTTGCCGAGTGTATATAGGCCTTTGCCGAGTGCCCTAGGCACTCGGCAAACTAGGGCTCTCCCGTAGTGAACAAAACAGTCAAGAACAGAAGGGAAGTGTTGATGCTGCATTAGTGGCTGTGGTGCAGAACCTTCAAGTGAATTCTGAAGATCAGGATATCAGCTTTTTCCATAGCTCGAAGGATCAACAAGGAAAAGAACCGCTCATTATAGGGGAAAATACAAATGGGCAAGGAAAGATTAATGTTTTTGAAAAACAAGATCATTATATGACAGATTTCAGTCCGATGGAATTGGGTGATGATGGAACGGGGGCTATCAGCAGTTCTATGAGAAAGAGGCAGTCATCTGAAGAGAAAGGCCAGAATGGGGAAAATAACGAAACACTAATGCTTGTTCCAGTGGATGGAAATCTTATAAAACCCGATGATGCTCCAGACATGCGTGAGGTGGTGCCCAGTGCAACCAATCTGTTAATGGTAACTAAGGATCTTGATGTCAACGATACTATAGTTGGGGAAGGGGATGGCCCATGTTTAAGTGTGCGAGTTTACAAGAGAATTAAGAAAAATGGAAGTGTAGCAGAATCTAATGTTAACTCTAATAGATCGGCGGGCTCCCTTGAGGAGTGCCGCCGGGCACAATGAGGGCCTTATGTTGGAACTGTCGTGGGATTGGCAATCCCGCGACAGTTCAAGAGCTTCGCGAACTCGCGAAGCTATATGCCCCCTCGGTGTTATGCATCCTTGAAACACAAATTGCCAAGACCCGAGTGGAGAATCTGCGATACTCTTTGGGCTATGATAATTGTTTTGCTGTGTCAAGTTCAGGCCGAAGTGGTGGGATGGGCCTTTTTTGGAACAATGATGTTGGAGTTAATGTTCATCAGTTCTCCCAGTACCACATAGACACAGAGTTTACAGAGCCAAATAAGGATACATGGCGGCTCACTTTTTTCTATGGGGAGGCAAACCGTGCTGAAAGAAGTAAAACTTGGGACCTAATGAAATTTGTGAAAGCAGAATCAAATCTTCCTTGGTTATGCATGGGGGATTTCAATGAAATTCTTCGACGAGAGGAACAAATTGGTGAGAACGACCGAGAACAATATCTTATGGAGGGTTTCAGAGATGCAGTGGATGTTTGTGGGTTGTGTGATATTGGGTATATAGGGCTGGATTGGACATGGGAAAAGAAGGTGTCTGGAGGTAATTTTGTACGTGTTCGTCTTGATCGTGCTTTGGTTACAGCTGATTGGTGCAATTTATTTCCTTTTGCTAAACTTCGGCACCTAACTGCTGTAAAATCAGACCATTGTCCCATCCTTTTATGTACTGAACATGCAGATGATGGTAGAAGAATCCCATCTACAGGGCGCCCATTCAGATATGAGCTTATGTGGGAGACGCATAAGAGCTTTTCACCTCTTGTAGATCAGTTTTGGAAAAGCTCAACATGTTCCAATGTGAAAGATATAACAAAGAAGCTTTCCAATCTGTCTAGTGAACTTTATCAATGGAGCTCAAAAAATTTTGGTGCTGTCAGGAAGGAGTTGAGAGAGTTGAGGAGAAAATTAGAGGCCATGAGAGAAAATCCAACAAGGGTTTGTCCTTCTGCAGAAGAACTCCAAGTCGAAAATCGTATTGTTGAACTCAACATACGTGAAGAAATCATGTGGAGGCAGCGCTCTCGTATTCTATGGTTGCGTGAAGGCGATAGTAATACAAAGTTTTTTCATCAAAAGGCAAATAGAAGGAGAAACAAGAATCGCATTGAGCATTTATCCCGAGTTGATGGATCAATAACTGACAATATTGAGGAGATGCAGGCCATGACTAGGGACTTCTTTATGAGATTGTATACTTCAGAAGAAACTGTAGGTATGTACGAGGTGCTCGATGCAGTTCCGAAAAAAGTAACAAGTGAGATGAATAAGTATCTCTGCTCTCCGTTTACAGCAATAGAGGTTAAAGAAGCTCTTTTTCAGATGTTCCCTTTAAAGGCACCAGGGCCAGATGGCTTTCCTGCACACTTTTTTCAGAAAAATTGGGATTTATGTGGGGATGATTTGATCAATTCAGTGTTGAATGTTCTTAATGGAGATGAGATACCGGAGGACATTAACAGCACGTTCATTGTTCTAATTCCAAAGGTTCAACACCCGGTCTCTTTGGGGCAGTTTAGGCCTATTAGTCTGTGCAATGTCGTTTATAAAATTATTTCAAAAGCACTGGCTAATCGCCTTAAAACTGTCCTTCATGAAATAATCTCTGAGGAACAATCAGCATTTGTGCCTGGTCGAATCATCTCTGACAATGTTATTGTGGCTTATGAGTGTCTTCACTATATGAAAACAAATAAAGCGAAGAGAAATGCCTACTGCGCCTTAAAGCTTGATATGGCTAAAGCTTATGACAGAGTTGACTGGGGGTATTTGAAGGCTATAATGCAGAAGCTTGGTTTTCATGAGAGATGGATAAATAATATTATGAAGTGTGTATCTTCTGTATCATTTTCGGTGCTGTTTAATGGTGAAAAATTGGAGAGCTTTAAACCATCAAGAGGCATCCGCCAAGGTGATCCTATTTCTCCATATTTGTTTCTTTTATGTGCTGAAGGATTTTCTTGTCTTTTGAACAACAGGGATGAAAGTTGCAACCGTGGGATTTCTATTGCAAGAAATGCTCCTAAAGTGAGCCATTTGCTATTTGCAGATGACAGCCTTCTATTCTTCAAGGCAGATCTGAATGAAGCAGAGGCAGTAAACAAATTGCTTGATACTTATTGTAAAGCATCTGGACAGGAAGTAAACCATTCCAAATCTTCGGTGTTTTTTAGTAAAGGATGTGGTCAAAGTCTGAAAGATGAGATAAAAACAAGGATTCATGTTGAAAATGAATCGCTAACTGAGAGATACCTGGGGCTGCCTACAGATGTGGGTAAGTCAAAGAATGGGGTGTTCAAGTACTTAAAAGACAGAGTATGGAAAAGAATTCAAGGGTGGATGGAGCAGTCTCTCTCAGCAGGCGGAAAAGAAGTGCTAATCAAAGCAGTAGCCCAAGCGGTGCCTACATATTCCATGAGTTGTTTCAAACTGCCGAGAGGACTTTGCCAACATATTAACTCACTTGTGCGAAAATTTTGGTGGGGCAGCTCAAATGGGAAACGCAAAACAAGCTGGGTGGCTTGGGAAAAGCTAATTCAACCAAAGTTCATGGGAGGCATTGGTTTTAGGGATATTGAATTATTCAATTTGGCGCTCCTGGCACGACAAGCATGGAGAATTTTATGCAATCCCTTGTCCATGAGTGCTCGGATCTTGAAAGCAGTATATTTCCCTTTTGATGACTTGCTGCAAGCTTCATTGGGGAGTAGGCCATCTCAAGTGTGGAGATCAATAGTTGAGGGCAGAGATGTTCTTAAGCAGGGCCTTATTAGACGAATCGGTACAGGCAAAGAAACTAAAGTGTGGGAGCACAATTGGATACCTCGATCAGGTCTCATGCGTCCCATAGCAGCAAAAACCAATGATCCTCCAATCTGGGTATCTGAGCTTATTGACCCGACCTCAAATAGTTGGAGGATGGATATTCTTGGAAAGTTCTTTTATCAGATAGATATTGAAGCAATAAAAAGCATTCCTCTTAGCACGATGAATCAACAAGATTTTTGGGCTTGGCATTATGAAAAGAAGGGAACTTTTTCGGTGAGGTCGGCCTATAGGATGCTGATCCAAAATAAGGTGAGCCGTGAAAACTGGTTGGAAAATATTGCAGAGAGCTCATGCATAAAGGAGATGGGCAACCGGTGGAAGAAATTGTGGAAGATTAAGGTTCCTTCCAAAATTCGTGTTTTTGCATGGAGGTTATCTTTGAACTCAATCCCTGTTAATGCTGTTCTAAAGAGAAGGAACATGGCAAAATCAGCTTCGTGTACAATTTGTGGTGCTGAACAAGATACATGGCAACATGCTATTTTAAAATGCAATATGGCTAGGTGTGTGTGGGCTCTCATAGATGAAGACTTGACTGAACATATTGCGACTACAACAGAGGAGGACCCTAGATTATGGTTATTCTCTCTACTGGACTCCTTACCAGATGAGTCTTTTGTTAAACTTTTGGTCACATGTTGGGCTATTTGGAGTGCAAGACGGAAGGCCATTCATAAGGGATATTTTCAGAGTCCTTTATCTACATATGCTTCCATTAACAAGATTCTTGAAAACTTGAAGGTAAGTGCAACATGTAATGCTGATTTAAAAATGAAGCACATGGTGTCGAGAGATGCCGCTCCTAGTTGGGTGACTCCACCTCCTAATTTCATGAAAATCAATGTTGACGGGGCAGTAGCAAAGACAAGGAATTCTGGTGCTGTTGGAGCAATTTGCAGAGATAGACAAGGCATGTTCATAGCTGCAAGTGCTAGAGTGTTCGATGGAATTTCTGAACCTGCAACTTTGGAAGCACTTGCATGTAATGAGGCACTATCTTTGGCTCTGGACTGCAATATATCGCAATGTGTGATAGCTTCTGACTGTCTAGAGGTGATAAAAGGCTTAGAGGAGAGGAATTTATGCCCCTACAGTGCCATTTTGAATGAAATTGTCTTCAGAAAAGGACTAGTAGGTGAAGTTCAGTTTAAACATGAAAATAGAAAGTCTAATGGAGAAGCACATCGTTTAGCTAAGAGTGTGTGTTCATTGGCTCCGGGGAGATATGTTTGGCTCCTCAGTCCACCGGAGTTTCTCAATGTACCCCTGAACATTTTTTGGATAATGAATGAATAATATCCTGGTTTCCTCTCAAAAAAAAAAAAATCATCACTGTCGCGGCGCCGGTGGCCGCTCGGCTCGGCGGCGCTCCCCATGTGGCCGGAGAGGCTGCCCCCGGCGGAAGGAGGGGCTAGTCGCGGCCATCGTTGCTGGCTCAACTCACCCCGTCATCCGCGTAGTGTGGATGGATACTTGGAGAGGGCGGGAGAAGGTAATTCACACATTCATCTATGTATCGTTCAGTTTCCCCTTTGCTTGGTAGCGGATGATAATGTGAAGACCAGCGCGTCACGGATTATCTCACGTTTCTTGAAGCTGCGTTCTAAATTGGTCCCGAATTTTCGTTTCCTTACTAGCTCATATCTAATCTCGCTGCGCATCCGCTGATTTTTTTTTTTAAATGCTGAATCAGAGCACTTCAGGGATTGATGGTGTGTGCTTCTTGTGTCTATATATTCCTGCCTAGTGCCAACTCTGTAGCTCAAGTTTTTTCCGTACAAATAAGTATACATTTTTTCCGTGCCAATTAGAGGACGTTAGGACAGTACTTGTTAGTTCCCTTATTTTATTTTTTTTGGAGCTAAAAAGGTTGTCTAAACATCGTTAATAGAAAACCACAGGGAGTAAATTTTATCGTCTGTTAAGGTTGCTTTCTGGACTCAAAATTCAATAGAGTTGGTACTAAGTTCCTCTCATGTGAGACAATAATTGTTTTGCTTTCTTAGACTTTTGACATATTTCTAATAAACTTTGTGAATGACGGAATTAGGATGGGTTGAAAACTCAGTCGAGTTCAGATGTTGGATTATGAATAAGTCTTGGTCTCACATGAACTTTCATCCAAGCGTGTTCATGCCATCCCAAATTCCCAATCTCATTCTTTGATTATGTGCCGTTTTTGTTTTTTTAAGCCAACCAAATATTAACATGACGTACCTCTCTAGAGATATTAATAACCCTATTATTGGTCCCGCCAAGCCACTAATTTAGAATATCATTTAGGTATTGACATTAGGTGAGCATCACCTAGCTGCTCCCAAATCTAGAAGAATCAAATTTTTTCTACGCAAAAAGCACATTCCATTAGCAAAAGCGTTCCATCATCTGGTCCAAAGACAAGGCTTTTTAGATGTGAGTGGTCCTCATGCTGATCTGCTATCGATTTTGTGTTTTGTTGCTACGTATACCCCAAATCTAACCACACATCCACTGCTGATTTTATTTCTGAGGAATGTGCATTTCAATGGTTTTGATTGAGTGTTTCTTTTGTGTACATGTCCCTGATTACTGTGCCAACCCTGGAACTTAGGCTGTTTGTGCAACTTAGGCCCAACTTTTTTTCCAGTGGCAATTATGTTTTATGCAATTTTAAAGTTTTTTCTAGACAAAAAGAATTCTTTAGAGTCGGTAGCAGGGTCCTTTCAGTCATGTCCCTTGGATCGATTTTGAACAAGACTTGGTTTCACAAGAACTTTGATCCATGCGTGTTCATGCCATCTCTTTGTTTGATTTTGTACCGTGGAAGGGAATTTTTCTTTTAACCAACCGTACATTAACATATCATATAGTGGGCAGCCTTGGCAAGCCACTAATTTACTTTCGAATATCATCAGGGGTTGGCTAAATGGGTCCCAACCAGGAAACGACAAGTCAAAATCTACCATGTGAAATCTGGGCCGCACGGTACTAATCGGACGGCTTCCAAGACCCAAGGGATGGTCGCTATTTGAGCAGGGGCGGCGGCTCCTCTGCTCTTCTCGCTTCTTTTCACCATCATACCAGCCATCTCCTTTCCCTACATGGAGCTGATGCTGCCGGGTGATGCCGGCTTTGGCATCGAGTAAACCAGCGGGCCACGGCTACATGCAGCGAGGCCTCATGGCCGTTGCGGCATACATATTCGCGAGAGAGACCCTGCTCGACTCAAAGAGGCGTGGAGCGTCGTTCTTCCGTGCGCAGTGAGCGCCTTAGTTTCTCGGTACAAATAAGTATACATTTTTTCCATGCCAATTAGAGGACATTAGGACAATACTTGTTAGTTAATTTTTTTTTTTTTTTGGAGCTAAAAAGGTTGTCCAAACATCGTTAATAGAAAACCACAGGGAGTAAATTTTATCGTCTGTTAAGGTTGCTTTCTGGACTCAAAATTCAATAGAGTTGGTACTAAGTTCCTCTCATGTGAGACGATAATTGTTTTGCTTTCTTAGACTTGACATATTTCTAATAAACTTTTTGAATGACGGAATTAGGATGGGTTGAAAACTCAGTCGAGTTCAGAATGTTAGATTATGAATAAGTCTTGGTCTCACATGAACTTTCATCCAGCGAATGACAAATTCGGTCCAATAAGCAGCCAGTGGGTCCCAGGTTGTTCACCATAATTTATTAAATCACAGTTGGCACCATCATACGGCAAAAAGACATCGAGCCTTCATAAACTGAGTAAGCTAGTCCACATGTATTACGCAAGGTTCCCAAGTATTCTCATGCTGCAATAAGTGAAGGCTTCGTCAGAGAAGAGGAGGCTTGTGCTGCAAGTGCTCTCCACTTTCCATCTACTCCTCTGCTTTTGCATCCTTTAGCTCTGATCTACTCTGCTCATGGTATGTCGTTGGCTGTGGGAAACTCCTTGCATAGCCTCCTGTGAAATCAATAAAGTATTCTGATTTACTCCTCATTTTCATAAAACAGTTCTGATTTACAGACGCTTATGATGCAGATATATTAGAAGGTGGGATCCTGTTGATGCTACACAGTGTGTTCGTTCATGTTCGAGTACTCATCGATAATATCCTACTGGGAATTTCAAGACTTGTGTTAACACATACACAGTTCGTATAGAGCACTTGGACCAATTACATATCAGTCAGAGCCGTATTCCGTAGTCATCAGGTATTTATCTAGTTCTAGTATCTATGATTTAGTAGGTGTTACTGGTTTGTATTGTCTGCGAAGCTCTTCTGGTTTTAGCAATTCATTCAACCAGGTTTCCATTTCACTGTCATGCTCTTCCCCTTTTCATTTTTACCACTTTTTGCAGATGTTGCATGCCTTTTTCTGGGTGATTGACTGACAGTTGTGGTTATCTATCCTATACATTTGTGTTGTCAAGCAGTTGTATTTAATCTTTTCATGGTATCACTTTTGTGGAGATTGATAAGTACAAGCAGTTGTATTTAATCTCTCCATGGTATCACATTTGTGGAGATTGATAAGTGCTTATGGTTTATCATCTGAACGATATGCAAAGGTGAGACATTTAGCCGCTCTTCAGATATTGCATACTTGTTTCACAATTTTCCATAATGTTGCTACGGTGAAATATGATATCACAACTTCTAAGATAGACGTTGTGATACATTAACTAAAAATGATAACTGAGCGAAATAACAAAGTATTGTTTCTATGCTGTATGATACATAACATGCTGTTTGACGACCCTCCATATTCAAACGACGATAAGACATATTAAATTAAATAAATGCAAAAAATAATTGTCAACTAACAAATAGGAGACGACACACTAATGAATTAATATTTCAATACATCACAATAGTACTGAATTTTTCAAGCATAGTGTTTTATGTATCGCGTGCTTTTTAGTTATTTTACTGAGATTACTACATAATGGAGCTAGTGTATTATGTTCTCATGCGCAGATTGACATAATGCATCACTTAGGAGTGTATTCAGAGTAGTATAACTTCACAACCCTGGGCATGTTCGCAAAAGATATATGCCACAAAAGAAACCATCACTGGACTTATGTATCTCCAGATGTTAACTTAGAACTTGGATTCCAGAAGTAGAACTATATGTGAATCTCTGTTACCATGGCAAAATTTAGTGAAGCTTGTCAGATTCTGAAAAACAAAAAAGTCTTAATGCATGTTGTTTATTCATTGCCAGGCTGCAGCTTGATGCACCAGTTTCTACTGTTCGATATAGTCATTGATTTTGGGTGAATCTCCCTCATTAAGTTTGATTGATGGCAACCATACTTGATTCTCTGGTTGGATCTTGTGCCAAAAGGTTGCAAGATATCATTACAGAGGAGGCCATTTTGATTCTGGGGGTAAAAGAAGATCTCAAAGAACTACAACAAACAATTAAACAAATACAATGCTTTCTTAGTGATGCTGAGCAAAGAAGGACACAAGATTCAGCAGTTAGCAACTGGCTTGGCGAGCTGAAAGATGCTATGTATGAAGCTGACGATATCATTGACTTGGCTAGATTAGAAGGAAGGAAGCTGCTAGCAGATGGTCCATTATCGCCAAGAAGCTCTGCAGCATGTGCAAGCATTTCATTTTTCTCCTGTCTTCCAATTCGAAGACGTCATGAGATTGCAGTTCGGATCAGGAATTTCAATGCTGAACTTGACAAGATTTCAAAGCTAGGTAAACAATTTGTGTTCCAGATTGTGCAGCCTGAAGCTAATGCTTCTCGGGTGCGGCAGATGAAAAGTTGCCCACTTGTGGAGCCCAACCTTGTGGGCAAGGAAACTGCACTTTCATGCACAAGACTGGTGGAGTTGATGCTTGCACATAAGGAAGCGAAGGCATACAAGATTGGTATTGTTGGAACGGGAGGTGTTGGGAAAACGACTCTAGCTCAAAAAATATATAATGACCACAGATTAAAAGGAACCTTCAACAAAAAGGCATGGATCTGCATTTCTCAACAGTATTCTGAAGTTGCACTTTTGAAAGAGGTTCTTCGAAACATTGGAGTACACTATGGGCAAGATGAAACTGTTGGAGAACTCAGCAGAACCCTTGCACTAGCTATTGAAAATGAAAGTTTCTTTGTTGTGTTGGATGACATTTGGCAGCATGAGGTGTGGACAAATCTACTGAGAACTCCTTTAGCCACTGCAGCTACAGGAATAATTCTAGTCACAACTCGAAATGATACAGTTGCACGAGCAATTGGGGTGGAAGCTATGCATCAAGTTGAATTGATGTCAGAAGAAGTAGGATGGGATCTACTTTGGAAGAGTATGAACATTAACAAAGAGATTGAAGTGCACAACCTAAAGGGTATAGGGATTGAGCTCGTTCGTATGTGTGGTGGCCTTCCTCTAGCAATCAAGGTTATTGCTAGTGTTCTAGCAACTAAAGAGAAAACTGAGAACGAATGGAGAAAGGTCATAAATAAAAATGCTTGGTCCATGAGCAAACTTCCTATTGAGCTAAGAGGAGCTTTGTATTTGAGTTATGATGAGCTGCCACAATATTTGAAGCAATGTTTTTTGTATTGTGCCTTATATCCCGAAGATGATTTCATGCATCTTGATGACCTTGTCAGGTTTTGGGTTGCTGAAGGTTTTGTACAGGAGCAAGAGAACCAACTTCTGGAGGATACAGCTCAAGAATATTACTACGAATTGATGTATCGCAATTTTCTTCAACCAGACCCTACTTACCCTGACTATGCCAGGTGCAAATTGCATGACCTTTTAAGGCAACTCGCTCAACATTTATCAGATGAAGAATCTTTTTGTGGAGATTCACAATTGTTGGAGGCTAAATCTCTGTCCAACTCCAAACTACGACGTGTTTCTATTGTTACTGGCAAGGAGTTGTTATTTTCTCCTAGTTTGCAGAAGGAGCATTTTGGAGTAAGAACTTTGACTATTAAATGTGCAGAACTAAGAGTTGAAAATACAATTTTCAGAAGACTCCCTAAGCTTCGAGTTTTGGATCTAACAGATTCAGTTATACAAAGTGTTCCAGATTGTATTGGAGGTTTGATCCACCTACGATCACTTGATCTTGATGGGACTGATCTATCTTATCTACCTGAATCCATCGGTTCTCTTATAAACCTTCAGATACTGAATTTGTGTTCTTGTATATCATTGTATAGTCTTCCTTCAGGAATCACTCGTTTATACAACTTAAGACGCCTTGGCCTTGCTCAAACACCAATAAATCAGGTTCCAAAAGGTATTGGCAGGTTAAAATTCCTTAGTGATTTAGGCGGATATCCGATTGGTGGTGACAATGATAACATTGCTAAGATGCAAGATGGATGGAGCCTTGAAGAGCTGTGTACTCTTTTGATGCTGAGGAAGCTTGATTTGACTAAATTGGAAAGAGTGGCTCAATGCAGTTCAGATTCATTGCTAATAGACAAAAAACATCTCAAAGAATTAATTCTAAGTTGCACTGAACATACAGATGAACCATATTCTGAAGAAGGTGTAATCAATATTGAGAAGATTTTTGAGATGTTGATCCCTCCACACAACCTGGAGGATCTATGTATTTTTGATTTCTTTGGTCGGAGGCTTCCCACCTGGCTAGGTACTTCTACTGATTTGTCTTCACTGAGATACTTGGTGCTCACGAATTGCAAGTCCTTTGTTTATTTTCCTTCAATCGGACAGCTCCCCAACTTGAAATTTCTGAAAATCAAGGGAGCAACTGCAGTTACCAAGATTGGAACCGAATTTGTTGGCTGTGGGGTGGGTAATCCCAGATCTACAGATGTTGTAGCATTCCCCAAGCTTGAATCGTTGATCATTGAGGATATGCCCAACTTGGAGGAGTGGACCTTTGTTGTTGAAGAGGAAGAAGCAACGGCAGCAGGTAGGGAAGGGGGAGAGGATGGATCTTTTGCGAAGCTAAAAGGGGAAGCCCTGCCTCCAAGTGTGCGGCTCCTGCCATGCTTGAACGCGTTGAAACTTTACCGCTGCCCCAAGCTGAGAGCTCTCCCAGCGCAGCTTGGACAGGACGCCACCAGCCTGAAGGAGCTCGAATTAAGAGATGTGCACAGCCTTAGTGTGGTGGAGGACCTCCCGTTCCTCTCAGAGTACCTTGTAATCGCGCGCTGTGGAGGTCTAGAGAGGGTCTCGAATTTTCCCCAGGTGAGAGAGCTGTATGTAGACCTGTGTCCAAACTTGAGGTGTATTGAGAGGTTGGACAACCTGCAGCAGCTGTTCTTGACAGAGGATATGCAAGAGGTCTCCTCGCTATGGCTGCCTGGGCTTCAAGAGCAGCACCAGCAACTTCACGGAGAAGACTTAGATGTCTACACTTGGAAATGATGATGGTACAGCTTTCCAATTAGGTGGATATAAGAAGATTCAAGGTATGTCATTGTCTGCTTTGAATCGTGTTACATATTACTATTGACTCTGCTTCCCATTCGTGCTCTGATTCGTTTTCATAGGCCACTCACTAGCTAATCTATACTCTTGCTCTTCAAAGGATGGACGTGACTGGTGCTCTTTTGCATACGCATCGATCTGGCATTGGGCAGGCTACAATTCATCGTATGCATCTCAAGGTTGAAGGTACAATGACTCATGGGAGTCTTGATCACGTACAGCTGCATATGGTGTTTTAGGTGTCTTGCTTTTCTCATAAACATACTAGCTGAATAAAAGTGTGCTACTTGGGCTTCTTGCCTCTGTGTTGTGCAGCATGTAATGATGTCGCGTTAATTCCGAGTACGTGGTTTGTGAATTTATGCTGCGAAGAACTATGTTTGCTTCCTGTCTGCCATGTAAAGTGAGCTCGTGCATGTTTCTTGGACCGAAACTGAAGGAACGTTTCTGCACACGGTTCTTCGCTGTCGTCTCTGCCCCTGGTCTGGTTCAGTTCGCTGATCCAAAGGCCACACATCATCGTGAAACTCTGCCTCTAGCTATTTTTTTCTTCTTCTTCATGTACGATTGTTGAATGCCAGGATAAACCAAATGGTATGTGAGCTACTTTTTATCTTGCAGTACTGAATGAAGAAGCCATGTGAACATCGCATTTGCTGATGCAAAGGCCACACGCGATGGATTATTGTGAATACTGAACTGCAGCTGGGTCCCCTGAAGTTGACACGGAGGTGGACTTCAGTGCTGCGGGTGCCCTATGATAGTCTGTCTATCGAAGACTCAAAAAGAGGACAGGAGCTGCAGGACAGCGAACCAAACAAAGTATACTGAGTCGGAAAACAGCCTGACCTGCTCCGCTAGGCTAGGCGGCCCTAGGCAAGACGGCGTACGCGCCAGTGCCGCCGACGCAGCGACGCTCTGCATCGACACCATTCCTCCGCACGTTCTTGACCATGGGGCGGGGAGGCAGCCGCCGTCCAGGGGCCTCGGACGTCCGTCCGTCCTCCGGCTCGCGCGGGAGACGAGGACCAAAGTCCATTTTGGCATTATTACGCCGGGATCTGAGCCGCACGCGCTCGATCGAACGGCCGTCAGTTGCCCAAGGGGCGGTCGCTATTTCAAACAGCGACCACCAATAGCGACCGCCCCCGGGCCTGGGCTGGGGCTCCTCCGCTTCGCGTCTGGCATCGCCGGAGCGCCGCTGCGTTCCCGTCGCTACTCGACTCCATGGCGCCCTCCCTTACGCTTCCATAGCAGCCAATAAAATAGCTTGGCACCTCGCGCCGCTGATAACGACGTCTGTCACCGCGGAGAGCCCCCCGTCGTCGAGCATGGTGACGTCCAATTCCTGGTCACCGTTCCGTGGTCATGGTCGTCCTCGAGCGACCCCGGAGGCATAGGTGCGTCTCGGCTTGGCATGGTGCCATTGGTGCGCCGGACGCCGAGCCTTACATGGACCACCTTGGCACAGAAGGACGAACTGCACAGCGCTTTCCGCAGCATTGAGATGTCCACGACGATGCGGCGCGCCGGCAGCAACGAAGCATCGACCGTCATTCCTGACGTACGCAGTGGCCTCGACGCAGCACCCTTCTCGATGCGCCGGCGCAACTTGAAGTCGTAAAGCGATGCTCCTCTCCTCACATGGTTACCCAGTTCAACAGGGTGGCGTTGTTCCACCGGACTACAAACATCGCGGGTTTCATTGTCAGTTCGGTGGTTATTGTTAGTATACAGTCTACAGATGATACTCTGAACATTCTCCCTCTTTTGTACAGCAACCAGGGCACAAAAACGCAGCAACAACAGGTTTGCGACCTGTGTTCATAAAGTTGAACGCATTTCTTCAACTTTGAAGACAACTTGATACTTAGTATTTGGCCCAGGAAGGCCCATGAGGCTTCTTAACCGTGAAGCCCGTCTGTCTCCTGTCCACCGAACCAGTTCGTTTTCCCTGGCTGCCTCCTCGCCGTGACGCCGTGTCGCCGTGTCGTGGCACCCGTCGCCGGCGGCAGGCGGGGCCTCCCCTCATCGCGGATGACGAGGGAGGTCGAGCTCACGGGGGCGGCCGCTGTTACCATAGGTTCGTTGCTGTTGTGCCTTGCTTGTATATCCCATTCTGGCGAGAAATGCTCTAATCCCTACTAGTTCGCAAATGTCTGTGTTTTTGCTTGACAAATTAGAAGATCGACCGACAGACTTGTTAGCTGCCAAGTTCATTTCCCGATTGGTTTCCGTAATCTAGAGAGTTGGCGACTTCTAAAGTCAGCAGCTTATTAGTGAACGGAACTAGTAAGTTCATTTCCTGGAATGTGGACAGGTTAACTTTCTCGTCTGACGGAATTGGATGAAATTATTGGCCTCCGCGACAAGGCAATAATGGAGGTGAGCTGGACGGGGCATCCGCCGCGTTGATGAAGGTGTGTCAGGGGAGACATTGACCCGCGGAGTCAAGTCGCGTCAGGCTCCGCCACACACATGTGACATGTCCGGGAAGATTAGATGCCGTTCGCACTGGAAGCTTTGCTTGGAACCTCATCATCATAAGCAAGGCCGTGCTCTGCTCAGTAGGAGGGGAGTGCACTGGCCTCTGTTTTTTTGGTTGCAACCTTTGTGAGTAAGCGTTCCTCAGAGCCAGCTCCGTCGCTTGAACGAACATACTGGTGAGGAATCTGTGGCCTGATCTGTTAATCTGTATGTATATTTGCTGCAATATTCCATTTTCTTGCTTATGAAGTGGTGACGCTGATAGGTCGGGCACAAGGATTGCTTCGCTAGGAACTGCTCTTTGGGTTTTCAACTGGCACCTCTGCTTCCGCATCTCTTCAGTTCGGCAAGCTCAAATTCTTCAGTTAGTTCATTGAGGGATCTTTCCCCTCGTTCCTCTCGTAAGTTATGCCCACTTTTCATGTGCTGAAAGGGCACCTGTTTCATCTAATCTCTGTTGGACAGCTCTTTGAATCGATCCTGTTCGAAGCCAAAAGGAAACGCATGGACACATATTGATCTCCTACTGCATCACTCTTCTATTGCGCCCATTCAGGTCTGCTGTACTCATGGTATGTTGTTGGCTGTGGTGTGGAAACCATGATGGCATCTAGTTAATCAAGAATGAGTTCTGGTTTCCTTCTTTTGTTTTCATAACACATGCCTGATTTCCGTTGCACTACTTATTCTAGGGGTCCTGCTGGGAGTAAAAATGTCTGCATTGACACATTCACATCACCCATGTGAGGAACCCGGTGCCTTATCTGTTGATCCATATTCAGGCAGTCCTATGAAACCCGGATACGGCCAGTTCCTGGCGTACCGGTATCGGACACGGCTCCGGATACGGGTACGTGCCGGATACGGCCGGATGCGTATCCCGTGCGAATCCCACGTTTTTTCATTTTTCAGTTAATTACGGTAATTCGGATACTCGAGCGATACTTACGGGACACCTCCCCGATACGGAACTCGCGGTATCAAATCCCGATCGAGCGACGCAGTCAGCCCCAGACCATTTGCGCACTCGCGGCCGCAGCGCCGCCATCGCTCATGACTGCTTGCCGCCCATCGCTCTAAGCCCTCCACCGTCGACGGGATCGACCTCCGGCCGGTCCGCCGCACCGCGCGGCGGCGTCAGGCAGGATTTGCTTCTTCTACAAGACCACAAGGCACGAAGTGACTGGTGAGTCTTCGTTTCTTGGGTCCTCTCCTCTACTTTTTTAGTTCTTTCCTTTCCGTATGCAAATGTGCAAATACGTTGAACATAGCATCCGATTTTATTTAGTTTTTGTCATGCTATTGTTCAGATCCAATGGCATCCAAATTTAGATAGTTTTTCCTCTTATTTTCCAGATACAATGGCATCTAATTTTACTGCTAGACCGTGTGCAAACAATGCTGCTGCTGCTAAGCAACTGTTGTCTTCCTCTCGTGTGATTACTCCAACTGATGATGAAAAAAAGCCACTCTGGAGGTATATTGAGCTGCTTGAGAAGACAGGAAAGGGGCAAGGAGGAAACACAAAATCAAGATGTAGGCTCTGTAATCATACATTCCATGGTAGCATGCAAGAGTGAAGGCACATCTTTTGCATATTGGAGGTTTCGGTATTTCCTCTTGTATAGCAGTGACAGTGCCTGTTCTTGAACAACTTCGTGATGAAGTCGCCAAAGCTCAAGCTGTTGTTGCCAGGGACATGCCAAGGAACATTCCACTTCCAACTGAGGGTGTTGGTTTGAGTGCAAGGAAGAAAAGGAATACTTCAGCAATTGAATCTAGCTTTAATTTGGAAACTCGTAGCCATCTCGATGCTCTGATTGCTAGGATGTTCTACACAGCAGGCCTGCCTTTCAATCTTGCAAGAAATCCATATTTCAGACAAGCATTCATCTTTGCTGCCAATCATCCTTTGGGAGGCTATGTCCCTCCTAGTTACAATAAGCTCAGAACCACTCTTCTTCTTCAGGAGAGGACACATGTTGAGAGAATGCTACAACCAATCAAGTCAACATGGAGCTCGAAAGGTGTTAGTGTTGTATCAGATGGCTGGTCAGATGCTCAAAGGCGTCCACTCTTGAATTTCATGGCTGTAACAGAAGATGGCCCTATGTTCCTGAAAGCCATCAATACTGAAGGTGAAATCAAAAGGAAGGAGTATATTGCAGAGAAGATGCTTGCTGTAATTGATGAGATTGGAGCACATAATGTTGTGCAAGTGATCACTGATAATGCAGCTAACTGCAAAGCTGCTGGATTCATTGTTGAACAAAAACATCCCCATATTTTTTGGACCCCATGTGTTGTTCATACTTTGAATCTTGCTTTGAAGAACATATGTGCTCCTAGGAATATTGATGACGAGCTTCATGCAGCATTCAATTGGATCAATGATATTGCTGGAGATGCATCGGCGATAAAAAATTTCATCATGAATCACTCCATGAGGTTGTCCATGTTCAATGAGTATAGTAAGTTGAAATTTCTCGCCATTGCTGATACTAGATTTGCATCTGTTATTGTAATGTTGAAGAGATTCCGTGCTATTACAGATGGTAGTGAGTGAAAGATGGAATTCCTATAGGGAAGACAATACTGGTCGAGCCCAATTTGTCAAAGAGAAGGTGGTAAATGATGTGTGGTGGGATAAAATCAGCTATATCATTGAATTCACTGAACCCATCTACTCTATGATACGTGCAGCTGACACCGACACACCATGCCTCCATTTGATCTATGAAATGTGGGATACAATGATAGATAAGGTCAAGGCTGTGATTTATCGTCATGAAGGGAAGGAACCACATGAGCAATCCATCTTTTTCTCTGCTGTGAATGAAATCTTAGTGAGTCGATGGGAAAAACGTAACACCCCTTTACATTGCTTGGCACACTCATTGAACCCCAAGTATTACACAGAAGAGTGGATTGGTGCAGCTCCAAACCGCCAAGCTCCTCATATGGATGGGGATATTTCTGACATGAGAAACAAATGCTTTAGGAGGTTTTTTTCTGGTGATGAATTGATAAAGATCAAGCAACAGTTTGCTGACTTCTCTTTGTTTGGAAATGGATTTAATTCTTTTGACTCACTTGAGGATAGAATTTACTATGAGCCAAAGCAGTGGTGGGGAATTCATGGCAACAATGCTCCTGAGCTGAAGAAATTGGCGCTAAAATTACTTGGACAACCTGCATCATCTTCTTGTGCTGAAAGAAATTGGAGTACATATGGGTTGTTCCATAGTTCCATAAGAAATAGGTTCTACTTTTTTTTCTTCTGTTGTTTTTTTCTTAATAGTTACTATATGTTATTGCCAATTCATGAAATCTGATTGCAAATAAATTGTTGTAGGCTCAATCCTGGGCGTGCCGAGGACTTGGTTTTTACACACCAAAACTTGCGCCTTCTATCAAGGAAATCTCCAGAGTACTCCCATGGTCCATCAGCAATGTGGGATGTCGGAGGAGATGACCATGCTGATATTGAAGGCGGAGCAGAGTTTCTTCAGCATGCTCAACTCTCCCTGGATGAACCTGACCTGGAAAGGATCGTAGAAGATCTCGGGGCCTTGGGTATATCTGACAACATTGAGCAGTCATCACCAGCAGCGGCAGTATATGTTGGCTAGTTGTGTTTGCTCATCAATCTAACTTATTTTGTAATATATATTGTCTTAGAACGTCCAGAACTTGCTAGCTATGGCGTGTGTGAGAACCACTAAATTAGACTAAGATATTGAGTAGTACTACGTTTTAACTGCTCGGTTGTATTTTGTTGCCTTGGTTAATTCCTGAATCGCGGTATCGCCGTATCGGTGTTTTTAGAGAAATGCCGTATCGCGGTATCGCCGTATCGCGTATCCGTATCCGTATCGCCGTGTCCGTGCAAAATAGTCAGGCACCTTTTCTTGTGCTAATATCTCTGATTTAGCGGTAATTTTGTTTATCTGGTACGTTACTATTATAATAATACATATTGATTGAATCACTGCTTCATTTAACAAGCAAACATTGCCTTGTTATTTTGCCCCCATCATTTTGCAGGTGCCGCAGGTGCTCTGTAAAATAGATGATGGAGATTCTTTTTTTTTCCAATTAATGTGGGAATTTCTAGGCCTCGAGGGCCAACATGGAGGCTCTTTTTCTTGGCAAATTAAAGTTAATAGATCTTCAGCAGTACTCTGATCAGCGTTCTGTCGCTTGAATCGTATTCAGGTACTCTCTGTATCTCCATAGCTCCACTTCAGTGGCAGTTCTTGTTCTCTGCTGAACCATTCGATGTGTTGCAACAAGTGAACCAGCTTATTTTTGTTCCGTACCAACCACTCATTCTTTCTCAAATTTTTTTTGCAGGTATAGCAGCCTGGTGTGTTGTTGTCTAGTGATGATTGCCTGATAAATTCTGCTACCCATTATAGTTTTAGTTATTCAAATCTGTTACATTTCATCTCCTGTGGGCTCGGTGAAAGTGGTGATGGCTTAATCATCTGAGCAAACTATTTCCGCTAAGATGGTCACTACTGAATCTTATTATCAGCCATTTTCTCTTGCTGGACACTAGGTTTGTAAGGTAAGTCTTCTAACGTTACTTTGATGTTGAATATTTGTTTCCATGGGTTATTGCAATTTGTGACTTCTCTGGTAGCATGTAGTAAGTAGTTACCGTTAGTGATGCAAAAGATGGATTAGACAAATAATAGCCCATAATTGATTAGGTGAGTGAGTCATCGATGCAGTAGCAGATCGCGGTGGTGCAACCAGAGGTTTGAAAACATCCCAATTTAGGACCATCCAATTGAGGCCTTGTTAGCTTACATCAACTGAAATAAAAAAAATAAAAAGGACGCCATGCTATTTCAGGAGTTTATACCTCAATACCTCACTTTTGTTAATCACCATAATGCACTTGGCTCCTCATCCATACGGTCTGGCATTATCGATCACGTACTGAAGGTGCATTAGCATTCACGATGTCTAGTAACCCATACGTCACGTAAAACCTAAACTATCCAGTGCAAATCAGCAGTGATGTTTGATAGTCTATTCAGATAGATTCAGTTTAGTGAACATTTTCAGATGAGACTAAGCTAACACATTTGTTCTTTCCTTGCCAGGCTGCAACTCTGTTGGTAGACCTCCCTCACCCTCTTCATCTGATGGCAACCATACTAGATTCTTTGGTTGGATCATGTGTCAAGAAGTTGCAAGATATCGCTACAGAGGAGGCCATACTAATTTTAGGCGTAAAAGAAGAGATCATAGAACTGCAGCGAAGAATGGATCAAATATGTTGCTTTCTTCAAGACACAGAGCGAAAGAGACTGGAAGAATCAGCTGATAACAATTGGCTTGGTCAGCTCAGAGATGCTATGTATGATGCCGATGATATTATCGACATAGCTAGATCTAAAGGAACGAACCTATTACCTGATCATTCTTTTCCAATACCAGGCAAATCAATTACATGCAGTGGCCTTTCTATTTCCTCTTGTTTTTCTAACTTCCGTACACGTCATGAGGTTGCTATCAAAGTTAGAAGCCTGAACAAAAGAATAGAGAACATCTTGAAGGATAAAGTATTCTTGCCACTTACGCATGCACAACCTATTGGAACTGTTTCAGCAAAAGAAATGAGTAAAAGTTCCAACCTTGTCGAACCCAACCTTGTGGGTAAGGAGGTTGCACATGCTTGTAGAAAAATAGTGGATTTGGTGCTTGCACATAAGGGCAATAAGTCTTACAAGCTGGCTATTGTCGGAACAGGAGGTGTCGGTAAGACAACACTAGCTCAGAAAATATACAATGACCAAAAGATAAAAGGGATATTTGAGAAACAAGCATGGGTTTGTGTTTCTAAAGAAGATATTTCTGATGTTTCTCTTCTGAAGGAGGTTCTTCGGTATATTGGAGTAAACCAAGAGCAAGGTGAATCAGTTGGAGAGCTCCAAAGCAATCTAGCATCAGCCATTAAAGATAAGAGTTTTTTTCTAGTTTTGGATGATGTCTGGCAGTCTAACACATGGACAGACCTACTGAGAATCCCGTTGCATGCTGCAGCCACTGTGATAGTTCTAGTGACCACTCGACATGACACTATTGCTATGGAAATTGGTGTGGATGATATGCATCGAGTTGATTTAATGTCGCTGGATGTAGGATGGGAGTTGCTATGGAAGAGTATGAATATCAAGGAAGAGAAAGAAGTGCAAAATCTACGGGACATAGGGATTGAGATTGTTCAGAAATGTGGTGGTCTTCCTCTTGGGATCAAGCTTATTGCTAGAGTTTTAGCAAGCAAAGATCAAACAGAGAATGAGTGGAAGAAAGTTTTAAGAAAAGTTGCTTGGTCTATGAGCAACCTTCCAAGTGAAATAAGAGGTGCTTTATATTTAAGCTACGAAGATTTACCACACTATTTGAAGCAGTGTTTTGTCTACTGCGCTATGTATCCTGAAGATGCAGATATGCTCCGTGAAGATATTGTCAGGATGTGGGTGGCTGAAGGCTTTATAGATGAGAAAGATGGCCAATTACTAGAAGACACAGCAGAAGAATACTATTATAAGTTGATCTATCGGAACCTTCTCCAACCAGACCTTTTCTATGCTGACCATGCACAATGCAGAATGGATGATCTATTAAGGATGCTCGCTTGTTATTTATCCAGAGAAGAATGTTTTATCGGTGACCCGGAATCAATACGGATTAGTGTTCTGAGTAAACTTCGTCGTATTTCAATTGTCACTGAGAAAGATATGGTGGTGTTACCTAGCATAGATAAAGAGAAATATAAAGTGAGAACTTGGAGATCATCGTATAGCAAGTCACTAAGAGTTGATAATACAATATTTACAAGGCTTACATATATTCGAGTTTTGGATCTAACTGGTTCACTTGTACAAAGTATTCCATCCTGTATTGGAGGTCTGATCCATTTACGATTACTTAATCTTGATGGGACTGACATATCTGATCTTCCAGAGTCCATTTGTCGTCTCATAAACCTTCAGATATTGAATTTGAATCGCTGTAATGCTTTGCATAGTCTTCCTTCAGGAATCACTCGTTTATGCAACTTAAGACGCCTTGGCCTTGCTAGAACACCAATAATCAGGTTCCAAAAGGTGTAGGCCAATTAAAATTCCTCAATGATTTAGAAGGATATCCAGTTGGTGGTGACGGTGATAACAGTGCTAAGATGCAAGATGGATGGAACATGGAAGAGTTGGGTACTCTTTTGCAGCTGAGGAAGCTTGTTTTAATTAGATTGGAAAGAGCAGCTCGTTGCAGTATAGATTCATTGCTAATAGACAAAGAGCATCTAAAACTATTACAGCTACATTGCACAGTACATACAGATGGACGATATTCAGATGTAATCAATATCGAGAAGATTCTTGAGATGTTGATCCCTCCACGCAACCTAGAGTATCTTCGTATTTGTGATTTTTTTGGTCAGAGGTTCCCCACCTGGCTAGGTACTTCTACCAATTTGCCTTCAGTGAAAACCTTGTGCCTCATAGACTGCAAATATTGTGCGCATCTTCCTCCAATCGGACAGCTCTCCAACTTGAAATTTCTGAAAATCAAGGGAGCAACTGCAGTTACCAAGATTGGTCCCGAATTTTTTGGCTGCGGGGTGGGTAATCCTGGATCTACAGGGGCAGTAGCTTTCCCCAAGCTTGAAATGTTGGTCATCCATGATATGCCCCACTGGGAGGAGTGGAGCTTTGTTGTTGAAGAGGAAGAAGCAGCAACAGCAGGTAAGGAAGGGGGAGAGCACGGAGCTGCTGCGAAGCAAAAAGGGGAGGCCCCACCTCCAAGTATGCAGCTGCTGCCTAGTTTGAAGTCGTTGCAGCTTGATCGCTGCCCCAAGCTGAGAGCTCTCCCAGAGCAGCTTGGACAGGAGGCCACCAGCCTGAAGGTGCTCTACTTAGCACATGTGCACAGCCTTATTGTGGTGGAGGACCTCCCGTTCCTCTGAGAGACCCTTGGAATCGTGGACTGTGAAGGCCTGGAGAGGGTCTCGAATCTTCCCCAAGTGACAGAGCTGCGTGTTCAGCTGTGTCCAAACTTGAGGTGTGTGGAGAGGTTGGACAACTTGCAGCGGCTGTTCTTGGCAGAGTATATGCAAGAGGTCTCCTCGCTATGGCTGCCTAGGCTTCAAGAGCAGCACCGGCAACTTCATGGTGAAGACATGGATGTCTATGCTTGGTCATGATATGATGGCATAGCTTCGCAATTAGATGGATAAGAAGATGCAAGGTACGACTATTATCTGGTTCGAGTAGTGTTACACATTAGTATCTGTCTACTTTGCTTTCAATTCGTGCTCTGTTTCTTTTTCATAGACAACTGACCAGCTAATATGTCCTCTTACTTTACAAAGGACAATGTATCTCTAGCATGGAAGTGACTGGAGCTCTTTGACGTAATCGATCTGGAATTGGACAGACTACAATCCGCCGTATGCGTCTCAAGATTGGAGCTACAACGAGACCTGATCACACTGCATATGGTTTGCTCTCTGCTTGGGTTAGATGGCTTTATTCTATGTTTTTTGAGGTGTGAAGATTTTCATGTGCGTACCTGAACAAACATGTGCTATATACTTGGGCTTCTTGCCTTGTGTTGTGTTGTACTATGTAATAATGCTGGCTTGACTGGTTGCGAGTGGTTCGGGAGTTTGTACAAAGAACTACAAATGCTGTTTGCTTCATGTGAGCTCGTGTATGTTGCTTCTACTGAAACTGAAGGAACCGAGGAGAAGAGGTAGGTCCCCTGTGCCCCGTGCCGTCGCACCAGGCATGCTTAACGGTCATGGTGCCATTGGACGCCCGCCGTGAAATCCATGGGGAAGAAGGAAGGACGATGAACAAAAGCATCCATCCGAGCAACGAACTTGCAGGGTGCGCCGTATCGACGTTGCTGCAACCGGGAACATGTCGCCGACGAGCTCCGCTGATCTGATGCTCTTATTATAGAATGAAGCAGCGGTGGGGATGCCGAGTAGACCACCGCGCGCGCTGCCAGCTACATCATGCTGCGAGGCGGAGGCCTGGCGTCGCGGGAGAGACCCTGCTCGAGGAGGCGTGGATGGACGCACGGGTGTCCTTCCGCGCGCCGCGCTCTGGCGTCGTCATCGTTATCTACGCGCAGGGAACGGCGGCTGCCACTGACGCCTTGTCAAGCGTGAAAGCGTCCCCTACCTACGCGGCTCCCCCGACGAGAAAACGACGACTCCAGTCGACTCTCCCGGTCTCCCCGCATCTGGGCCGTACGGAGCGTCCCATGCGCCGGTCCTCTGTTCTCTGCCAATGGACGCGCGGGCGTCGAAACGAAGCGCTTAATTACCACGGCAGAGCTGCTGCTCTGCTCTTGAACGAACGAAGCAGCTGTCGCCCCCGCAGGGCCTCTGCTTTGGCCGTCCACGGCACGGCGCTCGCGTCAGGACAGGAGCCGACTGACGACTCACCGAGCGCCCCCGCTGCTGCTCTTGAATTAAAACAGCGGCAGGTAGGGATGCCGGCGTCATAGAGTAGGCCACCGGGACATTCAGCGAAGCCTCGCCTCGCCGTGCGTTCTGCGCGCCATCGAATCGAAGTCGTGGCCGGAGCGTAGAGGCTGTCATGGCGTACATGCTCGCGGGAGAGACCCTGATCCAGGAGGCGCGGACGCGAATATGTTCCCCCACATATACATGCGCGCGCGGAACTTATCCTGTGGTTCTGGTTCCTTGCCTTTTCGTCGAGATTCGCAAAAAGTGCCGAGCTGGCAGCACCGTCAGCTGTGTGGGGGCCTCTGTGGTCAATGGTTCCCAGCTTCTACTCGGAAGCAGCTCCTGGTTCAGTTTCGGCATTCTCCCCCCATCCCGCCTCTTCTTCGTCGTTTCCAACTTTTCTAGGGTTAGCTCGTTTCGAACGGTTCCGACGGGCGGCGGCGGCGGCGGCGGCGGCGGACTCTGCGGCGAATCTGCGGGCCGCTGTGAGGATGGCATCTTCCTCCGCTGGCGGTTCCTCTTCTTCCCGCCCTCCGGCAACCAGTTCCCAATGTTTGACTGTCATCCCACCGAATGCCCTTCTTGCTGGAGGGATGCCACCGTACTTTCCGGCGGTGCCGCCATTTTATCCGGTGCCCTTCGCCTGCCCCAACTTCTCCGTCCCACAGCCATATCCTGGTACTGGTCTTCCTCCATATCCTGGTACTGGTCTTCCTCCTGGTGCAAGTGACATTGATACTGGTGTCCCGATTCCACCGTCCCTCCCGCTGGTATGCTCCCTCCAGGAGCAATTATTTCTCTTGGGACGTACTCTTTTCTCTTTTGTTATCTGTTCGAACTAGCTGTACTCTATTTGCCCATTGATTTAGTATTATTTTCTACAGCCAAATTATTTATTTGCTGCTAGGTTGTGTCTCCCGTTCTGTTTCAGTTAACTTGGCATTTGTTGTAGTTTTATTTTGCCGCCTTCGCTCGTTTATGTGTCCAGTACCCATTTCCTTATTCCAGTTATTTTATTTATTTCGCTGCTGGTTGTTTTATCGCGCTCAGTAGAATTCTTCAGCTCTTAGTTTAATTTGTCATTCCATGTTCCCCTTTTAATAGTTTTATTTTGTCCCCTGGTTTGTAGGTGGAGTAGGAAATTCCACATTTCAGTCTTTGGGGTCTGGAGAGTTCCCAATTACATTTAGTCCCGATCTCTACTACGTCTTCGGGTCATGAGAAAATAAGTAATAACAAGTTCGTGCAATGTGAAGAGAAGAGTATAAGTTGTGGCATGAAAGTTCCTGAAACCATAAAGCAGCAGACAAGATCAGTTGATGGCTGCCCTGTTGATTTGATGAAAACTAGTAGTCCAGTGGTTAATGGTCTTAGTAGTTTGTTTTCTAAACAGCCCAAGTGAAGTCTGAAGATTGTGTGAAAGAAAATTACAACAACCGCAAACATAACGGAACAGCACGGGACTACAAACTGGTAATTCATATTTGCTATGTTGCCATACTAGCGAACTCTGAAGTAAGTGTGCATCCTATCTCTATTGGTTACAAAGCTGTTCCAGCTAGTTTGTGGCTTCCAGTACTCATCCTCTTAGGTGTTCTAGCTCTATCACTTGGAGCCTGGAACTGAAACTAGTTCATATCTATAGAGATATATAATATTTGCTCCCATTTGTTTCTACAAACATTTGTATCCTGCTGTTATTACATACATTCAAGCAATGGTTTCCCATGATTATGAGAATATATATACCATATACAATCCAGTTAATTCTAAACTTTTTTGTTTTAATCTGTTTTTTTGGTGCTTTTCAACTCATACAGGAGTTACAAGGATACCAGAGGGCCACATTCTGAAAAGATAGACGTGTCTTGGACAACCTGGAGCTTGCTCAATTCAAGACAGTACTGCAAATGGACCTGCCAAGAGTTTCTGTTTTTACGATGGAAACTGAACCACTATGGAAAGCACAAGGTACCTAAGTACATGACATTCGTATTGGAAGACCTTTTTTTCCCCGATAGCTATGAGGTAACTAATAAAATGAATCTCATTCATCACAGTTGAGGGGCGCCAGCGAGGTTTGATACACAAGAGGGTGGAACTCAGAGGAAATGAAGGAGTGGGAGAAGAGCAAAATGAAATTCAAGCAAACTAGTGTGAGTTCCTAACTCAAAATAAATAGTTTTACATATAATACTTTATGCACTACGTCACTACGAATCAATTGTAACCTGGTGCCGTGACAATGATGGCTCAGCCGTAGGTATGTATCCTGGATAAAGTGCATAAAGTGCATAAAGTCACAACCCTCTTTTTGTTTTGAACTGGAGACGAACGAGGAGGACCAAATGAAACGGTGCTCAAGGAAGGGGACAGAAGCAGCTTCGAGGAACTCTGCCCACCGATGGCTTCAGCTTCCCTTTGCTGTCCAGCTTCGAAAACTGCATGCGCCTTCCTAATAGAAGCCCACCAAAGGCTCTTTGACCCACCGCACGGCGGGGGGAACCTTGCTGTTCACGTTGGCCTTCCGGTCCCGAATCTCAGAGTATAAGTGACCAACGAGCGCCGCTGGATAAGCTAAGCGGTCGCATGTACATGTGGGATTCCCGTTCTGGACAGCAAACTACAACAAGGCGAGTTACACTACATGCAGTTCACCAGTCTCGGTTTTGGTCCCTGTCCTCCCGACAGTGCATGTGAATCTGTAAAGAAAGTTTGAAATTGAAGTTTTTAGTTTACATTTGATGTTTTTTACCCACCAAAGTGGCATGTACTGCTCAGTACAAGAGATCACACACATGTACTATTTTCTCTATTTTCACATGCTTACTGATCATTTTTCCTTTTTCTGTGATGAAATATTTCAGCTTACATTAGATGTTTTTCACATGCTTATTGTACAAAAGAAAAAAAACTGATGTAACAATGATCACATCAGCTATTTGTGATCAAAGTTTTAAGTTTACATTTGATGGTTTCTCATGCTTACTGAATTTTTCTCTATTTTCTGATGAAAAAATAAACTGATGTAACTCTATTCACACCAGGGTATATATAGATAAGGTTGTCACCGATGCTTATACCGATTAGCACTTGAGAAACATGGGGGGCATTACGGAGCTTTGAGAGCTCTATATATATGACACTTGAATTAGAAGATGCATATATACCTGCTTCACAAATTACATATCGCTTGCTATATCATTCGATCTTTATGGGTGGGTGTGAGAGGTATTGGGAATATTTTATTCTCTGGTTGGGGATGACGTCTTACAA
Source organism: Eragrostis nindensis (assembly GCA_012490785.1). Lineage (NCBI taxonomy): Eukaryota > Viridiplantae > Streptophyta > Magnoliopsida > Poales > Poaceae > Eragrostis > Eragrostis nindensis. Next base: position 229,797 of record JAAXCT010000368.1, read on the forward strand.
GTGTTCATCCTAAACGGATTTTTCAGGCCTCTTTAGCAACAAGAGTGTCGGTTGCCTCTACGCCATTGCAAACTTTTCTTGCCGCGGGGGTCATGTCACTGGTGATCCTCGCGGTCCGCATGGCTAGCCTTGTTAGACGGTCCGAAACCGCATCGCTCCACCGTCACTTGTCTCTGTGGGTTGAACGCTGCTGCAACACGCCTGCCGCTCTCTGTGGTACCTCACTCTTCTTTAGGTGCTACGGCTGCAGCTAGCGCTGTCGCATCAGGAGCGCAATGGCCAGACATAGCGCATGAGGCCGCTGGCCGCCCGACGCGTTCCAGGCGCTGCTTTTTTTATCCGGTTTGTTAAGTTGCATGCACCAACCAACTCACCCAAAAGCCTAAGCTGATGGGAAAGGTGGGCAATTCACTTATGGTTCAACACTCCCCCTCACGTGCAGCTCTCGTGGGCGCAAACGTGGAAATAGAAGCGACGCATCGAATATGCGGTCACCAGGACTTGAACTCAAATCTCTGGCTCTGATACCATGTTAAGTTGCATGCACCAACCAACTCACCCCAAAAGCCTAAGCTGATGGGGAAAGGTGGGCAATTCACTTATGGTTCAACACGGTTCTTAATTCCTAATAGAGTCGCAGAGGCCTTTCTCCTCATGAATATTCTCCACTTGCAACGACCACTCAAGCATCAGATGAAAAGGGATCAAACACAAAAAATACCAGCAGGCATTTGCAATCTACTAGCAACATCTGACAAATATGCATTCACAGTACCTGTTCATCACAAACCGGCGAGGTATTTTTTTGAATCCTCCATGTAAAATTGTTCAAATATTTTGACAGCAGACCGCCGAGTAACAAATATGTCTCGTGGTTCCCCTGGGCAAGAATGCAGTTTCATCATCAGTTGAAACTGCATTCTTGCCCAATCTCTAATACATCTGTATTAGAGATTGGTAACAGATATTATTGTTCTGAATGAACTTTTCAGTAATTCAGTTTACTGTTCTTACTGAAGACTTTGGACGATTGTACAAGTAACATGGCTGCAAAACATCTCAAAAAAAAAAAAAAAACATGGCTGCAAAAGGAATTTTTTAGTGCATATCATTCATTTTCTTAGAGTGGAGAAGAATCAATCGCAACAGCTACAACAACCTTAGGACCCGAGTTTTTCACATGCATTTCACCAGCCACGCTAGCTCTTGGTCTGTGTCCTCCAGATAGTGCATGTGATCTTGTAAAGAAGTTCGGAATCAAAGTTTTCAGGTTAAGTTTGATGTTTTCACCTACCGTAGTGAGAGTACTGCTTAATTAGTACTCCATCCGTTCCAAATATAAGACACTTTAGCTTCATCAACTTTTCTTAAATTATAGACACACTCTCGCTTCCCAATGCATCTATCTCTCTTCCCCATACATCTCTATCTCTATTTCTCTCCTCCTTGTTTTCTGTGCACCCACTTTTTCACTTCTCCTTAATCTCCGTTGCTGGAGCCAAAAAGTCATGTAATTCTGAATGGAGGAGTACAAGAGATCACATGCATGTACTATTTTCTCCATTTTCACATGCTTACTGAACTTTCTCTATTTTTTGCGGTCAAAGATTTCAGTTTGCATTGATGTTTTAACATACTTACTGAACAAAAGGGAAAAAACTGATGTAACTCTGATCACATCAGCTATATATGAATAACAGTCCGATCAGCAATTGAGAAACTTGATAGAATTTATGGAGGTCCTGGAGCTCTCTCCCTCTAAATATGAGATACTTGAATTAGAAGACATAAACCTGCTTCCAAAATTATGGATCGCTTGCTAGAACATTCGTTCTTCACGATCGGGTGTGAGAGGTATTGGGAATAATATATTCTCCGGTGACGGGTGATGTCTTACGAATGTTCATCCTAAACGGAATTTTCGATCCTCTTTAGCCACATCTGCGCTGCTTGCCTCTACGCCATCGCAGTCTTTCCTTGCCGCCGGGGTCATGTCACTGGTGATCCTCGCGATCCGCATGGCTGCGAATTGCTCCGGTGATCCTGCTAGACGGTCCGAAACCGCCTCGGTTCACCGTCGCTTGCCTCCGTTGGTTGAACTCCGCAGCACAGGCCTGCCATTATCTGTAGGACATTGCTATTCTTTAGGTGCTACAAACGCAGCGCTGTCGCATTAGGAGCACAGTGGCCGCACATGGCACGGGAGGCTGCTGGCCGCCCGGTTCGTTCCAGGTGCTGCTTTCTCGATTCGGTCCTTCTACGGATCAGTCGCAGTGGCCTTTCCCCTTCTCCACTTGCAACGACCAATCAAGCATCAGATAAAAATCGATCAAACACAACATACCAGCAGGCATTTGCAATCTACTAGCAACAACTGACAAACTAGCATTCACCGTACCTGTCCACCCACAACCAGTGAGGTATTTTTGAATTCTCCATGTAAAATGTGTTCAAATATTTTGGCAGCAGAGCGCCGAGTAAAAATTACGTCTTGCCGTTCCCCTGGGCAAGAATGCAGTTTCATCGTAAGTAGACAGTTGTATCATTACGACACACTGCAGTGCTATGTTTGGGGCACTATAAAACTTCAGCAGCGGCAACACCATCGGCGGTGCAAAGTTTCCTTCGAGGTGGATGTTGATACTACTATCAGCATAAAACTGATGCCTTTTGTACCAAAGCATAATAAAGAACATTTGAATATGATAAACCCTTTTCACATTATTTATAGTCACACGTCTGTGCCAACTGAACCTTGCTTCGTGTCAAGACGTTACCACTTACCACCATACCTACCTACCTTTGGTTCTTTGCAAAAAGAAAAAAGAAAAACCTTTGGCTTTGGGCTCTATGCCATAAGCCCTTCCAAACAACTTGTAGCAAAGAGCACCTATAATCGAGTTAAAAAAAATAGCACCTATAATCCATTTTCACTTTTGTACTAGGGAGTCCAAGCCGAAGTTGTTTGTGGCTCTCCCTCCACATAGGTTGTTTTGCCAAAAAGATAAGATGTTTTTCATAATGCGGAGACTTACCAAACGGGCCTTAAAATTGAAAAAAGAAAAGGCCTTTGTATTTGTTCTTATCGGAATTTACGAGGAGCGGTAGGCAGAGACCATTACCCTTCTTACCCAACACGTACAGACACGTCCACAACACTTAAATAAATAGTCAACAATGAAGAAGAAGCAGCAGAGTTTGGCGCACACCATTTTTCTTTTATGATCATAATTGACAGAGATGCATTAGCTTGGGAAGCATTGGGAACTCAGGACACACTTTTTCCGCAACTTCATTAAGATGCGATTACTCTCTTTGGTGTGCGAACACGAACTGCCCTGTACTATATTTGGGTCTTCCTCGATATGTTGCCCGCCGCAGTGCATCGATGTTGACGTAATCTAGTGAATACCACAATGAACAGTAGTTCCATACTTTGATCAAGCTGTTAATAGAAGGAATCGGACTGAGCAAATTGCTGCTTCTCATTACGCATCACCACTGGAAGGTGGTATGCTAATGAGTGATTATTGTGTTGGAGTAGACATTTTGTGAGGAACCCAACGCCCCAACGTTAGAGACCGTATGATTTTGTCAGAGATGCAAGTGCTGCAGAGCATAACACCCGGCTGCTCAGGCTAAGCAGTACTAATGGCCTAGAAAATACATGATAGCTGTACGTAGCATTTCATGGATCCAAAATAACAGGGGTTTTTATTTTTGGAATGAGTCCATTTTTACTACCCCTCCTCAAGTATCCATGTAATTCACTTAACCCAACAAATTTTGGTCTATTTTGCCCCCTCAAACTATTTAGATTGGTACAATTCACTCTCACGTGAAATTTTTCTTTTTTTTAGGCACACATCACGTTTTAGCGTAAACTTATGTGAGACTATAGGCTAAACATACTATATGTTAGAAAAATGTTTAAATAGTTTTTTAAAACTTTTTTGTATGTGGAAAGTGTGCAATACAAATTTGAGCTTCAAATAATCCATGCAAAGAGAAACAAAAAAGAAACATTTTGAGATTGAATAATGCAAGAAAATATTTATGAAAAAATTGGAACATTTTTTCTGGCATAGAGTATGATGTCATCTACCATTCTACAAAATCTGAGCTTCAAATATGATCCATGCAAAGAGAAACACAAATGAAAAATTTCACTAGGGGTGAAATGAACCAATCTAGATAGTTCGGGAGAGTAAATCAAACTAAAATTTAGTTTAAGGGGTTGAGTGAACAACATGGATACTTGACAGTAGTATTTATTTTTTAAAAAACTATATACCACTACTGAAGAGATTAAGCACCATGCACTGTGCAACAAAGCCATGTCCATAGACCACGACGACAAAACAAATTATATAAGTATGGCTGCCCGCGCATTTGCTCGGCTAGACTTACTATTCTATTTAAAATATTTTTATATTATCGCATTTGATATAGTTTATTGTTATTACTTATTTTTACTCTATATTTACAAAATAGTAGAAAATAGATTGGAGAATTTCTCACCGTCCCTCAATTTGAGTGTGAGATGAGTCATCATTTATTGTCTTATCTAACAAGTAATGTATTTGATTTTATTTAGAAGTGAGGTCGGTTCAAATGTGGCATGCTAAACAACTAACATATGTCATTGTTGCTACAAAAAAATCTTTCGAAGGAAATGTGTCATGCTAAACATAAGATAATGTGCCATGCTAGCTAGATTGTCAGGATGTATTTTTATAATGGTGTATTTAGAAATCGAGATGAAGTGTTTATTGGATATTCATATTATTCCAAAATTTAGCTATTTTGGGCTCATAATGATATGTTTGGTAAATTAAAAATAAGAATTAGGAACATTTTAACTATTTTGTATAATCCAATTTAGTTTTTTTGAACTCATAATAGAATGGAGGGTAATTTAGAAATATGTGTGAAGGGTATTTGTGATTATTTTTTATTATTCCGAATTTAGATTTTTTTACACATAATGGCATGGTGGGTAATTTAAAAATAGGTGCGAGGGGTATTTTTGGCTATTTTATTATTGCTAATTTAGCTATTTATAAAGATTTGTAGGGGGTTCTCTGACTAATTATTTCATAATGGTAGTGGTGGGTAATTTTCTCTTCTTATTTTCTCATATTAATGTGGAATTTCTAGTATTTTAGAGATAACGTGATGACTCCTTCTCGTCGTCAAATATATATATAATAGATACATAGGCACAAGAGAGAATGAATACTGCCATAGGCTTGGGAAGCATAGGGAATTAAGGTAGTCATTGGGTTCAATTTACAGTCTCATACTGTTCTGGTTCTGGAGCTGGAGACTGGCAGGAAGCTGTTTAGACTATCAGATCATTTAGGAGGTTCAGCTTTTTGGTAAATTACAAACTGAATATCATCCATCCACTTACCATTGTGTCTTCTACCAAAGCTTATAACTCTAAGTTTACCAACTACTTGGTCTGCTCTGTATAGTTTATGTGTACCGAGTGTTTCCTTCACGAACAACTTCTCAGAAGGATCCCTGTTTAGTTGTAACTTCAGTTGAGGAAGGCATATGCCATTCTGTGCATCGTATCCATAGGAGTGTAGCTTGGTGGTTGAGAAGTTGTTCTGAAAGTAGTCAAGCAAGTGACGACTGATGAGCGATTCATCATTCACTTCACTTAATCTTCAGTTGCTGAACCTTCAACGACCATGATATACAACGTTTAAGTTTAATTTTAAATCCAAGCATTGGTCCGAATCAAGAAGACTGTTTCAATTGTTTACCTCTGTTAATGTACAGCAGCAAGAACAGATAAAGTTTCCCCGTGATTTATAACCTGCTGTTCTATTTTCATAATTGAACTATTCATGTATTAAGCATGTTTTTCAAAGTTAAACTGTTCTTTTCAATCATTCACTTCTCTTCATGCGCTTTGGCATGATTTCAGAGTCAAACTGTTGTTGTGTTATCAACAACATCCTTGTGAAGGACCTCCTAAATACCATTTATTCCATCAAATTAGGCAGAAGGTGTTAGATCTGCTTCAAAAGTGTACCATACATGCGTGTAGCCTCTTCCCCTGCTTTGGCATCGTTGCGTAATCTGAGAATCGAGCAGAGCACCATCGAAGTCACCCTTCTCGAATAATCACAACGCTATATATGATTGAGGCACCTGTCTTTGCTCTGCACCTCCCAGAACAGAACACGATTCCTCCAGCCTTTTGCCAGTCTATTACATGACTTTAGTCCGATTAGAAAGGATTGCATTTCTTGTAGTACTACCGCATAAAGTTGCACCGAACCCAAAGCGTGAGCATGAGCCCAGTCAGGCTAAGTACTGCTAATGGCCCAGAGAATACAAACTACAAGCATCTTTTCTCTTTCCTTTTTATATTGTTGCACGCTTTGCAGCAGCATCTGATCCTGTTTGTCTCACAAACTAGTAATAGTACTGTAATTCACAATGTCCAATCTGATATGGATTATGAGATTGCCAGTTTGGACATATTGTCAAATCTGCGTGACGGTATAATAATCAGTAAAATTACGCACAATCCATTCTTTTCTTACTATGTGCAAAAATAACGGACATCCAACGTAATCCACGCAAAAATCACTGAAAAATTCAACAAATATCTCGCCACTGTGCAAAATCTAAACTCCTGGAGACAGAACATGCATATCTCGCGTCGCCACGATCGTCACATGATGCTGCACGCCGCATTGGGGTCCTCCTCGTTGATGATCCGGCAGCCTTGGTACCCGCACCGCGGCGGCATGGCGGTGGCGGTGTAACTGTACACCATGGTGCCGCCGCCGCAGCCGCAGCCGCACCTGCACCCCTCGTAGTAGCCCTGGTAGCTCCGTGCGCAGCAGGGGCACCCGCACGACGCCACCGGCGCCGCCGGGTACGACGGGATCTCCACCGTCGGCATCGTGCACTCCACCGGGTACTGCTCCGGCGGCCTCGGCATCGGCGGCGTCAGCGGTCGCGGCTTCATCATTGGCGGCGGTGGCATCGCCGGCGGCGGCATGTAATATACCGGCTTCTCCCTCGGCGACGGCGGTGGCATGTAATCCACCGGCTTGTGCGGCGACGGCGGCGGCTGCTGCTCGTGCTCCAGCTCGGCCTGCTTCCCCGTCGCGGCCGTTCCCATGTCAGGAGGCACATTCCCGGCCATCTCCATGCCAGGAGGACCCGGCTGGGGCGGCGGTGAATGTGGCCTCTCCGGCGGTGGCGCCGGCTCGTGTGGCGGCGACGGCGGCGCTTGATGGACCTCGTGCGGTGGCGAGGCAGGCTTCCCCTTCGGTGGTTTCTTTTTGCCATTGCTCCCTTGCGGCGGCGGCGGTGGCTTGCCGCCGCCAGCGGCGTCCATGATGTGGATGTCCTTGACCACCTTGCCGCCCATGCATCGGATCTTGCAAGCGAGCCTCATCGGGTCGAACGGCCCGGCGACGGCGATCGTCTTGCTACTGTCGTCGTAGGAGATCGTCGTGATCCTCTCATGGTCTGCACGATCAAAACTCGAAATTGGAACCGATTACTAGTTGCGTATATGGTTCAGCGGAAACAAAAAGTAGTATCTTTGTTTTACCTTGTAACCTGCATAGAATCTTTCGCATTTTGTTGTAGCACTTGTGGCAATCAAGGTCAACCTTGATGATTAGCATGGAGATCTGTGTTGACAGCGGCATTAGATCAGTGTAAAAATTTATCGTGCAGACTGACAGCATAATAAGTAAACGAGCATCAAAATTACAACGAAGAAAAGAAAGATATTCAGACCACATTCTCAAATTCAACAAATACGTTTTCTTTTGCTCGCAGTTAGTGACGTTACAGTAAAATAATATACGCTGACAGAAAAGTCAGTAGTAACAGGGTATTTATATTTGAATTATTAGAGTCGTTCCTCCATCAATTCGAATATTTATTTTTTCCTTATAAACCGAAAATACACATAACACACCCGTATCAAAACCATATCTTGATAAATTACAAATTAATATGCTCGAGAAGATGATGGACACCTTCCTAGTGACAAGCATGTACGTGCGAAACTTCTAAAACATATTACTTCCTCTTTTTTTTTTTGGTTAGATAGAATGGTATGCGTTACAGATCAAGCAGAAATGACGATTCATATCCATACACAAAGTCAGAAAATCTCACAATTGTAGAAGAACAGCTCATGCCGACTGGCAATTCTGCAACCAGGGGAAGAGAGAGAGAGAGGAGCTCACCTTCTCTGCCATGCTTTGGTTCTGATGATGTCCTCTGTTTTTCACATGTAAGAGAAGAACGGAAGAGGAAGAGAGAGAGGTCAGTGTGAATGGGGAGAGCGGAGAGAGACGTGCAGTGTGAATAGAAGAGAGAAGGGAAGAGAGTGGGGTGCCGTATAAATAAGAGGTGGCCAGGCGGCCTCGCTCACCATTTGTCTACGTAAGATCACATGGCCCCACGTTTCAGCACAACCGTCCTTTCTTCTCTTGACCACATCACTTTGACGCACACGGCTGGATGGGTGCGATAAACTACGGAAACACGGACATGTGTACGTTTACAGGCTACATGCATGTGCCTCAACAATGCAAGTATACCGATGTTTGTGCAGCTGTATATATATTTGTATATATACAATTAGTTTATCAGGAGTTTCATGGACTAGTTCCCTGTCCCAAGCTAAAACTGCTTTGCATCCATTTCTTCTTCCGCTCGTCTTTGGAGTACAGATGTGTCCCTTAATTGATTTTTTTTTCTGATTTACATCACTAGTGTGTAGGTCGTTTTTTGTTCTTTCGGTGATGCTCCAAGAAAATCATGCATATCCACACTTTCCTGCGCCGACATGATCAGGCAAATAGATTTCAAATACATAACCATCTTAATAGTGTTTGAAAATAGTATCCTCTTTAAAGAATAGATCAGGTGAATGGTGATGAGAACGCTAACACATGCTTGGCTCAAATTAAGAATCAGTCCAGCTGGATAATCTGAGACAGCCAACGAAGTGGCTCTGAAATTTGCAACACCTTCCAAAACGATTCATCAGTGTTAGGCAAGTAATTATACGCCAACAATTGTATCAGGAAATCTGTTAATTCGTGGTTCAAGAAACGGCAGGACCTGAGAAGAGTATACGAGGCAGTGGTAAATGTTTAGGTAATGACATTATCAAATTTACTCATTAAAGACTACGGCACTAATGGTGTCTTCATTACTCCGTATTAGTTTGATGATGTGATTAATGCGGCTGTATGAAGTTTGTTGTAACTTATTTGCTAATTAAGCTGATTCCGGCCTCGTTTATTTCTTGATCGATTCAACGATCGTTCTCAATTTGCTGCTCTTGAGGCGATATTTGTTGATCTTTGTATCTTGATTTATTTGTTACAACTTGAGGCGATCACAAGAAGTTGGAAGGATTACTGTTCATGATGTTGTTTGGTGATATTCTGTTAGTGAGATGGGTTTAATCATGCCACGAGAAAAGGCATAAACCATATGTAAATTGACTTTCAAATTGAAAAGTTTGCTATACATGTATAATATACAAAACGGGTTGTGGAGTATCAAGAAAGTTGTGACCAAGTTTGGTCCCTTTTTTGAGAACTTGTGTTAAGCCGGTTGCAGCTTTATGTACAAATGTAAAGTTTGGCATCCATCTTTGAAAAGGTAGCAAAAAGTAGATTCTCATACTTTTTTCTTTACTCAGAATGTACGTGTGTGCAGAGTGTTGCTCCTCATAGACAAAACTGATGCGAGAGGAAGGTATTAAAGTATGTTGAGATTATAATCCTACTTTTGTTACTGCAAGAAATTAAATTGGATTATTCACTCGTCTCTCCTATAGGTCCAGTGGTTGTTTTGGTCTAAATACAACAAACATCCATTCGCAAAAAAAATACAACAAACATCCTTGCGACCGATACATTAGAGGCCACATTACAACGTTTGAACATTTTACCCTTTTTATGGGAAGTCATATCTCCAAGGTTCTTAAGAAACAAGCAATGTCTGAACTCGAAGTTTTCAAGAAAAAGAGGAACTGAATGTAGAAGTAGGATAGAACCTTAAAAGGTAAATAAGAGAAGTCCAGCTAGCCACACACATCATTCCTGAATATTTACTCCTTTTTTGGGCCATGACTCACTGACAAGATGGGCTTTTTTTTTTTTTTGCGAGGGACAAGATGGGCTTTTGTGTTGCCTTACGGTGGTTCAGGCTTCAGCACCGCAAAGTAGGAAAGCGAGCTCGTGGAATCATATTCTTTGCCGCATAGACCATGCATCACAACGACTAATGAAAGGAATTACTTTCCGGATTATCCACGTGTTACTGTTTTATTAAAAGTAGTAGTAGCATCCATGAAAAAGAGATGGTAAGCTTGAGAAGAATCGGGAAACCGTCCGACAGTTTACTCTAGATGCTCCAAAGCAACCAAAAAAATTACATTTAGCATTACGGAGCCCCATATGTAAGTACGCGTTGATGCTTCGCTCCTTGCTCCACCTCAGCGTGCATCAGTCCATCTGAACGAAACAAGGTGTTAATTACTCGTATTTACCTATTTAGCATACAAGTTGTACCTACCGTTGCTTATCGATAATTATTCGTGAATTGGTCTATGAGAAAATTACTTACAAAAGAACCAATATTTTATCCTCAGTTTCAAAAAAAGTAAGCAGCTATATATGCATTATCTCTTCTGTTATTTACGAACTATACTAATATTCCCTCAATTATTCATGAGAGAGACCTAGTGCATCTTCGTTTCACTCAGAGGCGACATGGCCGTCGACGTATGTATATGCCTCGCCCAATTTCAAAATCCTATCTAGCATCTTAGCGAGTATATGTATTAACATGAAGAATATTACCCGACAAGGGACAAGAAATATTATGTTCTCCACTTTCCAGTTCTCGAGCATCAAGATCTAACGATGATCCATATCTCAAGGGGGTGAACGTCAGCATACCGCTGATATGGTGCTCGGAAGGGACTGCAAACACATGGTGCGTATATTATGCATTGTAGCAAATTGACCTAGAGCGGGAACTTCTCATTTGGGAAAGTCTTGGGCGAGTCGGGACACGCTCGTGCTCGAGCGCACGACCTGCGCGACTCAGACCATTGTCCCGTGTGGCCCGACCCACGTAGGCAAATCGAGAGGAAGAATAAGAGAACTGAGCTGGTGGCGGAGCCGGTGACTTTGCGGGCATCGCCGGAGGTGGTTTAGCGCCGGCGAGGTTAGGGGTCCCGGGTTGCTGGGGGTGGGGGAGTTCCAATATCCGACAGCCATAGAAGGGAATCGAGGGGCGGCGGCCGCGACCGGCGACGATGGGTGGGGTAGGCGGCGGGGGCGTCTCGTCGGAGAGGTTAGCGGTGGCGGCGTCCTGACGGACAGCAGTGGAGCTTGCGGGCGGCTCGGCGCCACCGGCCGCCGGTGGTGGCGGCAGGCGGAGGTCTGGGAGGTGTGGCGGGCGGCTCCGGCGCCGGGGACGGCATCGGAGTCAAGGGCGGCGTGGGCGCAGGGCGGGGGCAGTGTTTGGAATCGAGGCGAACGAGAACTCATGGGCGAGATCTTGAAGACGAAGAAACAGGAAACATACGATACGTGGGCCACGTGGCGGCTGATGCGGGGGGTCGCGCGGGTACGCGCGATAACCCTCCCCTTCTCATTATAGCAAAGCGGGCCAACTTAATGGCAATGATATATTTTTTTTCAATATACCAGCCATTGCCATGTCTACACCAGAATGCAAGTCAATTTATTTTTCTGAAAGGGAACATAGTTCCATTAATCACTTGTCGACAAATCGCCGACAACCAAATCACAAATACATCGAGGGAGATTGTCCACTACAGGACTATCCTTGATGTGACACTCACAACCGAGTGCAGCTAAACCATGGGCTACCATATTACATTCACGATAAACATGATTAATTTGAAAGCTAAGAAAATTGAGTTGCACTAGCTCCTTCATCTCAGCTACCAAACCTCCTGCAACTGAATTGGCAAACTCATTGCCATGTCTACACCGGAATGCAAGTCAAAAAAAAATTAATATCGTGGCACCATCAATGACTTGGCTGGAAAGAGTGAATATGAGTGAAATTTCCACATGGGCCTTTGGTGGAAGGCACCTTTTTCACCGTTCATATCAGGACTGTTGTTCACCATCTTCCACCATCCCATGTGGGACCCACAAGAACGAATCACATAGCACATCTAACGGTGAGAATTCGGTGCCTTCCCCCGAAGGCACTTTTGGTTTTGTATTTCGCAACGAAATTGGGTGCCAGCACAGTTCCCACATATTCGTATCCCTCTGGCTGCACCACCCACAAAGGCGTGTGACGCCAATGGCTCCAGGGTCACTATCTGGAGGTTCTATCATCTATGCCACCATGGGAGCCAGGAAGGCTGAGCTATTACAATAACCATGGCATGCAAAACATCCTAATGCTTCTCATTCCTACTGCTACAACATGACAATGGATTCGACACAGTGTTAGCATTGTTTCCTGACTTTTGTTCGATGAGAGTTTCCTTTCATTGAGGTGCTTCTAACCCTCTGTAGAATTTATACTAAGTGCTCCCACATACATACTGCATGATATAAAAATAAGAGGTATCCAGGGCATTATCCTTTTTTTTTGGTTTATAGATTTTAGTATTCTCACCAACTCTACATACTTTTTGAGGGAAACCAACTCCATATTCAATAGACTCAAATCTATCAGTACGGAAATTTCTTTTTGCAGTTACATCAATGGTGTGGTGAGTCATGCATGATGTCTTGCTGCATGCAATCTTCATTGCCTAGCTATGATCAATATTCATAGTAATGACAACCTGACATTCATAGCTTCGCAAGAACAAAATATCATAGCCATGGACAATTTCTTATTTGCCACTAAAAATTTCATCAATTCCGGATCCGTTGTCACAAAATCACTTACCACTGTGTTCAACTTTTTTCCCCTTCATGCACTTTTGCCAGTTTTTTTTTTCATAGAGTATTTTTTAAAATGCCCAAACTACCCTCATCTTCAATTTCACCCCAACATCAAGGTTTTCCGGGCTAAGCCGGAGAGACAGGGGCCGTCGACCTCACCACACTCTCCCTCTCCGAAGCACCATCGATGGAAGGCCAGCTCTGACGGGCGCAGCTGCTGCTGCCTGCTGCTCACACCCTACGCGCGGGTGCAGACAGCGGGTGCTACAGGGAGCAGAGCAGGGTGGAATTGTCGCGGTGGGGCAAGGCGGCCATGGGCAGGTGGCGCGTCTCGTGGGGCTATGTGGCGGCAGGCGTGACTGGGTGGCAAGCGATGGAGGTCCTTCAACTTCAATTTCACTTGAGATTGTCGAGTTATTGCATATGTTCAAGACGCAACATCCAGCAATGCTGGATAGAGCAAAGTTAATGTGCTCATGTGGAGAAAATCTCCCCATAAGTAGTCGAATTCTCAACCAGCTTCATGTCATATTTTAGTTCCAAAATACCATCTGAAAGGACTATATACGTAAAGCATGGGTGCATGGTCTCGTAGGCATAAGAGGAATCAGGAGTGTATCAAGAACTTGACGAGACTTATATCTCCTTTCTAATTTTGAGCATGCGGCAGAAAGACACAGCGTCGAACCGAGACTGTTCAAACCCGCTTCGCACCACGGATGCTTTAGCGGAGCAGCTATGTCCACGGATGTAGCTATCTATGTCCTTTCCTAGCAGCACCGTACCTTGGAGACAGGTAATCCACGCTACAGCCTTCGCTTCTACGAGAAATCTACCTACTTGGAGTGGTGTTGAACCGGAGAGAGTTTTCTCTCGTGACGAGTCGGTGGTGGTGCCACTCTGGTATGATCGGGTTGGAAATTGTGGTATGATCATGTAACTGACGAAGGAGATTTAAAGTCTTTAGTATCGTTCGATGTAAGAGCAATAAATCATCATGCCGCGACCACACTTTCTGAAACCAAACAAACGCCTGCATACAAAGAAATACGAGGCATATATATTAGTTCCTGAGAGCCAACAAATTTTTCTCATTGTTGGATGTGCGTCGTTCCAGAAAGTACCAGAAAAAAAGCAGGAGCATCCACCAAGGAAGAGTGGGTTCCAGCATAGAAGTACCATAGGCTTGAGATGCAAAGGGAAATTTTGAGGCATCATGTAAATGTAGCAGCTTACCAGTTTAGAACTACAGGCTGCGAGGATGGCTCGACGAAGACGGCTGAGTTTGCTTCGCTGCTGTGTAGGGCAGTTCGGGACATGCCATTGAAAGGATGTATGACCCTTCTGCTGGTTCCTAGCGTTCTCGTATAGCCTTTTTTATGACCCGATTTATATTTGTTTGCTATAAGTTATCCCCATAGCGGAGAATCTATTGAAGTTTAAACTTCGCATTTCCTTCACTTCAAAAAAAGTGCCTACTAATCAGTTTAGACTACCCTGTTTCTTTAAAAAATAAAAGCTTTTCTTTCACAGCAGGAAAAAAATATTTCGTTGCACTAAAAGGACTAAATAGGGTTTTGTTGCTATGGTGATTGGGTAGTACGTGAGATGGGTCATGAGAACTGGAAAGGAGAACAGTTTGACTTAATCAAGCATCTGAAATTTTGTTTAACCATCTTTTGAAAAACAACAGAAAGATATCTCGCTTAATTATCTTACAAAATTCTAGAGGCTACAAAAACTATCATCCAAATGCATCTAGACAAGCATAATACATGGGCAATTGCAAAACTGCCCTTTTTCGGAGACCAATTCTAAAAAGAGACCTTCCTTTGAGACTTTGCAAGAGTAAACCTATTTTTGTAACAGAAAGTGCCTTTCTGCCCCTGTTTGTATCATCCGTAGTTGATGTATCTTTTTCAAAATCAAGAAAAATGAACAAAATAATTGGAAAATAGGGAAAGGACAGGACTGCCCCTCCGCCCTCTTACCCCGTACATAAATCGATGTTGCGGCCAAACCTAGTGTGGCAGCGGCGTGACTTGGCACGGCGCAGCTTGGCAGCACCAGCGCGACCGGTGCAGCACAGAGCTCCTGCTGCTCACACCCTACGCGCGGGAGCCACACCGGCACGGCATTGCTCAGGCACCCGCGCTGCTGCTCACACTCCTTCACCCGTCGCCACCCGCTTCCGCTGTCCCCCTCCACAAGGCTCCGGTACGCAGTATGGTGTCCAAAAACTACTCCATCCATTCCTGCCCCAGTTTGTCTTCAGGGTGTGGAAACCAAGCGCGGTGGGTGGTGGCTATCTTCTCCCGTGCCGGCACGAAATTGGACGAGGAAAGATGGTTTATTTCTCCGATCACGCTCTACATCATGCCCATCTTCGCCTGTATTGAGCCAAAATTCTTGCTGGTTTCGTACAACACGAAGCATGTCCTGGAACATTACTACAGTGAGGCGTCATCTGATGATAAAATGGCGACAGATTTTAATGAGTGCCATCAAAGTAAGCAACTAAAATTGTTGGAACAAATGACCCAGCAATACAACGCAAACTAGAGTGTCATAAAGCACGCTAATTGTGTGCCAGTTTCATTGTTTATATACTGAACTAAGCACCGATGTATTAAGTTTGTTGTAAATAACAGAATTTCGGTTTTTAGTTTCTAAATATTGCAGAACTCAGGGTACTACCGCGTCAAAAAGGTCACCTAAGCTCTACAAAATATATATATTCGAGCCTTGCCTAATAAGGATGTTTTTCATCTTACCTGCATTTAGTACCTATATATAGATGGCTGAATATTTGGTTGAAGCAAAAATTCAGTCATAGAATTAAATGATAAACTGCTTCAATTTTTTTTTTTTGCAACTTGATAATGCAATCAAAGGCATGGCTTCCCTGGTAGATTTGATTTAATATGTTGCTTTGCAGCTTTTGTTGGACCCAATATTTTTAAGTTATGGATCAAGTAACTCGTTAAAATTTCATCTACTGGCACCTTTCATCGGAGCAGAGTTAACGTGCTCTGGTGGAGAAAATTAGGCTATAAGGAGTCGAATTCTCGAGCTGCCCATCATGTGTTATAGTAGTTAAAGAATGCCAAACTAAAAGGAATACTATGGAAAGCATGGGTCCATATACTCGTAGGGATGCGAGGCATCAGGAGTGTGTGAAGAACCTGATGGGATTTGTATCTTCCTTTTCTATTTTGAGCATGCGGCAGAAAGACATCGCGTCCAAGCGCCAGTGTGGAAATGTGACACATCTCTTGGAGGACTTCCACCGTTGTCCATGGGACAACTAGCTTCCTGCATATGTGTCGTTACCATGACCCCCGGGTACCCTCATGACCAGCAGGGCCGAGTAACCTGACAAGGGTAGTCGGTCCGGCCCAGAAGAAACCAAGTAGCCCATGACTCTAAAAGGAAGGTGCGGCTAGTCGGCAGGATAGATCAGGACTCTTGTCTTGTACTCCAAGTAATTCCGAGTTGTAACCGACTAGGATACTTTCTATGTAACCCTGATCCTCCGGATATATAAGGCGGGCAGGGGCTCCCTCTAAAGACGATCAATACAATACCACGACATACAGGACGTAGGGTTATTATCCTCCGGGAGGCCCGAACCTGTCTAAACCTTGTGTCTCGTGTTCACCATCATATTCTTGGTTCCTTCGCTACCTATTATAATCTATCGAGGCCCTAAAACCTCGACAGTGGCGCGCCAGGTAGGGGGAGCGTCGGGATCCTGTTCGTCGAGTATGATGGATCGCTTCGTCAACAACTTCGCTCCAGGCACTCGGATCCGCTTCGGGAGCCTGGAGTTCGTCGCCGACACCTCCGACAACCTCACCCTCGTCGATTCGCCGAGTCGCGCGGTTGAGATCGAGCCGGACTCTACTCTCGCCGAGTTGGAGCTCGGCTTCTCCAGACTCCGGGTCAGATCCTACTCGGACTACTCGCTAGCCGAGATCCGATCTGCCCTGGACAACGTTCGTCTTCATCCCGTCCAGCCGAGTTATATAACTCGGCCCCCTGGTATGTTCCCCTATGGTTTCAACAACGCATCTGCTATCTATCAACGGGACATGCAGGATCTGCTAGCGGCTCCGGGCGACGAGTCCTTCAATCTGGTGGCTTGTCTCCAAGACAGCCAATCAGATCTCGACTCCCTGCACCACATCCTGGAGCAAGAAGCGGGTTACTGCTCTGGCGGCTCATCATCGCCGGAGCGGTACGAGTGTTTTGCCCTCCTTCCAGGGCAGAACGATGGAGAGCTGCCTCCACCACCACCACTTCTGGCTCACCCACCGCCACCGCCACCGCCTCTCCCGGGGGCGGATGCCGTCGCTCCTACACCAACAACAGCGGCGGCGATCGCAGACGCGGCGGCGGTCACCACACCAGTCGGCGCCGGCTTCGCCGAGTCGTCAGCGGCTGGTGCACGCCGGACTCTTCATGAACAGCGCAACCGTGCTGGCCACCTCTCCACCACCCCGGAGGGAGAAGACGGACCCCAAGATGCCCATGACGCCAGCCGGCCTCACCGACGAAGACAATCGGCTCAACGCAGCCTCTTTGTCGACGTCAATGGCCACCAAGCATTCAGGACTCCTGAACAGAATATGGTGGCCAATCGCACCATCCTCGATGAAGTCGAGGTCGCGATGCGTTACCCCCGAGTCACCACAGATGCCCTTGCGGCCCTCATCCAACGAGCTAAAGGCTATGCTGAGGCAGCAGCTCTGCAGAAGAGTTACTCCTCTGCCAGGACAGCCAGCTCATCTTCTTCCAACAGACGCGGCCGTCGCTCTCATACCCACTCTCGGGATCGCGACCATCCCCGGCAGCCGACTCCGGCCATCGCCGACCGCCCGACTGGTCAGCGTTCTCCTGACAGACAGGTAGACCCGGCCAACCGTCCCACGGACGTCAACAGACAGGCCAACCCATGGCCCGACTACGATGCACGGCGCCACATTGAGTCTCTGCGCCGTGAGCGACGTGAAGACCAGGAGCGTGCCCGACGGGATGACTGGGATCGCTTCGGTGTGGGGTCCCCACATCGGCGTAACTCGCCCAGGCGCTCGCGCTCTCCCCGAAGACCCTCCAGATCCCCACCACGACGCGGCTCGCCTGAACGACAACGTTCTCCGCGCCGTCCGTCAAGGTCTCCTCCGAGACGTGCTCCTCCGCGGCGGACTCCTCCAGGCGGGTCACCACCGCCGTCACCGCCCCGAGTGAACCAAAACCAGGAAGACGACCGCGACCGCCGACGTGATGGCGACAGGCGTCGCGATGACGACAGGCGTCGCGATGACGACAGGCGTCGTGAAGACGACAGGCGTCAACACGACGACAGGCGCCGTGATGAGGAACGGCGCCACAATGACGACTACCGGCGTGACCGTGACGACGACCGTCGCCGAACCCCACCTCGCCGCGACAACGATCGTCACCACGACCGCAACTACGATCGGCCCGAACACCATGGTGTTCCCCCGAGAGATCACAACTTCGACGGAGACCCATCTTCCATAGATGGCCTTCGCTCGTTCACTCGACGTCTCCGCAACTCGGCACGCTTCCCCGAGTCAATGCGCTTGACAAACATCGAGAAATACGACGGCAAGACCGATCCAGCCGAGTGGCTGGAGTCCTATGCGCTCTCCGTCAAAATCGCTGGGGGCGACAGAGCTGTCATGGCCTGCTACCTTCCCCTCATGCTGTCATCTCCACTTCGGCGCTGGTTAACCAACCTTCCTGCCGAGTCAATCGACTCCTGGGATCAACTCACCCGCATAGTCATTGACACCTATCGGCCGACTGCCGACAGACCTGCTCAGAGCAGAGACCTCAAACAGATCAAGCAACGGGACAACGAGTCCCTCCGGGATTTCATCCAACGCTTCTCTCGGAAGAAGAATGAGATCCCAAGTGTATCGGAGACTGAGGTAATTGCAGCCTTCATCGAAGGATGCACCGACCGCAACCTCGTCCACCGACTCGGCCAGAACTACCCAGCCACTGTCCGAGAGATGCTGGCGCTCGCCGACCAGTTTGCAGCTGGCAACGAGCTTTGCGCCGAGCAAAATCGCGACGCGTACCGCCAACGGCAGGACAACAAGGGCAAGTCTAAGGAGAACGACAACTCGGGCTCCAAAGACAAGAAGCGCAAGAGTGACAACATGGTCGCCTTCGCCGACAAGTCCAATTTCAGGAAACAACAGCGTGGCCCCAGGGCGCCGGCCAACTACGAGCAAATGCTCGACGAACCCTGCATCTTCCATGGCGGACCGTCAGCTACTCACAAGCTTCGAGACTGTCTGCGCCTCGAAGGCCTCATGACATACACGTCCAAAAAGCAAGAAGAGCCGAAGAAGCCGGAGGACGACAAGGACCAGGACGACTACCGCGAGCCCAAAGCTGTCCTTCACATCTTCGGTGGCCCTGACGCGTACGAGTCCAAGAGGAAGCAGAAGCTGACCTTCCGAGAAGTCAACGCTGTCTCGCTCGACGCTCCTCGCTACCTCCCATGGTCAGAAGTGCCCATCACTTTTGATCGCAACGACCACCCCGACTTCATCGCCAAGCCGGGTCGGTACCCACTGATCCTCTCGCCCATCATTGATGAGGTCCGACTCAGCAAGGTCTTCATTGATGGCGGCAGCGCTCTCAACATCCTCTTCATCAAGACACTCGACAAGATGAAGATACTGAGGTCGAGCATCCAGCCGAGTAACTCTCCCTTCCATGGTGTTATTCCCGGCCGTTCTGCTCTTCCAGTCGGCCAGATCTCCCTGCAAGTTACCTTCGGTGACGCCAACAACTATCGCAAGGAGTATGTCTGCTTTCAAGTCGCTGACTTCGAGTCGGCGTACCACGCCATCATGGCCGGCCAGGATTGGCCAAGTTCATGGCTATTCCGAACTATACCTACCTAGTTCTGAAGATGCCAGCTCCCAAGGGGGTCCTCACGCTCCGGGCAGATGTCAAGCAATCCTATGCTTGTGAGACCGAGAGCCTCGAGCTTGCTCAGCTCCAAGAAGCTGCAGAAGGCAAGTCCACGCTGGAGATCGAGGATGACGTTGCTCAAGACGATGACCTCGCTCCGCAGAAGAAGCAGTACAAGCTCCGGGTCAAGCACCTTGACCCCGAGATCAAGAAGATCGCACTGGACCCGGCTGAGCCCTCCAAGACGGCCAACATCGGGACCAACCTGGACGACAAATAGGAATTCGCGCTCGTCAATTTTCTTCGGGAAAACCGGGACATTTTCGCCTGGAAACCCTCTGACATGCCTGGTATTCCCAGGAATCTTGCCGAGCACGCTCTACGTGTTGACCCGACGGCCAAACCTATCAAGCAGAGGCTTCATCGCTTTACCCCGGATCGTCGTGAGGCCATTAGGGCTGATGTAACAAAACTGTTAGCCGCCGGTTTCATCAAGGAGGTCTTCCACCCCGACTGGTTGGCTAACCCAGTTCTTGTTCAGAAGAAGAATAAGCAGTGGCGCATGTGCGTCGATTACACAGATCTCAATAGGTTTTGTCCGAAAGATCCTTTCGGGCTCCCTAGGATTGATCAAGTTGTAGACTCTACTGCCGGTTGTCAATTATTAAGTTTCTTGATTGTTACTCCGGCTACCATCAGATCCGACTCAAAGAGGAGGATTGTCTCAAAACTTCTTTCATTACTCCTTTCGGCGCTCATTGTTATCTAGCAATGCCTCTCGGCCTTAAGAACGCTGCAGCAACGTATCAGCGTTGCATCCAGAAGTGTCTGGAAAGCCTTCTTAAGGAGCGCAAAGTCGAGGCTTACATCGACGACGTGATCATCAAGATCAAAAACAAGGACGACCTTGTCGGCGACATACGAGCTACGTTTGATTGCCTGCGCAATTTCAGCATGAAGCTCAACCCGGAAAAATGCATCTTTGGCGTGCCTTCCGGCAAACTACTCGGGTACATCCTCACCCACCGCGGAATTGAGGCTAACCCAGAGAAAGTTGAAACAATCTTAAAGATGCCGGTCCCGAAGTGTCAGCGAGACGTCCAGAAGCTTTCGGGATGCATGGCAGCCCTCGGTCGTTTTATCTCACGACTCGGCGAGAAGGGCGTGCCGTTCTTCAAACTGCTTAAAAAGCAAGACAAGTTCGTGTGGGACGACGAAGCTCAGAAAGCCTTCATCCAGCTTAAAGAGTTTCTCAGCTCACCCCCCACGTTGGTTCCCCCGGAGCCAAAAGAACCTCTCCTCCTCTACATCGCAGCCACCACTCATGTGGTCAGCGCCGCCCTTGTAGTTGAGAGACAAGAACCAGGCCAGATACAGAAAGTACAGCGCGCAGTTTATTTCGTTAGCGAAGTGTTGTCCAAGTCAAAGGTCGGTTACTCTCATATCCAGAAGATCGTCTACGGCCTGCTCATGGCATCACGCAAGCTGATTCACTACTTCCAAGACCACCCGATCATCGTGGTGACGTCTTACGGCATCGGTGAGATTCTGCATAACCGGAAGTCCACGGGCAAAATATCAAAATGGGTCATCGAGCTGAGTATTTACAATCTCGCCTTTAAGCCACAAACGGCTATTAAGGCTAAGGCTCTGGCCGACTTCGTTGCTGAGTACACAGAAACACAGGTCCCCTGAGAAGTTTGAAGAGTGGGTCATGTACTTTGACAGTTCCCTTCAACTTTCAGGAGCCGGCGCTGGTATCCTGCTCATCTCCCCTCGTGGTGATGAACTGAGTTATGTACTACAGCTGCACTTCAAGGCTTCCAACAATGCGACCGAGTATGAAGCACTTCTACACGGCCTGCGCATTGCCGTGTCACTCGGCATCAAGCACTGATCGTGCGAGGCGATTCTCAACTCGTCATCAACCAGCTGAAGAAAGAGTGGTCGTGTGTCCATGAAGACATGATCGCTTATGTCCAAGCAGCTAGCAAGCTCGAGGAAAAGTTCGATGGTCTGGATTATTTCCACATTCATCGTGACTTCAACAAAAAGGCTGACATGCTGGCCAACCTGGGCTCTAGCAGAAGCGTCGTACCACCCGGCGTTTTCATGGAAATCGTCTCCGCGCCCTTCATTAAAAAGGAACAACCCGGCTCTCAACCAGCTGAGTCATTGCAGCCGCGGCCTGACGCTTTAGAAGCCATGGTCGTAGACAACCCCGAGACCCCGGAAGAAGAAGACTGGCGAGTTCCCTACATCGACTTCATTGTTCATGGCAAGCTCCCGGACAAGAAGGAAGACTTCGAAGCCATCCACAGAAAGAGCAAGTCATACAAGGTTGTTGACGGGCAACTCCTCCGAAAAAGCGCCGACAGAAGAGACATCATGGGACTCGGCGTCTATATGAAGTGTATTACTCGGAAAGAAGGCCAGCAACTTCTCCAGGATATTCACTCGGGCGTTTGCGGCAATCACGCAGTATCTCGTTCCCTAGTCGGAAAAGCCTATCGCCAAGGCTTCTTCTGGCCCACAGCCGTCACCGATGCTGAGCACATCGTTCGCTGTGAAGGCTGCCAGTTCTACGCTCGGCAGATACACATGCCGGCTCAAGCCCTCCAGACCATACCTCCGACTTGGCCGTTTGCTGTCTGGGGGCTTGACATGGTTGGCCCTCTCACGAAGGCCAAAGGTGGATTCACTCACCTACTCGTCATGGTGGATAAGTTCACCAAATGGATTGAGGCTGTACCCATCCGAGATCAGACAGCCGGTCGTACAGTCCAGTTCATCCGCGATATCATCTTCAGATTTGGCGTGCCTAACAGGATTATCACTGATAATGGCACCAATTTCAAGAACAAGGAAGTCGCCGCCTTGTGTGACGACATTGGCATCAAGCTTTGCCACGCCTCTGCGTATCACCCAGAGAGCAATGGGTCTGTTGAACGAGCTAACGGCATGGTTCTCCAAGGACTCAAACCCCGCCTCTTCAACAGGCTCAAGTCATACGCTTCCCGATGGGTCGATGAGTTACCTTCCGTCCTATGGGCGCTTAGGACTACTCCGACTCGGCCCATGGGGCAAACGCCATTCTTCCTCGTCTACGGCGCAGAAGCAGTCCTTCTCTCTGAACTAGAGTATGGCTCCCCGAGAGTCACAGCGTACCAAGCCGAGTCATCCGAAGATCAGCGCCTGCAATCCATTAACCAACTCGAAGAGATGAGGGAGGACGCGCTGAGGAAGTCGGCGAGATACCTCCAAGCACTACGGCGCTATCACCAGCGCCGAGTACGTGACCGAGCTTTTCAAGCCGGCGACTTAGTACTCAAGAAGATCCAGACCACAGAAGGCCGACACAAGCTGTTGCCTATCTGGGAAGGACCATTTATCGTCCACGAAGTCACTCGTCCTGGATCGTACCGACTGCGGCGTGAGAGCGGAGAACTCCTTCCAAATACATGGAACATAACTCAGCTACGTCGCTTCTTTGTTTAAATTTTTATTCAATATTGTAACTACCTTGTGTCCCTCATTGCAATACAGTGCCTTTTTTCTCCCTACAAGTTTTTCTTGACTCTGTAACCAGTAACAGCTTTACTGCTTACAGAGCTAGGGGGCTAAATATCACATATAATTACCGAGTTATGTCACGAGTTCTTCTGGCCGACTAAGTAAGCCTTGTCTATCCTGATTGTGAAGCTCCACCGAGAGTGCATAAACATAAGGCGGCAACTGGTCCCTGAAAACAGTCCAAAGAGACTCGTCCGACTGACACTCACCTTTAATTTCTTGACTTATGTCAATCTCCTAGATCCCTGAGTTAGGATGGTTGCTCTGATTGTGAAACTCAAAAGTTAACGCCATCGCCCGAACGTGTCTGCCGACTCACAGTCCAACACTACTCGGCTGGTTGACAACGCTGAGTGCATAAACATAAGACGCCATTCTTTTCTCGAGATCGAAAGAGAGCGGCTGAGCCGACTCAACAAAATATCATATTCACAAAGGACCCACAGGTTCGTTTGTCGAGTAATATATAATTCCACTTACTTATATTATATTGTTTGTTTACAGGGATTTCACTCAGCCTCACCTCTTGGTGACAGAGAAAGATCCTTTACCAGTTCTTCACCACATCTCGTGGCTTCATTCATCAGTTCAAGCGCCTTCTCCTGAGTAGTCCCAAGGGCAAACCCTTGCTGCAAGCTCAACAGGTCCATCAGCGGGAAGTGCGACTTGACCACGCTCAAAGTATGGCAGGAAGCAGTCTCTGCCAGCTGCTTGCAGTGAGCCTTCATGGCCCGTGGCACCTGATTCAGCATCTCAACTGCAGAACCCTTAGGTCTGTCTTCAGGATCAGGCCACACGTACTGGAACACTTCATTAGACTCTGGTACAGGGCTGCATTCTCAGTCTTCAAGGTGCCAAGCTCGCCTACAGGACAACAATAAGTCAGTTTCTATCGGCTAAACAACAACGGGTTATATCGCGAAGTATGGTGGCACTTACCTTTGAGTTCTGCCTCTAGCTTTGTCAGCCTGTCTGACTCAGACTTGAGTGCAACCGATTCAGATTGCAGCCAGTCTCGTTCCTCAATGATGGCCAGTGTCTCCTTCTGTCTCTCGGCTGCCTGAGCTCTCAGCTCCTCAAGTTTGCTCTTCATAAGCGGCTCATTTTTCCTCAAATGAGCCAGCTCGTCCATGTCCGCCTGAGTCATCTTAGGTTGGGCTGGAAACAATATAAAACATTTGTCAGAGAGATCTAGGAAAAACATGACAGTTTTTGACTCACTTATACCTGCTATGGTCTTCTCGAGTGCCGCATTCTCCTCCTTGAGTGCAGCCAGCTGAAGATTCAGCTGATCAATGCTGTCTTGTTGACTACCGATCAGTGCACTCTTGCTTGCTAAGGCATTGTACACTGACTCGGCAGCTGGATTCAGCACCTTCAGGAACTTCATCTTGGCCTTATTGGCGTCAGTAATTTTCTGACAAGAACCAGATGCTGTTAACACTTTATTTACGGATTGAAGAAAAGCACAAGAACATAACTTACTCGCTGAAGTTCCAACATGTCAAACATCATGTTCTCCAGCGTGTCTTGCTGCTCCTCCTCTTCCCTTTCATTGATCTCTACAAGAGTTCCTTTGAAATTGAAGCCAAAGGAGCCCTTGGGAAGTCTCCTCTCAAAACGGAACTGGTCCGCCTGGATTTCTTCTTCTGGAGATGAAGGAGGATGACTCGGGCCAGCGACAGGTTGAGTCTCGGGTTCCATAGCGACCGACTCAGGGCCTGCTAGGGATTGCTGCTGACTCGGGCCTTGTGTCCCCTCAACCGGTTGAGGAATCAACTCACTTGCCAGAGCTTTCTGCTCAATCACCGCTTGTGTTTCATCAGTCACGGTGGCCTGTGGCTTCGAGGTAGTCTCCTCAGCCGACTTGTCACTCGGCGCCGCAGTATCAGCCTTCTTCACAGGCAGCGTTTGAGATGGAGGGCTGCAAAAGCCATCAAAATAACAGTAACTATCGCATTGTCGATACTTATTAACATTGATAAGTATACAAATACTTACACGTCAGACACCCGGATTCTGATCACGGGCTGCTTCTTCTTCTTATACACCTCCTTCGGAGGTGACGGCCGAGGAGGAGAAGATGTGTTGCCTTCATGGCTACCTGCCACGTCCATCTCAGGATTTGGCACTTCAGTGCCACTAGCACTGGCTGAACCAGAGACAACCGAGACATTTTCTGTCTCCATGGGAATCACATCCCCGTTGCCAGTCGGCGCAACTTCAGGATTGACATCCGATTGACTCGGAGCGGTTTCCTGCAAGCAAACAAGAACCCTTAGTGGTGAATAAAGCACATAAAGAAGAGATTTATATGCGCACTGAGTACTTTGGCTACTCTTTGGGAATATAACCCCGGACGCCGGACCTGATCCTTGGTCTTCTTGACCTTCTTGGGTTCTGGCTCCACCAATTTCTGAGGCGACTTGCTTCTCCCCGTTGGTGGGTTGAGAGCCTCGCCCTCACTCTCAAGCTGGAGAGAATTAAAGCTCTCTTCATCTTCTGAGAGGCATCACTTCTCGGCGGCAACTCGTCTTGAGAAGACTGACCTGCAGCATGCTCCAAACCCAAACGACGAGCATCACGGTCCTGATTGGTTTTGCTTCGCCGCTCTCGGGAGCGGAGTGACTCACCAGCTGGGTTTGGCGTGGGATCCTTCGGAATGTCGGACTCGGCAGCAGAGTTCCCTTCATTCTAGGGGGCTTCTTCTTCTTCTGCCCCTCTGTCACTCTCCGTTGCTTCATCGTCTGAGTCAGGAAGCGAAGCAAAAAGGGCGCTCAGATCACTGTCTGACTTATCGCCCTCATCGGCTAAGACCAAATCTTGGTCCCTCGCAGGCAGGGCTCTCAAAGAGCCGTCGTCATTCACTGGGGGCTCCAGTCCCCGACTCTTGTACTTTTCCATTTCCTGCAAAGGGAAAAAGAAAGATGGTTATTAGCTGATATGCCAAGTTGTATATCTCAATATTTAACTCGGTAGAATCACTTACCGCAGGCCTGGGGATCTTTCTCCAGTAACCCACCCACTGCATTGTTCCGTCTGGCTTCAACATGGTCACGTTGCAGTTGGCGGTGAAGAATTCTTGACCTCGAGCCATCACTCGGAATCTCTGCGCTTCTTGATATCCTCCAGGGATAGGTTCTTGATCCTTGTCTCCTGGGCCCTTCCAGGTCCAAGCAGGTCGTACCCTTGCCTTCAAAGGCTGAAACTTTCTGATGCAAAAGTTGATGGCAATAGCTGGACTAGTGACTCCAAAGTCAGGTGTCTTCAGCTCAGCAATGGTCCTTACTAAGGCCTTCAACTCGGACTCCATGTCTTTATTCGGCTTACTCTTCCAGATAGAGTTATAAGTCGGAGCCTTACCAACAAACTTCGGCAGAGCTGGTATGACGTTAGCGCAGTAAAACCACTCATGATGCCAGCCCTTGTTCGAAGTCCGCAACTCGTAGTCGAAGAATCTGTCCTTCCTGCGAAGTTGGATCCCGCTCCGCCAACGGTGGCTGGGCTATCGGCTGAAGGATGAGGCTTCAGGAAGAACAGATGTCTGAACAAGTCGAAATGGGGCTCAATCTCCAGATACACCTCGCACAATGTCACGAACATTGACAGGTGCAGGATCCCATTCGGATTCAGATGACATAGCTCAATGCCGTAAAAGAACAGCAGCGATCTCAAGAATCTCCACCCGATGATCTCCTTTGGTGGAAGCAGGCCTAAACCAACAAGAGCCTGGAGACGGTCGTCTGTGGTGACGGATCTCGGCCACGCGACTGCATACTCCTCTTCGGCGGCAACTTCTGCACCTGCGCCTCCGGCGACCACGACCAAAGCATCTGCGGTTCCTCTCCCCTGCTCCTCCGCTACATTTCCTCCACCTGAACTGCTTGCACCGGTGATCGAAGCGGCGGTGAGCTTCACACGAGCCATCTCAGTGATCTTCAAAGATCGGTTTTGTGTTGGGGAGTGAGGGATCTGAGGATTGGAATGCGAATGCAATGTGAATGGTTCAACGGCGGCGAGGCAATTGTTTTATTTCCAAACTGGACGCGCCTCAACGGCAGCGATTTATCTTATCTTGCCTCTACGGCTCAGATTAAGCCCAACCGTTTGGCTTCTGCGGTACGGAACCTCATTAGGGTTTCTGTGAGCGGGAAAACTGGCGCCTCTTCAACTACTCGGGCGCAACTACTCGGCCAGTCTCTTCATTGACTCGGCTGATATTCACAAGCAAGATTCAGTCGGAAAAAAGATGATTTTTAGCAAACATAAGTGCTGGAGGCTCTTATTCCACTGAACAAAATGAGTTACAATGCAAGACATGAACTGATGCAAGTACTACAACACGAGTATAAGAACACAACACAAGATGCAGACTTGAGACTCTTCTTCGGGCACCATCAGCAGCAGATCTCCCCTGGACCTGGGCGCCCGGCGTCATCCTCATGCTTCCTTGCGGCCTCAGCCTCCACGACGGCTCCTGGTGCGGTCCGCCACGTGTTGAAGGCTTGTCCAGGCAGTCGTGGCGACCCGGCGGCCACCTCTGGCGGTGTTCACCGTCCTCCTCATCAGAGGAGGTGATGACGATGAGCTCTGGCAGTGCTGGTGCAGTTGGTGGAGGCGGCACCACAGCCAGCGGTGGTGCTCCGTAGTACGGCACCAAATCCATCACTGGTGGCATCCCTACCGGCGTCGACAGCAATGGCGGCTCGGGGGCTGCTGGTGGAGGAAGGATTGGCTCTCCAGGTGGTGCTGGTGCGGAGGACGAACCCCTCTTACTTGCTCTTTTGCGTGCCATGGTGGTGAGCTCGAGTTTGTGTTCACCCGATTGCCGTCCCTTTTAAAGCCGACGCGATGGAATCCGGACAGCCACGGGATGTATGACGTTCGCGCTGCCTTGCCTGAAAAAGCAACTGGTCAGATTCCCTCTGTGGAGTGAAAACAATACTGACGGAATCGATTCTGTTACACAGTGTTCTTGTGACTTGGTGGATAAGCTCTGGCTGACTTGGACACTGCGGCACTTAATCCTCCTTCTTATCACTCGGTAATGATGTGTGGAGTTGATTTCTGCCTAAACATAATTTTTTCACATATCGACTTTCTCTCTTGGAGTCTGTACATAATTATGCTAATTATACACAGACTTGGGGGCTAGTCCATATGGACTCACTTCCGTAAGTCCAACAAATCTACTCGGCTGTTTATTAGTCAGGCCTTTTTGGTTTCCTTTTTGACAATCCAAGCTTTTCTAGTCTCTCTTGAGTCTGTACACAATTGTTCCAATTGTCCACAGACTCGGGGGCTAGTACATATGGACTCACTTGCGTGAGTTCCATCAGATTTAATCGGCTTCATGCCAGGCACACGGGTTGCTTCGTCCTTGACTTTTTGTCGGATGATTACCTAGAAATTTCCTTGACCTTCAACTTAATTGCCTCAATTAAGCTGAAGCTCGGGGGCTACATCTATATATATAGATGCGCTGGCGCGCATCCATATATAACACTACGGGTTGTAATCATCCTCGGCTGAGCTGAGACAGATGGACCCAGACTACTAGTCCGGAATGACAAGTTCTTCGCTAAGACTCACCTTGATCGATTGTTTAAGCAGTCTTGTGCTCATGAGATCGGGAGTTCAACATCTAATAGATGCAATTTTCGTCACATCTATATGATGCTCTTATCCACTCGGATCAGGACAGTATATCTTGGTTCGTGCTTGCTCTGAGTTTCTGTCCAATTCTACGAATTGCACAGTAACTCGGGGGCTACATGTATATGATGCACTTACGTGCATTCATCATTTGATTGGTTGGCATGCTTTTACAGCCCTAGCTGACTGAGTCAGATGCTGCATTTCATTCACATTCCTTTATGGATCTAGTTAGTTCTGAGAACTGGCTTTTATACAAATCTTTATGGATCTTTTATGAACTTACAGCCGACTGAGTCGATCATTATTTTTCAGATTCATCCAATTCTTTGACTCAGTTCAGTATAGGATGTTAATCGGTGATATGCCTAATTCAAGGCCCTGCTGCCCCTGAGTCACTCGGGGCCAGGTATCTCAATTCAACAGGCTTGATTCAGGTTAAGTCCTTTTTAATTTATCAGTCAACCTGAAGATTCATTTGTACATGGAGAGAAGCCTAGTCGGGAAGCAATCAAGATCAATCAAAAAGCACTTGGGGGCTACTGTCGTTACCATGACCCCCGGGTACCCTCATGACCAGCAGGGCCGAGTAACCTGACAAGGGTAGTCAGTCCGGCCCAGAAGAAACCGAGTAGCCCATGACTCTAAAAGGAAGGTGCGGCTAGTCGGCAGGATAGATTAGGACTCTTGTCTTGTACTCCAAGTAATTCCGAGTTGTAACCGACTAGGATACTTTCTATGTAACCCTGATCCCCCGGATATATAAGGCGGGCAGGGGCTCCCTCTAAAGACAATCAATACAATACCACGACATACAGGACGTAGGGTTATTATCCTCCGGGAGGCCCGAACCTGTCTAAACCTTGTGTCTCGTGTTCACCATCGTATTCTTGGTTCCTTCGCTACCCATTATAATCTATCGAGGCCCTAAAACCTCGACAATATGCCAGGCAGGAAGTTCAGTTCCTCTAGGAACACATATGCAAAGGATAAGTAAAAATCTGCATCATCCGTCTGCCATGCTTTTTGTGTCTATCAAGTCGTCCTTTCCTGGCAATGCAGCCGCTTGCAGCAAGACAATTCATGTCACAGGCTAGGGCGCTAAGATTGAACAAAAAACAATGGTTAAATATGTTGCCGTGTCACTCTGGTATGATCAAGTAGAGCCAAGGGGCACATTTATGAGGAGTTTCTGATAACCAATTATAAATATTTTCGTTGATGGATGTGTTTCGTTCCAGAAAGTACATTCATAGTCATCGGAACGAGCATCCATTTTGGGATTGCAAGTTCCCGCATACAAACAATCACAATAAGCTTGGGATGTTGGAATTTGTGGGGCAAGTGGCGGCTTGCTACTGTCGTTGTCTTCAACCCATTCGGTTATGACCTGATTTTTCTTTTTGCTGTACGTTATCCTCATGGCAGTAAATCTACTCCAGTTTAAACTATGCATTTCGTTAATTATAAAAAAAACTACGCATTTCGTTTATTTAAAACAAAAGGTGCCTACTCAACTAGGGTAGCCCTGTTTCTAGAAAAATAAACAAATCTTGTGTTGCAGAAGGGAAAAAAAATATTTCCTGGCATGAAGTAACATGAACGTTTTCTTGCTATAGTTGTTGTTATATGTCAGATGGTTGTTGAGAGCTGGAAAGCAGAACAGTTTCCCTTAATCAAACATCTAAACTTTGTAGCGCGTACAGGTGCGAACAAACATTATTTATTGATGAGATAGCTAAAAGTATTAATTTAGGCATGTAACTTTTCTCAATATAAGAAAGGCTAGGAATATTCTGCATGCAACAAAATATTAGATGCCTTTATGCAGAATACATTAATTTACTCCCACCAACTAAAAATAAGGAGCCCAGATTCAGATCTCTTATCTCCGAAGAAGTAGATAAAATACACTGGACTACTGTGGAAGAAACTCTCAGTTATTGATCGTGCCCAATGCTGCGAAAAGAATTACTTGCAACAGATGAAACTTGTGCATTGATATTTGAGTGAATACTCAACTAGTGTTCCTGTGTGCGGTTCCTGTGCTGTGCCCTGCTACTTAAGTAGGAATAGACATCTGCTCATATATACAAAGAGGGTGTAAACACTCAAACCCGCGTGCAGTACTCAAACACGTTAAGAATGAAGTTTTTCTTTTATTCATTGGTTAGAATACTTCCTCCACGAGGATACATTGACACACAGGCTTGTGAGGTATCAGGGGAGTTTGACACACCATGTAGGATAACAGCCACTCAGAGATACAACCAGCGCAGTCACGGCGCACCCGGTGGCGTTCCGGATCTAGCTCCTATCGCGGGTTGCCCGCCCGATCCAAAGGAGTTATGATGAATTGTAGACGATGGCACCACAGCCAGCCAGCTTCTTGAGTAGAAGCGGCCGCCAAATCCTATCATACATTTCTCTCGCATTAGTCTGCAGTGGAAGCAGTGGCCATCTACCTGTGTCACAGAAGCCACCAAAGCAAGCTTCGTCTTCATAGCTCGGGCCAACACCTGGAGAAACACGGTTCTACATCAAGGTCCTTAGCGGAAGATGGAGAAAAAGGTACGCGTCACCACCAGTGCGCTTCACTCTTGGCACTCACAAAGGTGGACTTGTGCTATATAGATGTAATATGTGTCATCGTGTTCCATTTGTCAGCACGTACGTCCATAATGCGAAAGCACCATCTAAGCAGTGGTTGTATCAATTTTATTTTGCATCCTTCAGTGGTGCATCAGCCAAGCCAAAGTGTTGACATTTGTTAAGTCACACCAAATAAATCATCTCTGACAGTGATGTCAGAAATAATCTAAAGATGTGTCTTAGTGTCGATTAGGTAAATCCGCAAGCGCACGGAGAATACCGTTGTAGCATTTCACCAATGGATTACTCCAATGGCTGTCATTTATAGTTCTCCCAAGGGAAGGCGGCGGTTATTGAGATAGCATGTTCATAATCATATAACTAATAATATACCAAGGTCTAAACAGGGGTAAGTATATAGTGTATGGATAGGGTGACACACAGAGCAATCCAATCTAACATCAGTACAAAGCCTAGGTAAGCAGGGTTAAGAGGAGTCGAGCTGGGCCCCTATGTACTTCTTGTATTCCTGTCTAAAGGTTATACATGCATCACATACAAATCTAGGTTCTATGTTAACCTCGAACAGAGAGGAGTAAACACAGCAGGGCTGTCACCACCTACCGGCAACCCTCTACTAGAGGACACGTGACATTAGGGCAATCAAGTCCCTATGCCAGACCTATTCTTGTTCATGGAGGCAACCAAACACTCACAGCTATTTACCAATCTAAGCACCACGCTTACATTGCTAAACAGTACTCCCAATTCCCATGGGACTCTGACCCTTCGGATCATCAAGTCGGGAACAAGAGCACACCTAACCTTGACCCTACGGATCAACAGATCAAGTGCCATAACATGCATAACTCTGACCCTACGGATCATCCAGTCAAGAGGCAAGACAAGCGTGACTCTAACCCTACGGATTAACAAGTCACAAACCATGGCGCATAGAACTCTAACCCTACGGATTAACAAGTCATGGGCCAAGGCATGCCTAACCTCATTATGCATGGAACGAGCGTATGAACATAGAAGGACTAGTATGTGAAGCATAAAGCAACCAAACATGACTAGGCAATAACCATATAGAAGGTACATGGCTGCAGCACTAGCACAACTATAAGGCATAAGGAATAAAGAAGATAATTCTATTGATAAATGGAGAAAGTCTTACAAGAGGGGAATGGAGAAGATCCACCCCCAAACTCTCCAAGACTAGGTCAAGGACCTCTAGTCAGCCCTCTACTCCCCTCTACTCTACTCTGGCCTGGAGGCTAAGCCTAATGCTAGAGAATGAATTCCTCTTGGTGTGTGTCCTCAAAGGAGGGGGGTACCCCTTTATTTATAGCCTCCAAAGGCGGTGGAATTGGAGCCGGTTCCTTAGGTCGGTGGCATTGATTGCAGGCAGAACCGACCTTGGTACGTCGGTGGGAAACCGCCACAGAAAAATGGGCCAGAATGGCCACTGTAGCAGGTCGGCCGACCTACTGTAGCAGGTCGGCCGACCCCCCCTTGGCCCCTATGGCCTTGGGCTTTGGTGTAGTGGTCTATGGGGTCCTCATAAGGCCTCTTCCCGGTGTATGGCCCAGGATGAGTCCAGATGACTGTATTTTGGCCTTTTCTCCATCCCGGTGATTTCTGCGATGACCGTGGACTTGCCGGAGTGATATCTTTCTTGGGCTTTGGCCAAGGAGTCTCCCTTTGGGTTCTAATGATGTATCTCAATGTGTCTACCCAAAGTGAATAGGGTTTGCATCCCTTTTGGTGTATGTCATCCTTGGCTGCCGATGCTGATTTCTCGGAGTAGTGTCCTCTCTGGAATATGGTATGGGTTGATTTGGTGGATCCATATATCTTGCCATTGTTGAGGATCTCCAAGAGATGATTGTTCTTCATATCTCCTTGATATTGGGCTTTTGGGGAGATTTCTTTATGACGGGGAAATTCGGTGTTTGCAGAGTGGGCCTTTTATGCTTCCTTTTCCCCGGTTTCCTATGAAATGTACCTGCACTCACAAAATCACCAGGACTTGTGGAATTCGTTAGTTTCAAGTCCTAAGTCTATGTTTGGTGTTCATTTTAATTCTTTCATGCAGGTATTTGACGGTAAAATTCTTGCTCTAAGGGCCGTCAACAACTCCCCCACACTTAGCCTTTGCTCGTCCTCGAGTAAAGAATAAAGGACTAAAGCGAAACATAACTTCCTTGGTATGATGCTAGCATACAAGTTATTCCAAGCCATACCTGCACCCGTGAACTTTGATGTGTCTACCATGTCATCTTGGGCGGTTGAGGAATGGAACGGTCTTGATTCAAGTCATCATTACTCCTCTGTTGAGTAACTTGGGTTTTTGATAGATTTTCAAAATAAAACATAGCTTGTACTCCTCAAATGATAACTCTCAGATCGCTCAAAGTGTATAATTCCTCACCAAGGCTTTTGATAAGCCTCTTTTCATCCTACATCTACAAATGGCTTTATGTGGAGCTTGGTAGGGAATGAAAAGGAGCATACTTGCATCACTTATATTGCTAAGTCAAAGAGTGGATCCAAGGAGAAAACAAGTCATACAAACTGATCAAGAATGTGCACGTGTGTGGATATGTGTATGAAAAAAAAAATAGAATGAGATGGATACTCCTTGATGTGGCGATGTCTCTCTCTTGATTGATTTTCAATAGAGAACATGGCTATCACTTCTTTTCTCTTTCTCTTCTTCTTTTTTTTTTCGATCATACTCATCATGTTTGAGCATTTCTTTCTTTTATTCATGCCCATGCATAGGAGCACTCTTTCTTTCTTCTCAAACCCTTTTTTTTTTACTTCTCTTTCTCTCCTTTTTTTTCGATAGCCATGTCTCTTTTGCAAGAATGTATGGAGAGAGACATCAACAGCAAGTGATGGAGTATTTATTTTGGTGGATGGGTGGATGGAAATGGCGTTGCTAACTTCCAGTGTAGAAGTTTAGCATGCTCTGTAGTGGTGGTGTATGTGTACGTGATCTTGATCAAGAAAGTATGACAAGCATCTCACAAGGGTCACAACAATTTGACAAAGCTCAAAGCAATAACAAGCAGCATTTGTAAGGGTTTTCAATGTGATCATCATATTTGGCTCTGGTGGGAGAATAAGATCATTGAGGAGTGCAAAGCTATGGATTTTAAATTTTGCAAGATAAATTCCCAAGTACTCAGAACAGAAGAAGCAAGATTCCTCTCATCTAACCATATCACATTCGCCAACAACTTAGATAAACACGGGGTCCTAAAAGATTGGTGTTCACAAGCAACAGGTGTATGATGCGAGGAATAAAGAGTATGCAGGCCAACCAAAAAGAAGTATGTTTGTTGCGGGTTCATTTTATCTTTGAGTTAAATTTTAGTAAATAACCATCAAAGATTGTTTTAACTCATGAACTAGGGAGTAGGGGATAGGATGTGCAAACCATCGCCATAGATGAAGTGGAGACCGATAGCGACCATAGGAGACCAAACCGAAGGTTCGATTGGACTTTCTTTTCTTATGCCTGATGGCTCCACTCCTTAACCTGTTTGAACGGTGCGATGTTGTTCATCATGTTGGTGGGAGATCTCGAGTGTGTGCTTGATGAAGAACGAGAGATCTCCCCCACACTTGTCCTTGTACCTAGACCTTTTTATTCAAAACAAACAAAAGGATATGGAAATAAAAAGGACTCTACCGGGGCGGTGAGCCTAAGTTTATTGTATTTGGAAAAGCAAACTCAAGGCGCATTGTATGTTTGGAAAGGGAAATAAGAGCGCCTAGTTTATTATTTTTTTTTTGAGAAAAACTTTTTCAAAGAAGAATACAAGAGTTGGAGGAATTCCAACATGCAAGAGAATTATTTTGGAAACCTAAAAAAACGCAAATAGAAAACAAAAGGAGAAGGAAATATTTTTCTTGAATTTGAGACATATTCCAATGAAATTTTGGAGAAATGTTTGAGCAAGAATTTTGCTCAAAACATTTTGCAACAAAAGGTTGTCTTAAATTCATTTTCCAAATTTATTCTCAAAAGAAATAAAATATTTTCTTTTTTAAAAAAAGGTTTTGAAAATTCCCAAACAAAGTTTTGGAAAAATTCAAACATGCAAGAATGCAAGTGAAAAAATCAAATATGCAGGGATGCAACTTTTGTGGGAAAAATCCAAATATGCATGTGAAGGAAAAGGTCAAATATGCAAAATGCATGATGATGGGAAATTCAAATATGCAAGCGAGGAAGCAAATATGAGATAACTACCAATTTACCTTTGGCAAGGGCTCACCAATTTTGAGTCCAATGAGCGGGACTTCCAATGTTGTGTATTTCCTCGGCAGGTCAAGGCCAGAGGTACACTACCCTGTTTTCACATAAAGAGAAAACAAAGCAAGGTAGACCTATCTAGACAATAGCAATTAATAGAAATATAATTATAAACAATGCTAGTGATTCTCTTCAACCAGTGCCTTCCCCGGCAACGGCGCCAGAAATGCTTGTTGACATTTGTTAAGTCACACCAAATAAATCATCTCTGACAGTGATGTCAGAAATAATCTAAAGATGTGTCTTAGTGTCGATTAGGTAAATCCGCAAGCGCACGGAGAATACCGTTGTAGCATTTCACCAATGGATTACTCCAATGGCTGTCATTTATAGTTCTCCCAAGGGAAGGCGGCGGTTATTGAGATAGCATGTTATAATCATATAACTAATAATATACCAAGGTCTAAACAGGGGTAAGTATATAGTGTATGGATAGGGTGACACACAGAGCAATCCAATCTAACATCAGTACAAAGCCTAGGTTAAGCGGGGTTAAGAGGAGTCGAGCTGGGCCCCTATGTACTTCTTGTATTCCTGTCTAAAGGTTATACATGCATCACATACAAATCTAGGTTCTATGTTAACCTCGAACAGAGAGGAGTAAACACAGCAGGGCTGTCACCACCTACCGGCAACCCTCTACTAGAGGACACGTGACATTAGGGCAATCAAGTCCCTATGCCAGACCTATTCTTGTTCATGGAGGCAACCAAACACTCACAGCTATTTACCAATCTAAGCACCACGCTTACATTGCTAAACAGTACTCCCAATTCCCATGGGACTCTGACCCTTCGGATCATCAAGTCGGGAACAAGAGCACACCTAACCTTGACCCTACGGATCAACAGATCAAGTGCCATAACATGCATAACTCTGACCCTACGGATCATCCAGTCAAGAGGCAAGACAAGCGTGACTCTAACCCTACGGATTAACAAGTCACAAACCATGGCGCATAGAACTCTAACCCTACGGATTAACAAGTCATGGGCCAAGGCATGCCTAACCTCATTATGCATGGAACGAGCGTATGAACATAGAAGGACTAGTATGTGAAGCATAAAGCAACCAAACATGACTAGGCAATAACCATATAGAAGGTACATGGCTGCAGCACTAGCACAACTATAAGGCATAAGGAATAAAGAAGATAATTCTATTGATAAATGGAGAAAGTCTTACAAGAGGGGAATGGAGAAGATCCACCCCCAAACTCTCCAAGACTAGGTCAAGGACCTCTAGTCAGCCCTCTACTCCCCTCTACTCTACTCTGGCCTGGAGGCTAAGCCTAATGCTAGAGAATGAATTCCTCTTGGTGTGTGTCCTCAAAGGAGGGGGGGTACCCCTTTATTTATAGCCTCCAAAGGCGGTGGAATTGAGGCGGTTCCTTAGGTCGGTGGCATTGATTGCAGGCAGAACCGACCTTGGTACGTCGGTGGGGAACCGCCACAGAAAAATGGGCCAGAATGGCCACTGTAGCAGGTCGGCCGACCTACTGTAGCAGGTCGGCCGACCCCCCCTTGGCCCCTATGGCCTTGGGCTTTGGTGTAGTGGTCTATGGGGTCCTCATAAGGCCTCTTCCCGGTGTATGGCCCAGGATGAGTCCAGATGACTGTATTTTGGCCTTTTCTCCATCCCGGGTGATTTCTGCGATGACCGTGGACTTGCCGGAGTGATATCTTTCTTGGGCTTTGGCCAAGGAGTCTCCCTTTGGGTTCTAATGATGTATCTCAATGTGTCTACCCAAAGTGAATAGGGTTTGCATCCCTTTTGGTGTATGTCATCCTTGGCTGCCGATGCTGATTTCTCGGAGTAGTGTCCTCTCTGGAATATGGTATGGGTTGATTTGGTGGATCCATATATCTTTGCCATTGTTGAGGATCTCCAAGAGATGATTGTTCTTCATATCTCCTTGATATTGGGCTTTTGGGGAGATTTCTTTATGACGGGGAAATTCGGTGTTTGCAGAGTGGGCCTTTTATGCTTCCTTTTCCCCGGTTTCCTATGAAATGTACCTGCACTCACAAAATCACCAGGACTTGTGGAATTCGTTAGTTTCAAGTCCTAAGTCTATGTTTGGTGTTCATTTTAATTCTTTCATGCAGGTATTTGACGGTAAAATTCTTGCTCTAAGGACTGTCAACACAAAGCTCGAGCGCTGAGCGTTACATGAAACTTGACTAGATATAAGAACAACCACAAACACACTATCATTGCCTTACTATCGTTGCCTTGTCCCGATCTATGTTTGATTCAATTACGCTGCACATATCGACTGCAGCAAGCTGTCCTGTCCTCAAGTGCAGGTTCCGGTCATCATCCGAAGTGCACAATCACAACACTGACGAAACAACAGTGTCACTGAAATCACCAAGTTGTTCAACTTTGTTTTGGATATTTTTCTTCATTCAAATTCAATTCAGGTTACCCAGGCGTTCTATCTTGGAATAATTTTTGTGAAGAGAAAATGACAAGCCACATAAAATTTCTCATATCTCCTTACGCCGATACATTCGAACAGGAAATTAAGATTATAAGAATTCTCCACATACATCATGAGCTGAAATAAATGTAATAAGTCCGAACGCTGTGTGTGGAAACGCAAAGACGGGAAATTATTTCCATTTTCTAAAAAAACATACAAGGTGAGCTGGACATCAATTGGACGAACTTAATTATAGGCTATAAATGTTTACACTATACAAATTAACAGTCTACTCGTGGTTCTTCAGGGCACACGACAAGTGGAGGATGCATGATGGCTCTACGCGCTCACGTTCGCCAAGGACCTGACGTTGTCCATGCCGCCACCAGCCACTGGAGCGGCA
Organism: Eragrostis nindensis; assembly: GCA_012490785.1. NCBI lineage: Eukaryota > Viridiplantae > Streptophyta > Magnoliopsida > Poales > Poaceae > Eragrostis > Eragrostis nindensis. The sequence goes on from JAAXCT010000368.1 coordinate 268,703, forward strand.
GTGATCTCCCCCGTCGATCGTGTCATCAGTATCTTCTGTGCCATATCACTCAACCATTTCAACGTCGTGGTGATCCAGTACACCTCATTACATCCAGCACCAACGAGTTACTCAAGGTGTGGTGGCTGTTCCCGGCTTCCTGGCTTCATCCACCAACGAGAGGAGACGACGCAGCAATTTGCCATGTTCCCGGCTCCCACAACCACCAGCGAGGAGTTGCTGTTGCTGCAGTGGGTGGAGCTGAGCACCGTAGGCCGCAATAGTATCTTCAAGAAAAAAGACTACATATTACATATGAAATATTTCTGTATTGCTAGCCTCACCAAAGGGTTTTGTAAAGAGAATTTTGGTTCTGCTAGAAGCAAATTCTGCATTCATTATCAAGTGTACAACACAAATAATCACCACAACTTTCAACTTTAACATTTCAGAGCCTCACATGGGAACAATTGGACTATAAAGTTTTTTCTTTTTCGAGCTTCACTAGTGAGTACTTGGACTACAAATACAACAGGCACGTAGGGGTGCAATTTTAGAGACGAAAATTATTTTCGTCTGCGATTCACATTGAGACACGTCTGCAACAGGCCGGCCTTTCTTACATAGTGCAGGACCATGCTGTTCCTTTTTTTCCCATATAAAGTTTAATTTTTCGAACTCGACATGTCAATACTTGGACTACAAATACAACTACATGCATGAAGCATCCATCTAACATATATATTGTGCCTCTAATGAACGACAATGCCTCTTTCTTCCTCACAAGCATGTTCTGCTTGGTCTCAACATGCTGTTCCAGCATAGGACTTGAAGGCATCAGGAAGTTAGCAATTCTTGTTTCTGCTGATTCAGTTTGAAAATTAAAGCGAGTGTTGATGGACTGAGAAGATGGCGTGCTGGCCAAGAATGCACAGTGATGCTGATTTTTCAGGCATTGCTGTCCTACCAATCCTGGACGCTGCTCCTGTGCCTGCAAGAACGTCCCAAGCTTTTCCTTCAAAAAAAAAAAAAAAAGTCCCAAGCTTCAACCCTAGAAGCATAGGCTGGAACCTCCCGGGCAGTGGCTGGGATATAGCAGCATTCTCATCGAGCGCTGCTCCTGTTCGAAAAGATGTTCAGCGTTTTTTCCGAGACAAATTGCAGGTTACCAGCATTCTCATCGGGCGCTGCTTCTCATGTAAATTGCGGGGCTTGGGATCTCATGCAGCTGCAAGAACGCACGTTGAGGCTAAAGAAAATGTTCTGGGTGTTTTCTCGTGACAAATTATGGAGTACAGATCTGCTGACGTTTCAGTTCGAGTCGATCATATCACGCATTTACTACATCAGTCATGAATTCAATACATCTCTGTCCAAATTGGGATCGATGTTGGAACCCAGGAACAAAAAAAGTCATGCACACACACAAGCTGGAGCTCGAGCACACACAACAGTGGCGCACGCATGCCGGGAGGCAAGAAACTTCTGGCGCCGAACGCCGCGGCGCACACACGCCTGTATCATGGCCTTTTATTGCTGATTATACGCTGATTACACAACTCGACTCAACGTTACAACTGATGAGTACAATGGATTTTATAGGCCGGGAACACACCCTACTGGAGCACGAACTCCATTACCGACCTCCAGCTGCGATCCGCGTGACTCGGACTCTTGGCCATGCAGGAGCGCACCTCCTGCGCACGGCACGGCCGCACTTCGCCACGCACGCCACACGCCAACAACTCCAACTCAGTCTTCCGCACACCTGGGAATAGACCCGGACTCAAACTGCAGCAGGAACACGCACACACGACGTTCTTGCTAAACGCAATCTAACCGATCGACAGACATGGCGTGGTTTATTCTAACAATCGACACGGGAATCAATTTGAACGCTCCCCCTGAACAGAAGGCCGAAGACAGTACAAAATGCATTTCACTGTTAAAAACAGAGAAGAACAGGGGAACAGATGGAACAGCAGCAGTTTCGAATTATCGTTTAAAACAAGCGAAAGTTAACTTTTGAGGATCATTTTTTTTATCAAGGGCACAAAACTTACTTCCGGAAGATACATGCTTTTTATCAAAGTTTTTAAACTTATTTGGTAAAAGGAATCTGAATGACAAAGTGCCAAATCTACAGCAGCAGCTGGTACTAGCCGAGCCACATCCTCGCATTAAAAAAAATAAAATGCTGGACTTCGAGTGTACATCTCATAACTGAGTTGGGTGAGAGTACTGAAGTAACGAAACGTTCACACTATTGTCCTTTTCTTTGTACTTTCTTCGTGGAGCGGCACAAGTGAATATATGGATTATAAATACCACATCTCGCATGAAACTTTGCGGAACATAAGCTACGCTACAGAACATCTGGTGCATAAACATCCATTCAGTTGTTAGTTCGACATGGTACTCTTCATATCATGATGCATGTTTCAACGTATGTATGGACGTCAGCAAGTTTTCTATCACGACGTACTCCATCACGAGAGAGACCTCACTTATGCTGGGGTGCATGACCTGAGAAATCGGCTAGGAAGACAAGCTACCGAGGTCAAGGAGCGCAGCTCGGGCAACTAGAGTTGCTGGTTCGGCCATATGAACCCAACAACTGCGGTGCCGCACACATGAGTGTCACCTCGTCCATATCTCCTCCTGACTCCCGTGCCACTGATGCCCCATGCCACATCCTCGTCTCGCCATTGCCCGTCAATCAGCTGTTGGAATAAATGTACCAGCGTGCAACATTGACGATGCCTCCTTCATTTAAAATCATGTCATACATGCATCATTTCAACCCATATCATTCCCAACTACATTAACCAAGGCTTATGTTTGTTTATATGATATACACCAATCCATATATTTCTTGTCCAGCCAACTAATACTTGCTTCTCCTGCCCGCGAAATTAGTTGGTTTTGCATCTCCCTTCTCACGAATGATGCTAGTTAAGTATCGAACATGCTGTAGTGTATCGTTTGGGAATGGGTGGCATGAGGGAAAATCATCTATTATATATATAATTGATCAAGAAAAGAAGCCACCACGTTCGCTCTAAAATGCTAGAAATTCTCACGTTAATCCGAGAAAATAAGAAGAAGAAATTACTCATCACTGCTATTATGAAACAATTAGACAGAAAACCCCCTAAAAATATTTATAAAATAGCTAAATTCAAAATATAAAAAAGCCAAAAATACCCCTCACACCTATTTCTACATTACCCACCATGCCATTATGAGTCAAAAAAATAGCTAAATTCAGAATAATAAAAAATAACCAAATATACCCTTCACACCTATTTCTAAATTACCCTCCATGCATGTCACAGTTTTTTAGCATGTCACAACTTTTATATTATGACATGCTAAACAATTTTTTTGACATGCTAAACAATAATTTTTTATCTAAAAAAATTGTTTAGCATGTCACAATTTTTACCCACCATGCTACAATAATATAAAAATATTTTAAATAGTATAGTAAGTCTAGCTGCACAAATGCGCGGGCAGCCATACTAGTTCTGAGTCAATCAGCAACCAATACATATGTGGCACAAGGAACCCCAGCGGCATAGTCCATATATGGGTATCAATTCACAAGTTGCCTCGCCGACCCTCGACGCAAAAGCAATGGTACCGAGTTGCCTCTCACGGGGCTTCCTCTCAAACACGGCATGCTGATCTGGGGGGCCTGAAGCAGCCAACATATCGGTGACCATTCATACAGGGCCGTGCAGAACAGCAATGAACGAGCTACTCCATCCGCGATCTGCCCATATGGACATGCCTAATTAAGCAGTCATCTCCATGCATGGAAGAATATTTTGTCGCCATTCACAGGAGGAGGTTTCAGGGCTAAGAACATCTCCTCGCCTCCAAGGCTGCTTGGCTCCAACCATGGCCACGACGACACGAGGCTCGTCCGTTACACAGCAAAAACCGCTGTGCCTCATCCTTTTCCGCTAGGAAGAGCTGTTCGACGAACATCGCATTTCTGCCAAGGCTACTCGGCTCCACCCACCGCAATGATGATGCAAGGCTCGGCCGTAACAAGCCGAATCGCTGCGCCATGAGCAGCTCGCTGGTGTGAGATGTGACGAGTAGCAGAACATCACGGCATGGACATGGTAGCGCGACATGGCAAGGATGATTGATGCAGGTACTAGGAGATCTTCACTGCTCGTGAATCGTGTAGAGCCTGCTGCCGGAAAAGGCCAGGTTCTCACACCTCCACCAGTGGTCGTACGCACTGAATTACATCTTTTTGGTAAAACAGTGCTTGGAATTCTACTTAGAGTTGCCATCGATATACTTTACTAGCCTATCAACCCGTGCACCTGCACGGGCTAGGTTTTTTTGTGGCGTTAATTACCAGCACGGCATGTTCTTTTTGAGATAATGGGAAAAGGTGTTTTGAATTTTCGCATCTTTGATGCATACAACGCAAAATTTACAAATCAGTATAAAACCGTTTTAAGATCAACCAAAAGGCATCATGCCAAATTCAAAGAGAATAAAGATTCTTGTAAAGATTTAATTTGGACGCCATTCTTGTTATGGATCAACCCACTTAGTGGGTTGTCTAGAATAGTAACTAAGGAGAAATAATGCACCAAGTATTTTAATATTATTGCTTTAAAGATTAAATATGGTTATAGCACATTATACATTAATAGATGAATGCATGATATATGTATATGACAATTACCAGGTTCTCATAGATATATGTAGATGTGTAGTAATGTGACTAAGGCAAAAAAACAAAAGGAGTATTCGTACCCGTGACTTCTTGTGACAATTGAAACACATTTTATGAAGAAACGTGAATTATGATGGTGTCTACAACAATTGCATGGTATGAAACAATTGTTCCAGTCATATGAATTTAAACTAAGAAATAAACATATGGCACACCAAACTTTTAAAATTGGATCTATAGGAAATGACACCTGTTTATTTAAATACAGGGAATACAATTTTTAAAATATGAATTAGTAATATAGCAAACTACCTTCATGCTAAATACAATATATTTCTATGATGCATATTGCCGATGTTCTATGGTCAAGCAGAAAAATACATTATATTTAGGTAATTAGCTAGCTAAATTATCATACATTTTAGTATGCTCGACTAAGTTGCATCTGTTGTTTGCAAATTAAAAGCATTCTTGAATGAGTAATAATTAACAGAGGGAAGCATCCAGTATACATGTCAAGATTCGTAACTGTAATGCTTTTGATTTGTTAAAGATTATTTTTTTAAATTACTGTAACATCACTTGTATGAACTTAAGGGAGCCTTGAACAAACATGAACATGCATTAGACACTCACCTTTTACTCTCCATAGCTATAGTGTGCAGCAGTGCTTAATGCTTTGTTTTTTTTTTAGAAAAGGGAATATATATTAATAATATAATTCCAGCCTCTGTATCGATTGATACATGTAGCCGTCCATTATTACAAATTCAGAGTTTACAAAAAAGGTTGAAACAAACGCAAGATACTTATTGAACTCCTTCGAACTAGAATCAAAAATAAGGAAGTCTGTTGCTAAAACGCCAGCCATTGGATGCAAAAACTTCCATCATCGAGGTTTCAAGAACACGGCAGCCCCACTTTATTTGGGGTCTTTCGTCCTCTTTTTGCAGCAGGGACCAGAATCTTATCCAGTGTGTTCCTCTGAATAGCACCTGCAAAGAAGAAGAAACTTTTGCCTGTTAAAAACCTCATCATTACGGCTGAGCCATATCACCCAACATAAAGCACTAACCCCAACCAAGGCTTTGTGTTTCAATTTCTTTTGTACCCCATTTAACCACCCATTGAATAAATCATGTACATCTATAGGTGGAGGTATATTAAAAGAAACCTGCACAGTTCTCCAAATAAATTTCGCATTAGGACACTCGAAAAAGAGATGTTGTATTGATTCATTAAAATTACAAAAACAACATTTAACACTCCCTTTCCATCGTCTTCTAGCTAAATTATCTTTGGTTAGGGTAATGCCTCTGATCATATACCACATAAAGATTTTAATCTTTAATGGTAACTTGAGTTTCCAAATAACATGTTTATGTGGTATAACATTGATAGTTGCTAATGCTCTGTACATAGAGCTAACAGTGAATCTACCATGTTGATTTAACGACCAAATAAAAACATCTCTTGTATTAGAAAGAACAGTATTCATAACTCTAGCGACAAGATGATGCCATGCTAACAAGTTATTATCTACTAAAGATATTCTAAAAGAGACATTTAGAGGCATAGATCATGAAACCACATTAACTGTTGCACTTTCTTTCTAACTATATTATAAAGAGTAGGATATTGGTCTTTAAATGCAACATTGCCTAACCATACATCCTCCCAGAACCTAATTTGAGTACCATCACCCAAATCGAACTACCCAATCTCAAAAAGTCCTGTTTAACCTTCATAAGGCCAGACCAAAAGTGAGAATCACCAGGCATATGATCAACTTGGGTGATAGTTTTAAATCTCAAATATTTATTTCTAAGAAGTTTTGCCACACCCATCTTCATTAATAAGTTTAAAAAGCCATTTACTTAACAAACATCTATTCTGTAAATCAAGATTAAGAATACCCAGCCCTCCTTGGTCCTTGGTGTACAAAGGATTCCCCATTTAGTAAGTCTGTACTTTTTCTTATGCTCAACACTTTGCCAGAAAAATCTAGACCTATAATAATCTAGTTTCTTTAATACCTCTCTTGGTACTTCAAAGAACGAGAGCATAAAAATAGCCAAATTACTTAGGATAGAATTGATGAGCACCAACCGGCCGCCTACGGAGAGCATTTTTCCTTTCCAACAGCTAAGTTTTTTGAAACCTTTCCTCTACCGCTTTCCGGTCCGAGTTTCTCAATTTACGATGATGCATAGGTATGCCCAGGTATCTAAAAGGATATGAACCCATTTCACAGCCAAAAATCTGTGAATATTCTCTTTCTCGTTCCTTTGCATTCCCATAACAGAACAGTTTCACTTTTATGAAAGTTAATCTTAAGACCAGAAAGTTGTTCAAAAGCACATAAAAGTACTTTCATGTTTCTAGCCTGATCAAGATTATCCTCCATAAAATGATTGTATCGTCCGCATACTGTAAACTTGACAAACCATCATCAACTAAGTGGGGGACTACTCCAGCGATTTGCCCATTATTTTTGGCTCTAGCTATAAGTATGGCAAGCATATCACCACTATGTTAAATAGAATTGGTGATAACGGATCCCCTTGCCTTACACCTTTTCTAGTTTGAAAATAATGACCAATATCATTATTTACTTTAATGCCGACACTTCCCTTTGTCAAACTTGATGTATCCAAGAACACCATTTAGGCGAAAAGCCTTTCATTCTCAACACTTGTTGAGAGAAACGGCCATTTCACCTTATCGTAGGCTTTCTCGAAATCAAGTTTTAGAATGACACCACTTTTCTTTCTCTTATGCATTTCATGAATGGTTTCATGTAAAATTACTACTCCCTCCATAAGTATCTACCAGGTAGAAATGCAGTCTGAGAAGGTCTAATTATTTTATCAGCAATCAAAGTGATCCTATTTGTGAGTACTTTAGTAAAGATCTTGAAACTAACATTAAGAAGGCATATGGGTCTGTATTGTTGGATTTTAGTTGCCTCTGTTTTCTTAGGTAAAAGAGTGATGACTCCAAAATTGAGACAGTGGAGAGGTAAATTTCCTTATGAAAATCATTAAAAAGCTCTAGCAAGTCGGGTTTGATGGTTTCCCAAAAATACTGATAGAATTCAGCTGGAAATCCATCTGGACCTGGTGCTCTATTATGTTCCATAAGAAAAATAGCCTCTTTAATTTCTTCTCATTAAACTTTGGTTATAGCTTGCAGTACTCCTGTGACAACAAACATACTATGTCGCGGCAAATCCAGGCCATTGGTTCTGTTCGGCAGAAAGAATGCAAACTCCACGTTTTTCTTCTTGTTGCCTCTGCTCATGGGACCGTGATGAAAAGCTATCAGAACGCACAGATGTAACAGTACATCTGAGACAGAAGGGGCAGCAACAGTAGAATATAGAGATGATAGCCTATTAATGTGATGTGCCACCGTTAACATGGCAAAAAAAAAAAAACAGGGGACACAGGTTTGAAGTTGAAGATCTCCATGTGGTTACATCGAGCTGCAGGATCCAGGTTCTTACTCAATTGTACGCACACACTATTAAGCACATGCACTAAGAAGATATGGACACGGGCCTCACCTTGAGGTATGTTTTTTTTTTTCCAGAGAAAAGGCTGCACCTTGAGGTATTGGAAGTCGGAGTTAGTTGCTGGAGTACAATTCTTGTGCTTGGATACCAAGCGATCAAGCACCCTGAACGGCTCAGCTTGCAGGCGCGGCAGGATGCATGCAACTGATGCTCCATATCTCCAGTTGTTGCCTTGCTGACAGTATCGAGCCTATAGTTCAACAATGCATAACTCTTGCCAGGAAAAGAGGAACTCGATCCTAGTGCAGATGAAAAATCTCCTCAATGATTAGATCAGACTGGATTGCCTGGGCCTAATCTGCGAACTGGCTTAATATACAGCGCGAGGCCTCCCAATCCTGCGCCAAACTAATATTTTTTTTTTTGTGAGGGATTCCACAATGGAACATATATTGTTGCTTCACTCATGTTGACTGACATTGAAATTTGGATGGTCCAGTTATATTTATGCTTAAAATGTTCCTATATGGTGTGCTGAAAATGAGAAGTCCATGTTATGTTGTTAAGTAATCCCTCTGTATCAACTTATTTGCAGTTCTAGGTTTAAACACAAGAATTAAGAGAGGTGAAAATGGTGATGAGCAAAAAGAATGACAAGGTAGAGTTAGAGATTGGGTAGTGAGAAAGAAAAGACAGGGAGATGCATTCCGAAGTGAGAAGTGCAAATATTTCAGCAATTTTTTTTGAATACTAGAACGGCAAATAAACTGAAATGGAGGGGGGTAGTGCTCCAACCCATCCAGTATTTTTTGCTTATGTTGCTTCTCACACGATATATATATTCTAGAGTTTGGTTAGAACAATATACAATAAATGGTCAATGTCTTATACAAGCTCCTGTGCCTTCGGAACAAATGGCCCACATCAATCTTCGATTTAATAAATCTGAGACCTTGAGACTAAAGTGGCTGCTGCCCCCCTGGCCCAAGGAAAAAACACAGCTAAAATCAGTGAACATTGGCCCGCCCAAAGCATAAAAATTTCAGCAATCCGGCCCCTTTGGCAGCCAAGTTTTCTATGTCGGCCTCCCCTAGAATTCGGCCCAAGCTCCGTCTCTGCATGAGACAGTATAGTATTGAAGCTAACAAATAAGGATCAGTGAAAGGGGTCTTGGCCTAGTGGTTAAGACATCCGAGTAACACCTCTCAGGTCCTGGGTTCGACTCCCCGTGGGAGCGAATTTTCAAGGATTTAACGGCATTTGTGCTTTCAGTGGTAGACGACACTCCCGTCGACAGCGAGGCGCCAGTGATGACTTCGTATATCTAGATTGTCGGCTCAGTCTTCGAAGATGCTCATAGGGGTAGGGTTTGCGTACGTGTGTTCATATGGGTGAGTGTGCGTGCGTTGTGAGTGTCTGAGGTTTTCTGTGTAATCTCAAAAAAAAAAAAACAAATAAGGATCATTGGCAAACTACGGAGTGAAGCATTAGCCGATTATCTGTTGTCGACATTACATTAGAGAAGTTCTGGTACGGCGATTGTAGTGAGTTGGTGCCAGCTAGCCCTCTGGTAGGCCATGTAGCGACTCGTGTGCCAGCTAACCCTCTGGTAGGGCGACTGACCAGACATTGATGATGCGCAGCAGTACTTGGCATCCGGGAATGGTCGGCCCTGAGGTCTAAATGTAGTAGAGAACATTGTGGAGGCTGGGTCCGACGCACTCTACCACGACTTCACGAGCGCGACCTCAGCTGTGTGTAGGTTGATGGCGAGCGCGTGCAGGTCGAATACTGTCTGGAGGCAATGGCAGGCGGAGAGGAAGCCTGACTTTCGCAGCACATCGTCAGCAGTGGCAATCTTTTGTTTAGGTGGCTTCGTTGGCAACGGTTATGCAGAGGGCTGCCCCGACGACGTGGAGCACGCGCGCCAGCACGTAGTCATCTGTAACACCTCAGCCTGTTAGTAGCCTGTAGTAGTGATTTCGACTCAAGTGGTCCAAAAGTGAACAATATACGTAGGATTAGTCCCACCAATAGTTGTTCACCTCCGAGTTAAATTTTTTAAATAAAATAAGAATGAAAGTGTAAGAGAGATGTTATGTGTATGCGTATGCCCGTCCCGCGTAGGGGCTGGGTGATAAAATGCACACTCGCTATTCAGAACCTAGGTGTAGAATCTTATATTTACTAATTGGAGGGCTCCTTTTGAAGCCTCCACGTTAATTGTAGGAAATTCCTAGAAATTACCAGAAAAAAGCAAAACATCTATCCGTCGATTTTAGTCCTCGGCAAACCGCAACCACAGATCAAAAGGAGGAGAATTCTTAAACAGACCGAACACCCAATTTATCTGACAACAAATTACTGCCTAACCCTAGCCGCCTCTGGGTCCCCCGCTTCTTCATCCTCATCGTTGTTCCTGTTGGTCCCAACCGGAAGCCAGAACTTGAAGAAGCTGAGTTACGTTGAGGGATGTTCCGGCTGCATGGAGGGGAGGAGCGAAGAACAGCCGTCAGCACGCCTGACCTCGCCGAACTGAAAAACAGGACGAGATCGCCGATCCGATCTACTAGCGTCGAAAATCCGCATCGACTCTGTGGTATGTGACGATTCCACAGGTTCTGGGCTCCTTCATGCTTATGGATTCAAGAGACGGCGGGATGAAGGAGGAGGTTTCTGCACTGAGGCTGCATATGGATTCGATCAAGAGGCGGCTTGATGAAGGAAGGCACGGAGCAGCTGCCCAGAGTTCGCCCCTCACTCTGCTCCGGAAGATCAATCGAGAATATTGAAAGTCTACATGCAATTGGCCATGGGCCATGGCAAACTACGTCATGTACGATCACTGATGGCGTAACCTCTGTAAAACTGCAATAAGGTATTCTTTGTGCCATACGTTTCAGTTTGTTGGATTTTGACTGTCTGAGTTCAGTTTCCTTTTGTGATCTGGCCATCTCGATGTGCAACAAAATGTTTGAAAGACTAAAAGGATTCAAAAAGAGCAAGCCAGTCAGGTTCAACCCAAGAACACATATTTACTTGAGTCATCAATATAGTATTTATCTTCTCTATGATTCACAAAGCAGAAACTAATTAGCTTTTCCTTGCATTAATATATACTTGCAGCGTTCAGTTTGTTGGATTTGACTGAGTTCAGTTTCTTTGTGATCTGGCCAGCTCGATGTGCAAGAAAATGTTTGAAAGACTATTGGATTCAAAAAGAGCAAGCCAGTCAGGTGCAACCCAAGAACACATAATTACTTGAGTCATCAATATAGTATTTATCTTCTCTATGATTCCCAAAGCAGAAACAATAATGTGCTTTTTCCTTGCATTAATATATACTTGCAGGTCACTCTAATCTTTGATTTATTTGGACATATTCTTCTTAAAAGCATATGTGTGTAGTGTTCTATGATTACTATATTAGATCTCTGAGAGCTGCATTCATTCTTTTTAAATAAGAGATGATTATGTGTGGATAGTTATGTACATACGCCCAATCGATGAATGAGATGGCGAAATGGAAGGATCGTGTCAGGGTCAAAATAGTTTATGGTTTTTCTATTGATGTTTAAATTGTTTACACTTATCTTAATGAACAAATTTACATGTTAGGTTTCAGCATGTTCTATGAAGCTCGGCCTTTCTTCTATCGCACTACTTTAGATTTTTATTTACTATGACATGTATCTCTTCTAATTGAATTATGTGAATCGACTTCCGATTCCATGAAAATTGATTGTATGAAGTTTAGACAAACCGACTCCACTGAGATTTTGTAACTACTAATGATATGTGAAATCTTTTCGTCCTGTTCTAGAAAGTACTCTTTCAATTCTTTCACGACCTGTCATTATACAGGATTATATTCCTCACGTGTTAAGAATTTCATTGTTTTATTTTTACAAAAGGATTTTACTTCTTTTATATCTATTACCTATTGGGTCACAGCAAATTCTTAACTCCATTGGGATGGGTTTTCCAATCTTCTATGTCAAAACGTTTACTAATGCTTTATAATTTTATCTTTTATGTTCTATGGAGCTGCACATTGTGTCTTGCAGACACACTATGTATTTTAAATTTACAAGTTAATTAACTGATCTACTATTCTACTATTAAGATTTTTCCCAATTAATAATGAGATCTATGTTTTCCAAAAAAAATTTTGTCTTTGCTGTCTTGAATTGAGGGATTTTACTAGATTGTTGAATAGCATGGAGTTTGGAATTTTGAAGAGTAAAACTCTTAGTATTTCTTCAGATTTCTTTTTCTCCCCCTTATACGGTTAGTTGCTGATGTGTCCCTTCCCTTACCATGAACCGGTGCTGCAGCTTGCTTCTTTGGCAGTGCTCCAAAATTGTCTTGATGCACTGGATGACAGGAAGTTTTGATGGACTTTGATTTCTCCTTGCTAACTGTTTGATTTCCACCAAATGTCGGCTTCACAAAATTGTATGCAACCTCCTTCCCCTTGGTAAGTCTTATGTAGCTTATATACACATAAATATTATATTCCTTCAAATGATATATTGCTCCATTATAATATGTATTTATTTTATTAAATTATGGTATTTATTATGTAATATATTTAGACAAAGCATGCCAGGAAAATGCTATTATGTAAGCCATGTTAAAGTCTAAAAGATTTACTTTATTCGAGTAAGGATGTAAACAGGACCAGGCATTCTAATTGTAGTAGGCAAAAAAAGTGTGATGCTTCGAATTTACATTTTCTATAGATCAAAAGGTTTAAGTATCTAATTAAATTTTATTATTTTGTGAACTAAAGTTGTTTGACCAAGATATAAATTCTAAATCAACGAACAAAGTCTGGGCTACTTCATTAAATTTAATTATAATTTCAAAAATTTGTTGAATAATCAATGAGTGTTTAAATCAATTGGAGTAGTAGATTTTTCATAAGCCCCCCTCAACCTGTGCAGTGATTGCTAAGCGATATCCACCTTACATGCCATTATCCCGACTTGATAGGGTAAATAAGAAATTATAGAGATATAGAAAAAAATAAAGTTTTTAATTTTGAAAGCTCTCAATTAAGTATGATTGTGCGCAATTAAAATATAAATATCTATGATTATTACAATACAGAGTTATAGAGTTTATCTATGAGTTATTTTTACTATATCATTGGGGGTGGTGAAGGATTAGAACATGTCTTTTATAGTGGTACCATTTTTTTCTACTAATCAAGTTATAGTCGTTATAGTAGTACTTTAAGGATGGTAGGAGAAAAAACTCATATCCTATTAGCGAAATATAAGAAATATGGGAATTCATATGTTTGCTTAAGCTTACCTACTATGCTTAAATTGCTAGCCCGTGCAAGTATTGCACGGGTTGACTGGCTAGTACCCATAATTGTTTTTGTTACTGAACCGAGCGCACGACATTGCAGAAATGTGTTAGTAATTGACGCTCAATATTCTCTTTCGATAAAACTTACTAGCTAGAGCTAGAACTTTGATAACCATACCTGGATTCAGCGCCATGCGTAGAAAAAACAATAGGTCCATCTTTACAATTCAGAGGGTATACACTGAATAATAAACGAAAACGGACAAAAGGTGTTGAGCAATAAGATTAGAATAGGAATATCATAGGTGAACTGCTACCGTGCGCTGGCTAACTAGACAAACAAAACTAGTAGCAACTTTACTCAGATCGCACTATATCAACATTTAGCATCCTGGATGGTTGCAAGGAGGCCTTTGCGGGTAGTTAGGAGCACAACCCCATATGGATGGGTCATAGTGCATATTGACGCCACCTGCGCATAGCAAAAGGAATAGCAAGGGGCATTAGTTCATTCGTGATACGGGTAAGCCATACAGAACGGAATTAGACATATCTAGCTTCTTTTCCATTTTCGGTCTTTTGCTTTCTTGTGTTTGGTACTTGTTTCGTGTACAGAATTTTTACATCATGTTAGGAGAGTAAAATGGAATTTTTTTAATAAGAAAAGTCTATTTTACTCCCCCAAACAATTCATTTTGTCCATTTCATACTCTAAATAAAAATGATGGCTCATTTTACTCACTCAAACAATTTCATCAGATATGGTTTGCACCTTATTAAAGTTTATCTTTTTGTTTTACAAGTAGAATTTAAAGCTCAAATTTTGCATGATGATAGTCACCACAGTACCCTATGTTAAAATAATTTTATATATTTTATGATATCATTTGAATGCATATAACATTAATTACTATTAAACTATGTAATTAGTCTTAAAAATGTCATAATTATGTTAACATTGGTTGTCGTGTGAATGGTCATCATGCAAAATTTGATATTCAAATTCTTTTTCTGGGCAGAGAAACAAAAAAGACAAACTTCAATATGATGTAAATTGCACCCGATGAAATTATTAGTAAAGTAGCCATCAATTTGTTTAGAAGGTAAAATGGACAAAGCGGATTGTTTAGATGAGTAAATACACTTTTCCTAATAATAAAATTTTGTAGGGCTCTACCCTCCTGTTTGCTTCCAAAAAAATATATATTAGGCATGACTTGAAACTTTCTTCATGATGGGACAGACAGAAGACGTGTGAAAGCTAATGTTTCGACGATAGAGGGAAGTCCTTATTTCTACCTGGAGTACTCCACAGGAAGAGAAAAAAAATGCAGACGAACAAATAAGGAGTTGCAAGAGCACAGAAGCATGGGATGGACTTACATGGAATGGCGGGATGGGCGTTTGTGCTGCAAAGCAGCGTCAAAAGCAACAGTGCAACAATAAGCGTTAAGGTCAGAGAGCGGCAGCTACCCGGCGCCGGTATCCTCATCTGTGCCGGCTGCAGCTCTATCGACGGATCTTTCTGCGTGCTTGGTTTTCACCAGATGGCCGCCGTTTTTGTACCTTGTACATTCACCAGCGAGGTCTAGAGGGATATAAACTGCAGCAAGCTGCCGTTGATTGCGTGTTTAGTTTACTTTTTGAACGCCAACAGAGTCATCCCAGTTTCCGTTCCACGTATCATCAATAAGTAAACAAGCTGATGGCAATGGCATGCGTCATCCCTAGCTGTCTCGTTTGTTACAAAAAGCAGCTGTCATGTGTTATACTAGCGGAAAATACGTCAATGCCATCTGCGTGCTTGGTTCATACTCTGACGCGCGTTCAACACAGGAAGATACGGTGAAATCCCGTCTGCGTGCTTGGTTCTCCCCAGATGGCCACAGTTTCTACCTGTTGTCATGTTGTGACTTACCTCGCACATGCAGCAGCGAGGTCTAGACGAATATATAAACTGTGGAAAGCTGCCATTGACTGCGTATTTCGTTTGCTTTTCCAACCTCAACAGCAATATGTCTAGAGTTTCCATTCCATGTTCCCACAGGTGCACTAGCTGATGACATGACTTGTGTCATCCTGTTTAATTTCGTCTGTCATGTGTGGTACACATCGTGGAAATTAGGGTCTGGTGAGTGTCGAAGTCCTCGGTATGATTCAACATCCTGATCGACTGAGTCCACAATCAACCTATCAGTTTAGTATCGTTTCTGTTGTTCAAATCCAGAGCAGATATTTCGATGACAGGTGCCCTAACAATAGTCTCGTCCGTAGATGTAGATCCATTCTAAATTTGAGTTTTTAAATCGCGTCCTGTCCATAGATCCATATACTGTATCTCCAACCTTGAGCTGTGTCAACTTGATCCAAAAAAAATGCCAGCGAATACGACTCTGTTTATATTTTCCTTTTCATCTTTCCTCCCCCGTTGAAAACTTGAAATGAGCTTCTTTTGAAGCTTCTGTCGTCCAGCTTAACTACCACGACTGGCCATGATAGTCATGCTTGATGATGACAGGTTGCAATGACCGGTGACCCAATAAATACGTCAAACTCTCCAAGTCTTCTCCTAGGTAGCAGCCTGATAATTAAGTGCCCAAGGGCATTGACCATTGACCAGATGGGCTGGGGGTACCTATCACACACAGTTGGTGTTCCTTTTCTTTATGTACATGTTCCTTTCGAAGGTCAGTGTTGCCCATGTCACAGAGCATGGTGAGCGCTATATAAATGCTAGTGTATTGCAGCTTAAGAATCACCATAGTCCAGTCAATAAAGCATTTGTTAGCAAAGGCTACGTACCATACGTCCAAAAAAAAAAATGATGGTTAGTGTAGGAGCCCAAATCACATTCTTGCCACTGCTTCTTGCGATCCTCATCTTTCAGTTGATGCCAAGTTCCAAAGCATATTCGTTAGCCACATCCACACACAACTCATCCGAGTCCGATCGACAAGCTCTTCTGTGCCTTCGCTCACACCTATTCGATCCTTCCGGAGCCTTGGACTCATGGAGAAATGAGTCGCTCTCCTTCTGTGAATGGCACGGGGTGTCATGCGGCACCCGGCAACCACCTCGTGTTGTAGCACTTGACCTTGCTTCGCTGAATATCACTGGATCATTATCTCCATGCATAGCTCAACTCAATTTCCTCACTGCCATTGACATGGCTTCAAACCAAATCAATGGCCAGATACCTCCAGAGATCGGAAAATTAACTCAGCTGAGGTACCTCAACCTCAGCATGAATTCCATCACCGGTGTGATCCCAGATACCATATCTTCCTGCTCCCTCCTCGAGGTTATCAGAATAATGAACAACAGCATCGCAGGTGAGATCCCTCCAAGTATTTCTCAATTGAAGTTTCTTCAAGAAATTACTCTAAGCAATAACAGGCTTAGTGGAACAATTCCATCAGGGATTGGTTTTGTTAGATGACTTGATAACTACGACTGCTAACCGCCCGTGGCGTGCGCTGTGCGTGGTGACTGCGTCTCTCGCTCCGCTCGTAGCGCATCACGCCCGCGTCCCTCGCTCGCTCGCCGGCACTCACTCGCGTAGGGTTAGGCATTCAGTTAGCCGTCATCCCTCTGTTGTACATGTATAAATACCTCTCAATGATCAATGGAAGCTGTGTGTTGCGTGCTCCTATTCCTCTCTCGTTCTCTCTCGCTCCACAGGTTTACTCCCCAACCTACAATATTTATTTCTCTCAAGTAACAACCTAGAGGGTAGTATTCCTGAAACCTTGGGTACTAGTCCATTTCTTTCTATGGTGCTTTACGGAACAATAGCCTAACTGGTGAAATACCACCTTTGTTAGCAAATTGCTCTTCACTCTCCTACCTTGGCCTCATGAATAACAAGCTCAGTGGAAACATCCCTTCAGCTCTGCTTGAAAGCTCATCTCTTGTTACCTTGGACCTTTCATATAACAATTTCTCTGGGTCAATACCATCTTCAAACTTGGTTCCCACAGCGCTAAAGTACATCTATTTGTCAAGAAACAATCTCTCTGGAGTTATACCTGCTACACTAGGAAACTTTTCTTCATTATTAATCTTATTGGTTTCTCAGAATAATCTGCATGGCAGCATCCCTGAAAGTATCACAAGAATTCCATCTTTGCAAGTACTAGACTTGGCCCATAACAACTTGTCTGGCCCAGTCCCAGAAAGATTGTACAATATCACAAACCTCACTTATCTTGGTATTGGCCACAACCAACTTGTTGGAAGAATTCCAAGTGACATCGGCTACACACTTCCAAGCATCCAGACACTTGTCCTGGAAGGAAACAAATTTGAGGGGCCACTTCCTGTGTCTCTAGTTAATGCCTCCAACCTCCAAGCATTAGAACTTCGTGGCAATGCATTCACGGGAGTGGTTCCTTCTTACTGGTCCTTACCCAACTTGGTACAAGTAGACCTTGGGGCAAACAAGCTTGAATCCGTGGACTGGAGGGCAAACAAGCTTGAATTCGTGGACTGGAGTTTCCTTATCTACATCTACAATCTCTACCCAGCTACAGTCAATATATTTGGACCACAATAACATTCAAGGAGTGTTACCTAATTCAATTGGTTTTCTCTCAAAAAACTTACAACTGTTGTATCTAACTGAAAATAACTTCAGTGGTACAATACCTACTACGATAGGAAACCTTGCCAACCTTGAAGTCCTTCAGCTAGAAGGAAACAAATTTTCTGGAACTATTCCTGCCACACTTGGGAACCTAACAAACTTGTTTGCACTTAGCTTGGCACATAACAGATTTTCTGGGGAGATCCCGCAATGGATTGGGAACTTTAAACAGCTAAGTGAGCTTTTCTCCAAGAGAACAATTTCAGTGGTTCAATACCTTCGAAACTGGCAAATTGTAACAATTTGGTGATGCTAAATCTCTCTCATAATAGCCTCCAAGGAAAAATCCCAGCCGAGATTGTAACACCCCGGAATCCACAATCACTCTGGGATGCTACTAAAATCCACCACAAACCAGCTTACTACCAAAAAAAAGAAACTTCGGCAGCATCTCCTTTGTAAACATAAGCATCGCGGAAGCATAAACATGTATAAGTAGATAGATCAATAAGGCATCACACTAGCAGTCAAATAACCTTAGCAAGAATAAAGGAGTAAAGACTTTAAGTTTAACCACCACTTCTCAGCAAAAGAATAGACTCCGATACTTAAGAACCAACAAACTTTACTACTAAGCAAATTACAAGACTCTAATTTAAAGTGACGTGAATGACGTGCAGCTACTTCCCCTCCCGCCATGCCACTCATCAAGTACCTGTAAAAATTTATGCAAGGGTGAGATGAAACATCTCAGCAAGCAAATTGTTTTGACAAGCTATTTAAACCACAAGTTGAATTAAACAACGATTTAAGAGAAACAACCTATAACAAGACCTCAATATAAAGGAAATAAAGACCTTCATGTAACCACAAATAACTTCTTCACAATTAAAAAGTAAACAACTCAAGAGAGTGTAAAGACCAACTTCTCTTCCATAATAACATGTATATGTATTAGGTGCAATGGATGCATATGAATGCAATGCAAATGTCTCCTGCCTGCATACCCAACAAGGTATGGAGCTGCATCCCACGATGCTGTACCGGTACGGTCGTGACCATAGGTCAACGACATCACTTCCAATGCATATGAATGATGCAATGCACAGGGCATGCTGCAATACTCCAAATTAACCATCCATGATATATTCCAATAACTTCCTCCAAGAATGTGAATTAACCACATACACGTGCTAAAATAATAGCAACAACATAAATAGACATAGAGCAAGATTTGACAACCACAATTAAATAAATTCCACAATGATCAGATTAGCACTTAAGTGCTATGGTTCTGAATTGTATAATGTAGGTGATGAAAATAGCAAGACAAAACGGTAGCACAACCACGGCTACATTTACTTGCCTCCGACGATGTCAACCGACAAGCTTCAAGTGTGATTTGAAGGAGCACCACCTATCCACATTCACATCTCAGTATATGAACTCAAATCAAAGTATAGCTACTGAATTTAAAACGTCCTACGTCGGAAACCCGCCCACAACCAAAGAACCGCATAGAAACAATCATTCAACAAAACGGTACAGCTTCTCTTTTTAATATCTTTTTTTTTACAATAGATCACATAGTTGTAATCTAGAGAACGAGAGCTACAACATTTGTATTCATCACATAATTAAATTTTGACGTTTACTAATCTTAATCGAGCTCACATAGTGACGGACATACTCTGTCGACCGTTGTCAGGCTGACGACTTTGAAAAACCAAATCTCCCAAACCACTGATCCAAACTAGAAGATTTAATACTCTATAGAAAGAGCATACAAAGCACTACAAAAAATCAGTTCAAGGTCTAGAGAAAATCGGCCTCTAAGGCCACCAGAAACGGCAACCAAAACTGCAAGTCGTCACTGATAGTACAGATTTTTCAGACATGACAGTAAAAATTCAGAAGCCTATAACTCCGGCTATACTCAACGAAAAACTTCGAATAAATACTCCCTCGAAAGGTCTTGAGACGCTCTACAACCTTTATTATAACAAGATCTTCAAAATCAGACGTTACAATCCCCGAAAACTGGATCGAACAGCTGGTCGACAGTAAGTCTGACGGAACTCGACATTCAACTTCAGATACTCATAAGTCCTACAATACTCAACGAAAAAACGCGCATAAATATGCGTTGGAAAGATAAAGACAAGATCTACAACTTCTATAATCACCAGATTTCAAAATACAGAACTTAAGATACCCAAAAACTGGATCGATCTAACTGCCTACCCTGACGATACAACAGCAACAGCAGACTGAAACACAACCACATTCAGCAGCCATCCGGCAAGATTTCTATCGGCAACTGAGGTCGTCCTCACAGGAAGGAAAATGATTGATTTGGTCCATACTTACAGCAGGTCACGTTCTTGCCCTCTCCTATGCGTTTGGCTCAAGCCCTTCCCTCTCTAATGCTGCAGCAAGGAAGGAAAAGGAACAGAGGTGATGAGCAACAATGGGAACTCGTTTTTCCCAAAGGCAAGGAGGATCGATCAGCTAGCAAGGCCCTCCATGGACGCTGACCTGCAGAGGCGAGGGGGAACCAGGAGCCACGCCGCCTTCTGCCTTCGCACGATCGATTCCAACAAAGGAGAGGAGAAGGGTTTAGGGTTGGTTGGGTTTTCTTCTCTCCACTAGTTGGGCTGGAATTGGGCTCTAACTTTGCACCAAAACCCAAAAGACCAGCTCACTTTTCCTTTGTTTTTTTTTTTTTGGGCGTTACAGAGATCTTCACGATTTCTTCTCTTTCTAAAGGTCTCGACTTGTCCTATAATAAACTCAGTAGCAGTGAACAGTAACACGAGTTACTGTTCATTGCTGGCAGTGAGTTGTTGTGGGTGGGTGGGTGGTAAAAAAAAATCCCCCTCGCTGTGCTCGCTGGTCTGTGGCTTGGACGCGCACGGCCTTGGTTACGGCGCCCTGTGTGGTTGCTGCCGGCCTCGGTCTATGCTACGTCGGTCCAGATTGGCTTGACCTAGACTTCGCCGGGTATGGGCCAGGGTTCGGGGGGTTTTCTCGGCCGGGAGTCGAGGCATCTTCTCCTTAGACAATGCCGTGGGGGCGGTTTCTTCCCCACCGGTCGAGTTTTTTTTTTTTTTAGAAGTGAATTTTTTTCATGGGAGCATTCCAACAACTTTTATGAGCTTAAGAGGTATCTTAGAGATGGATCTTTCTCAAAACAATTTATCTGGTGAAATTCCTATTTTTCTCAAGTCATTTACCACTTTGCAATATCTCAATCTATCATTCAACAACTTCTAGGGAGTTGTCCCTACAGGGCGTAGCAACTCCAGTGTAGTATTTTTACAAGGAAACAAAATGCTATGTGCAAATCATCCAATGCTAGATCTATCAATCTGCATATCAACACCATCAAAAAATTGAAGACTTCCGACATCATATTAATCACAGTTCTACTAACTAGTGGGTGTCATTGTATTTACGACATGGATGGCAATAATTATTTTCAAAAGGAGAAGTCATCCAAAAACGGAAATTGACCAGTCATCCAAGACGTTAAAGTTCTCATATTCTGATCTTTCAAAGCTACAAATGAATTCTCATCAGCCAACTTAATTGGATCCGGGAGATTTGGGATGGTCTATAGAGGTACTTTTAAGTTTGAGGCGCACCCAGTTGCAGTTAAGGTGTTCAAACTTGATCAAATTGGAGCACCTCAGAATTTTATTGCAGAATGTGAAGCATTAAGAAATACTCGACATAGAAATCTCATCCGGGTGATCAGTTTATGCTCAGCTCTGACCTAATGGGAAATGAGTTAAAGCCCTCATTCTTTCAAATCTGGAAAAGCACAAAAAGAAAAGACAATTGAATCTTGGTTCACGGATAACGATAGCTTTGGATATAGCCACAGCCTTGGATTATCTTCACAATTGGTGTGTGCCTCTTTGGTCCATTGTGATTTGAAACCGAGTAATATCCTACTGGATGATGATATGGTTGCTCATGTTAGTGACTTTGGGTTAGCAAAGTTTCTTTACAATAATTCTACAGCAAGGCTTCAGAGTTCAACAAATATAGTTGGACCAAGAGGATCAGTTGGGTATATTGCACCAGGTGAACATAAAAAAACTCGACCTGCCGGGGGAAGACCGCCCCCAACGGCATTTTACTAAGGAGAATAACCTCTCACGCAGGTCGAGAAAACCCCCGAACCCCCTCCCCGGTCTTACACAGGGACTCAGCTGGCCGTTGTGAGCTCCGGCGCGAGTCTTTACCATGTGCTTTGACCCGGGGAGGACGAGGGGATTTTTTTACTCTGTACTGCAGCGGGCATATTCCAGCCCACTGAGCTACAGTACATGCGCGACACTGTAGCTAGCTACAGTGCCGCGCGGTGCCGCGGCTTCGATCCCGGGTCGACAGGACCGAAGTCCCCGGAGCGCTCTCGCTCTGACCACTCGGCCACCGAAGCGTTGGCCCAGGTGAACATATATTCTATCTTCTCTTCTTAATCTGTTAAATCTGACAATTGAATCTTGGTTCACGGATAACGATAGCTTTGGATATAGCCACAGCCTTGGATTATCTTCACAATTGGTGTGTGCCTCATTTGGTCCATTGTGATTTGAAACCGAGTAATATCCTACTGGATGATGATATGGTTGCTCATGTTAGTGACTTTGGGTTAGCAAAGTTTCTTTACAATAATTCTACAGCAAGGCTTCAGAGTTCAACAAATATAGTGGACCAAGAGGATCAGTCGGGTATATTGCACCAGGTGAACATATATTCTATCTTCTCTTCTTAATCTGTTAAATGTGATGACTCCACAGAAGGAAAACTTTGGTATCATTTCTCGTGCCAATACTGAAAAATTCTCATTTCTAAACTTTCACACATCATGTTTCAATTGCAGAATACGGAATGGGATGTGAAATATCAACTGCTGGTGATATATATAGCTTTGGAGTTATTTTGCTAGAAATGCTTACAGGGAAGCATCCGACCAATGACATGTTTAGAAATGGGCTGAACCTTCACAAATTTGTTGAGTCCGCATTGTCGCTGGACATCTGTGAGATTGTGGATACTAGCCTGCTTCAATATACAAAAAGTTGAAGAAGGAAAACATTGCTCATCTAATGAGAGTGAAGCAATGTTTGAAATGCAAAGCTGTATCAAACAGTTAGCTAAACTTGGCCTAAAGTGTTCTGCTGACTCGCCAAAAGATCGACCAGCAATAAAGGAGGTTTACTCCGAAATCATCACAATCAAGGATAAATTTTCAGCGTTGCTCTTCTAAGGGCAAACATTTGATATTACTTCTGTAATTATGTTCCTTTAGTAACTGTGTTCTCATATGGAGTATATATACCAGTATGCTTCCCTTACTCCTTCTGTACGCATACTTAACTTTTAGCACACTAAGACATCAGCTTTCTTTGTTATTCCCTGTCCTATTTATGCTCCAGAGGCAGAGGTGGCTGCGGCGGCGGCATCGATACCGGAGTGTATGCGGCTGCAAAACAACATGATTGTTATGGCGAGTAGAACTAGCATTCGGAGTCAGAGAAGCGCGCTCAAGACAAGAAACCGACGGAGGTGTGGCGCACGGCAACAATGAAAAAGATTCAGTCACATTTTTTTTAAGAGGAAGATTCAGTCACATGCGTATCAGATAGTTGCTGCGTTGGGCTCTGAGCCTGGCCCAACTCTGGTTTGCTTTGGACGTAGGGTGAACAGCCCATTTCTTGCTTGATTGTTCACACTTGGATTTTTATTTTTATTTTATTTTAGTTTTTGATTCTTTTTGCGAAAGGTTCACACTTGGAAGTTGGAGGCACAAGGTACAAAATTTTAGGGCAGCACTAGCGTCTTTTAACTGAATTGTATCAAGAACTATATGCAAAAGAATAGGGAAAAAACCTCGATTACAAAAATAGAATCAGACTCAAGTTTCGAAGTTATTAAATTTTATATATATAATTGACAAAGAAAAGAAGCCTCCACGTTTGCTCTCAAGGCCAAGAAATTACCACGTTAATTCTAAAATGCTAGAATATAATTGACCAAGAAAAGAAGCCTCCACGTTTGCTCTTGAGGCCTAAAAATTACCACGTTAATTCTAAAATGCTAGAAATTTTCACGTTAATCTGAGAAAATAAGAAGAGAAATTACCCACCACGGCCATTATGAAACAATTAGTCAGAAACCCCCTAAAAAATATTTATAAAATAGCTACATTTGAAATAATAAAAATAATTAAAAATACCCCTCACACCTATTTCTAAATTACCCACCATGCCATTATGAGCTTAAAAATAGCTAACTTCGGAATAATAAAAAATAACAAAAAATATCCTGCACACCTATTTCTAAATTACACTCATGCCCTTACAAGTCCAAAAAACTAAATTTGGATTATAAAAATAGCTAAGAATATCTATAATTCTTTTAATTTACCAACCAATATGAGCAAATAGCTAAATTTTGGAATAATAAAAATATCTAATAAACACTTAATCCTAATTTCTAAATACACCGTTATAAAAATACATCATTGATATATATGTCTAGCTAGAATGGCATATTATCTTATTTTTATCATGACACATTTCCTTCCAAAGATTTATTTGTAGTACGACACATTCTTTTTTCCTACCATGAGATATGTTAGTTGTTTAGCATGCCACGTTTGTACCATACTCACTTCTAAAATAAAATCAAATATATTGTTAGATAAATGATGACTCACCTCACACTTAAATTGAGGAACGATGAGAAATTCTACAATCTATTTTCTACCATTTTATAAATATAGATTATAAAATAGGTAATAACAATAAATTATATTAAACTTCTACAATAATATAAAAATATGTTAAATAGTATAGTATGTCTAGCCGCGCAATTGCGCGAGCAGCCATACTAGTTACACTACAATGCCTACTAGCAGGAAAATAACTTGTTAAGTACCCGTATGACCTATAATAGGCACCACACGCCATATCACTTTATTATATATATGGAGTAGGGACGAGATTTGGGGCGCATAACTGAAAGCACACACTCTGCTGTTCATCACATAAGCGAAAAGTAGAGTAGGTGAAACAATACGTCTATAAAACAGAGAGCTACGTCTAAAATGATAAAAAAAGTGAGCACACGAAGCATTCTAGTCCCTCTGTACGAGAGCCAAGGTACGTACAAGCCTGCAACGCTGATGCCATGAGCAAAGCTGGGTTATAGCTAATCTCACCATGCATGGATTGGGAAACATTGGGAAGCTTTGCGACTCCACGATGGAGAAGCCTTGCTAGTAACAAAATAGTAGCACAAGTTGATGCAAAACTATATGAGATCCCACGTTTCAGGCTTCATCTCTAGAGGTGGAGGTTGGTAGAGCAATTCGACTATCGATCAGACTACTTGCCATCCTCAACGGTGGCAACAGTTGGTTTGGTCGCTTCGCTGTTGTTTGGCGCGCGGAGGGCCTTCACGGTGACAGCCTGGCCTGTGTGTCATCAGCAAGTTAGGTCTTTAGTTCGTACTTTCACTACGACGTACTACGCGTGACACACTAGCTCCCTACTCGATAGGGGGCTTAATCATCGTGTTGCTACTGATGCTTGAAGGAATAATGTTTGATGTCCTTGTTGCTGCTTTTTCTGCCTCGCTCAAGAGCAGCTGTAGGATCAAGCTAATCGTTCATGATGGCAGTTTAACCGCTTTCTTGGTGTCATCTCTAGCCATTCTGATTTCCTCTAACTCTACTTAATTTAGATCTGTAAGCGATCAAGCCGAGCATGTGTTTGTTCTACTGTTAGAGTCAGCCCAATCTTCGTGGCAGCGCGCTCGGCGACGACCTGTCAGCGCAGATGGTGTCGGGGCAACAATGTTCCGTCATGGAGCGCAAGCCACAGCAGCAATGCCAGGGGCAGGCTCTCCATTGCGTCTGTCACGGAGAACAAATGACGGCGAAGCAGACACCTTCGGCGTGGGAAGGGGGGCTGCCGAGCATGGCTGCCGCGACGGCGCGACCTCCGGCGTAAAGGTCCGACGACCACGACAACAGTGGTTTCGCTTCTCGTGCTTTGATCCCTATGTCGAAGCTATGATAAGTTGCACCAAATTCTCCAGTTATGCGATTTTTTAAGTAGCATTAAATTCTGTACGTCCCTAAATCTAAAAGATAAAATTGAATATTATTTGACATGTATACTTGAGCCATGATTGTTTTCTTTCTCTGAGGTAGCATAATTGAACCGTTGTTAATCATAGCTCGTAGCACAGTAAAATAATATATTTAGGACAAAGATAGAAAATAATGCCATTCAACTTCTCTCATATTTCAAATGTTTTGGCTTCCTCACATAAAGTTTATAACCATGTCAAATTGACTCTATTGATCCACAAGTAGGTGACATATTGTTGTTTTTAATTTCCCAGCTTAAGTTTCATATTTAAGAGCTTCACATGCGGAAAAAAAAAACGGGTGATAAACACCCACAAGGTGCAGCCGAGCATCCAACATTTCAGCTACCAATTCTAACAGCACTCATCCTTGTTCGAAAATCCCCGTCCTCAATTTTTCCTCCCAGCATGTTCCTGTAATTCATCTATGTTCCTGTAATTCATCTCATGGTACTATTACAGCATAGGCCTGGAAGGCATCTGGAAGAATATGGTCACACCCCAACAGTATTCAGCGAGCTTATGAAGTTTAATTCTATCTTACAACTGCACATGTCTTCAGGAGCCTGAAAAACATGTAAACTTGCGTGGAATTTGCAGCATTTCTTGCCAGCCCATCAACAAGAGGAACTGAAAAGTACGTAACTGTGTACTGAACGAAGGGCGGTGAACAGAAAGAGAAACAGAGCAACAGGTAGACAAACACAGCACCAATTGGAGATCAGTTAGCATTAGGAAAACCGCTCTATCCTGTCCTAGAAACCATAACCTCTGTAGTCTTGATCTAAAGCAAAAACAAGTACGTTCAATGAATATGCATGGTCTCACTCACTGCCCTCTCTGTCTGGAAAAGAGCCATGGTCATTAGCGCTGGTCTGTTTTCCTTGACTAGTTACAGTGCCCGTGCGACACGCACGCGCTAATATTTTTCAACACGACATAATTTGAGGTCATTATGTGACATCATGATAAAAAAACATTAAATGAAATGTATAATTTTATTATTCAAAAATTCACATTCAAATATAATGTGTTACATCTGTTTCTGACATTTTGGTAAGCGCCATTCTACTTCCAATAAATTGCAAAGCGAAGCTCAATGGTTTGCCAAGGACGACATGAACAATATCATGGATAGTAGCAACCACATCTAGTTGAACCTCATCTTAGGAGTTTGCATTCTTTTCTTCGATGTTGTCATCACGATGTGAATTTTATATTCCATGTTTTTTGTTTTGATAGAAAGTTCACCCTTGAACATACCTTTCTTTATGACCCTTGGCATCTATTTTTATTTAAAATAAAATTAAGATAGAAATTTTGATAGCGTTATCTACAACTACACTGCACGCTAAAAAAATTAAAAAAAATCTTTGCCCTCAATGAGTTCTTAAACCTTCATAAACACTAATAAGCTAAATTAATGTGATTGTCTAAACAAAGTATATAGTATATCTAAATCAGCAAAGTGCATAAAAAAGTATCAAACCAAGTGCTCTAAGCCGTTAACCACAAAGTAAAATGTGAAAGAGCCAATAGAAAACTAAATTTCAGGTTACTCGATAGGAACATTCTGCAAGACAACCGATCAGTCAATCATCAAAATTTCGTAGAAAATTCAATTTTCTGGAACCATAAATCCACAAATCTTAAGCGAAGTGTCATAGCAATGTATTATCAAGTAGAAGTTTGTATTACTCGATGAACATGATTATCGCCATTTCCGTAGTATGACAAAGAGCACAAAAACCATTCGCACATCATCTCCCCAAGAAAAAAAAAAAGACAACGATGTATCAACACTTTTTGGAAGCACTATGCATCCATGCCTCCGTGGACCTACCTTAAGTAGAAATCAGTTTTTCCAAACATAGAGCAAGTGTTAACAGGATGTTGGAACTTCAAACCTTCCATCATAGGATTGTTGGCCCAGATCATCTAAGGTTCAGGGTTTGCAAACTCACATCTTGCCGAGATGCAATTCTGCAGATCCCAATGACTCACCATTGCAGTAGTTTGTTGTACCCGGGAGAAAACATCAAGTAGTAAGTTCTTTTGAAAACAAATGGCCGATGCATTAATTCATGGCAGATTCATGGGACAGAAAGACTAAATTCATTAAAGATGATAGTAAAGGTTCAACCAAAAACAAAGGCATCGATTATAATTATTCATCACAATGCCAGTTCATATCAGCAAGCACAACACATTGTATAGGTCAATGTGCAGCCGTGGACCATGGAAGCATGTATGTCCTTAGCTAAACATGCTCTCTAAATAAACGTTTTCTGTCACTTATAATTATTGAAACTGACAATGGCCATAAGATTTTTTATCAAAAATATTTTCATTAATTGCAGTGCCTTAAGAGTTATGAGGCTGTAAAACAATCTTGAGCGCGCTCCTTCAGAATAGCACACACGTTATATGACAAGGCAAATCAGAAATACCTAGCTTCGGAGAATTTATACTTGCCAACACAAGTTATATGACAAGGCAAATCAGAAATACCTAAATTTTTTGTTATGCCACTTAAAAATAAGCCTCCACTCTACTAAAGAAAAGACCCACATATCCTATATCTAAACCCATCGATGCTGCATCCAAAAGTGACCCCGAAACCGTTGCCACCGCTGGCCAGACTGCGCGTCGGAGGGCCACAAGCCACACAACACCAATAAGTGATCCCCGTGGTCCAGCGGGGATTTGGCCACACCGCCTATCACCGTGCGCGACACCACCATCCGCCACTCGTCCCTGGCTGCCTTGTCATGGTTTGTGTCCGTCCTACCTTCATCGTGTCAGTTATGAAAAGAAGAGATTAAACTATTTGTATCACAATGATTTTTGCAACTGCAGCGTTATTGCAGTAAACTGTTACTCAATTTACTACATATTTGAACTTAAAAAGCATAGAACCAGATTTTGTCAGATTTTTTTTGCTTGATGGCATATGCTAGAAATGTCGGATTTTTACACTGGCACTCAAAAAATGAAAGACAAAAGTACTTGATAAGATCACCAAAACCAGATATAACTCAGAAAGCAAAATTGGCTCACCTCTTGAGGATGGCTGCTATGTTTTCCCGCTCTCCTTGCCACGTTTTTTATTCTCCTTCCAACTGCAATATTCGGAAGGAACCTAAAAAGGAAGGGTTAAACATTGAAGCATTAATGAAATGAACACAAGATCCAGCATACCGAGGAGTTTCACTGGATGGGCTGACATTCAATTAGAAGAAGGCATGATCGCTGTGGGCATAATTGGTGGCACATGAGCTCACAACACAATGAACATTCCAATTTGAAGTACCAAATACTAAATAAAGAGTAGAGAGCCACTCTATGTTTGGGCTACATGGATATGCATATTTGAAAAGAAATAAAATGACATCTCAGTGTGGACAATCATTTTTACAGATAAAAAAGGCTCCAATCTCGCTTATCCAAATTTTCCATGTTTCATTCTTTTTTTCTCCAGAAAACATCAGATTGATTTTCTCTGAGTAATTGAGATAGCTTGCTTCCCACTGTAATCAGAAACATTTATTGCCACTAAAAATCATATAGAGAATGCAAGGATTAGAGAGTCTGAGGCACACAATAAGATCCAACAGTGTCTGCTAACCTAAAATGATCCAGGCAAGAAGTTAACTGGCAAGAAATGAAATAATTCAATTGAGCACACGCTATTTATCACAGGAATAGAACTTTTTACATAATTCCAGAGGTAATCATGCAGATGTAATTAAAACAAATAAGAGGCCTGCCCTGACACCTTGCAGTGCCTACATTTTCAGATCAAAAACACTAATCATTTCAGAAGATACACGGTACTAAAAGCCAACTCACTTTCTTCCAAAGATTATTTCATGTCAAAAGGATAAAACCCGCCAGCTTGGCTAACAATCAGATGATCAACAATCACAAAATAGATAACCATTTGAGCCTTGGTGCCAGGAATGACTCAAATAATGGACCGCCGATATGCATTGGGCCATTGACCGATAGAAATCTGAATATATGTTAAGAAACTAAAGAAAAGATGTTTAGAAACTGTACTTTACTGTCCACTACGCACTTCCATCCCCAGTGTCATCCTCTCCTCGTTGCTCCATGTTACTAACTGCATGCTGCTCCACACCAGATTGTACCTTCGATCAACCCACTAAGTTTTGTAAGACCCTGCCATATAAATAAAGAAATCCAGTTAATTCAGGCAAAAACACTTGATCTAGCTAGCAAATAACAATGCAAAACTGGCATAGAAAATAGAGCAATAATAGTATAAATGTAAATTATTGTGTTAGAAAATTGAAAAGTTTCATTATCTCATTGAGGACATGCTATATTGTTGTTTGTTCTTATTAGTTGGTAATAAAAGTACATTAGTGGTTATGCAAACAAGTAACAGAAAATTTGAAAAACTCCATATTTGAGCCAAACCAATGTTTGTATTACTCAGTTAACATGATTATCGCCATTTCAGTAGTATGACAGAGAGCACAAAAACCATTCATACATAATCTCCCCAAGAAAAACACAACGATGTATCAACACTTTATGAAAACACTATGCATCCATACCTCGATGGACCTACCTTAATTCAGTATAAATCAGTTTTCCAACATAGAGTTGGGTTAACAGGATGTTGGAAACTTGAAACCTTCCATCATAGGACTGTTGGCTCAGATCTTCCAAGTTGCAGTGTTCCATGCATACTCACATCTTGCCAAGACGCAATCCGCAGATCCCACTAACTCACATACTGATTAGTCTTTATATACTCTGTGCGTTTCCTGTCAAGCGTTTCATCCTCATGCTCTCCTGGTGAGGACAAACCAAAACAATAGTGTTTCATAGAAATATGTATGAAAAAAATTATGAAATATAATTGCCCACTATGACTGGTTACAAGAGAAACAGGGTTTTGGGCTTGACCCGAGATTCTGAATGAGATTGTTAAACAACCACTAAGAGAACTGAGATGCTCAATAACGATGGCAAAGCGTAAGCTGAAAGCACTCATTTGAAAATAACCTGGATCATTTGGAACCATCGAAACCGTTGTGTGTTTGATGGACATGCACCCAATGTGACTGGAGCAATGGCCAAGGCTGTGTAGAGGAGCGTCGACTATGGATGATGGCAGGGGCTCGAGGGTTATCCCTCTTGACTGCCCCCCGCCCAGCGGATTAGTTTCCGTTTATGATGGTCGTTCTTGTTTTTTCGCAGGCGCGAATGTAACCTGAAAACAATGGGTATGTGGGGTGCGTTTGTAATGGGTTCTTGTCCCATTTTCTTCTTAATATAATGAAGCGCAGTTCTCCTGCGTTTTCGAGAAAAAAAAAATAACTGGATCCAAAATTTGTACGGCCAGTACGATTGATGAGAAAACAAGTGGACAAGAAGAATGATACGCACCACCAGGTTCAGTGTTCGTTATATCGCGTAGATGATTATCCATCTGGAACAATCAGAAGTGCAGGGACTTGGTACAGGTTTCAGAAACCCTGATGGAAAACATATAAGCATATGGAGTGCAAAATCAAGAAATAATTATATATGGACCATTTGATTTATGAACGCCATAGATAATTATTTCTTGATTTTGCACTCCATATGCTTATATGTTTTCCATCAGGGTTTCTGAAACCTGTACCAAGTCCCTGCACTTCTGATTGTTCCTGATGGATAATCATCTACGCGATATAACGAACACTGAACCTGGTGGTGCGTATCATTCTTCTTGTCCACTGTTTTCTCATCAATCGTACTGGCCGTACAAATTTTGGATCCAGGTTATTTTCAAATGAGTGCTTTCAGCTTACGCTTTGCCATCGTTATGAGCATCTCAGTTCTCTTAGTGGTTGTTTAACAATCTCATTCAGAATCTCGGGTCAAGCCCAAAACCTGTTTCTCTTGTAACCAGTCATAGTGGGCAATATATTTCATAATTTTTTCATACATATTTCTATGAAACACTATTGTTTTGGTTTGTCCTCACCAGGAGAGCATGAGGATGAAACGCTTGACAGGAAACGCACAGAGTATATAAAGACTAATCAGTATGTGAGTTAGTGGGATCTGCGGATTGCATCTTGGCAAGATGTGAGTATGCATGGAACACTGCAACTTGGAAGATCTGAGCCAACAGTCCTATGATGGAAGGTTTCAAGTTCCAACATCCTGTTAACACCAACTCTATGTTGGAAAAACTGATTTATACTGAATTAAGGTAGGTCCATCGAGGTATGGATGCATAGTGTTTTCATAAAGTGTTGATACATCGTTGTGTTTATTTCTTGGGGAGATTATGTATGAATGGTTTTTGTGCTCTCTGTCATACTACTGAAATGGCGATAATCATGTTAACTGAGTAATACAAACATTGGTTTGGCTCAAATATGGAGTTTTTCAAATTTTCTGTTACTTGTTTGCATAACCACTAATGTACTTTTATTACCAACTAATAAGAACAAACAACAATATAGCATGTCCTCAATGAGATAATGAAAATTTTCAATTTTCTAACACAATAATTTACATTTATACTATTATGGCTCTAATTTTCTATGCCAGTTTTGCATTGTTATTTGCTAGCTAGATCAAGGTTTTTGCCTGAATTAACTGGATTTCTTATTTATATGGCAGGGTCTTACAAAAACTTAGTGGGTTGATCGAAGGTACAATCTGGTGTGGAGCAGCATGCAGTTAGTAACATGGAGCAACGAGGAGAGGATGACACTGGGGATGGAAGTGCGTAGTGGACAGTAAAGTACAGTTTCTAAACATCTTTTCTTTAGTTTCTTAACATATATTCAGATTTCTATCGGTCAATGGCCCAATGCATATCGGCGGTCCATTATTTGAGTCGTTCCTGGCACCAAGGCTCAAATGGTTATCTATTTTGTGATTGTTGATCATCTGATTGTTAGCCAAGCTGGCGGGTTTTATCCTTTTGACATGAAATAATCTTTGGAAGAAAGTGAGTTGGCTTTTAGTACCGTGTATCTTCTGAAATGATTAGTGTTTTTGATCTGAAAATGTAGGCACTGCAAGGTGTCAGGGCAGGCCTCTTATTTGTTTTAATTACATCTGCATGTTTAGCTCTGGAATTATGTAAAAAGTTCTATTCCTGTGATAAATAGCATGGGCTCAATTAAATTATTTCATTTCTTGCCAGTTAATTTCTTGCCTGGATCATTTTAGGTTAGCAGACACTGTTGGATCTTATTGTGTGCCTCAGACTCTCTAATCCTTGCATTCTCTATATGATTTTAGTGGCAATAAATGTTTCTGATTACAGTGGGAAGCAAGCCATCTCAATACTCAGAGAAAATCAATCTGATGTTTTCTGGAGAAAAAAAAAAAAGAATGAAACATGGAAAATTTGGATAAGCGAGATTGGAGCCTTTTTTATCTGTAAAAATGATTGTCCACACTGAGATGTCATTTATTTCTTTTCAAATATGCATATCCATGTAGCCCAAACATAGAGTGGCTCTCTACTCTTTATTTAGTATTTGGTACTTCAAATTGGAATGTTCATTGTGTTGTGAGCTCATGTGCCTCCAATTATGCCCACAGCGATCATGCCTTCTTCTAATGAATGTCAGCCCATCCAGTGAAACTCCTCGGTATATGCTGGATCTTGTGTTCATTTCATTAATGCTTCAATGTTTAACCCTTCCTTTTTAGGTTCCTTCCGAATATTGCAGTTGGAAGGAGAATAAAAAATGTGGCAAGGAGAGCGGGAAAACATAGCAGCCATCCTCAAGAGGTGAGCCAATTTTGCTTTCTGAGTTATATCTGGTTTTGGTGATCTTATCAAGTACTTTTGTCTTTCATTTTTTGAGTGCCAGTGTAAAAATCCGACATTTCTAGCATATGCCATCAAGCAAAAAAAATCCGACAAAATCTGGTTCTATGCTTTTTAAGTTCAAACTTGTAGTAAATTGAGTAACAGTTTACTGCAATAACGCTGCAGTTGCAAAAATCATTGTGATACAAATAGTTTAATCTCTTCTTTTCATAACTGATACGATGAAGGTAGGACGGACACAAACCATGACAAGGCAGCCAGGGACGAGTGGCGGATGGTGGTGTCGCGCACGGTGATAGGCGCTGTGGCCAAATCCCGTTGGACCACGGGGATCACTTATTGGTGGTTGCGTGGCTTGTGGCCCTCCGACGCGCAGTCTGGCCAGCGGTGGCAACGGTTTGGGGGTCACTTTTTGGATGCAGCATCGATGGGTTTAGATATAGGATATGTGGGTTGTTTCTTTTCTTTAGTAGAGTGGAGGCTTATTTTTAAGTGGCATAACAAAAAATTTAGGTATTTCTGATTTGCCTTGTCATATAACTTGTGTTGGCAAGTATAAATTCTCCGAAGCTAGGTATTTCTGATTTGCCTTATCATATACTGTGTGTGTGCTATTCTGAAGGAGCGCGCTCAAGATTGTTTACAGCCTCATAACTCTTAAGGCACTGCAATTAATGAAAATATTTTTGATAAAAAATCTATGGCCATTGTCAGTTTCAATAATTATAAGTGACAGAAAACGTTTATTTAGAGAGCATGTTTAGCTAAGGACATACATGCTTCCATGGTCCACCGCTGCACATTGACCTATACAATGTGTTGTGCTTGCTCTCATATGAACTGGCATTGTGATGAATAATTATAATCGATGCCTTGTTTTTGGTGTTGAACCTTTACTATCATCTTTAATGAATTTAGTCTTTCTGTCCCATGAATCTGCCATGAATTAATGCATCGGCCATTTGTTTTCAAAAGAACTTACTACTTGATGTTTTCTCCCGGGTACAAACAAACTACTGCAATGGTTGAGTCATTGGGATCTGCAGAATTGCATCTCGGCAAGATGTGAGTTTGCAAACCCTGAACCTTAGATGATCTGGGCCAACAATCCTATGATGGAAGTTTGAAGTTCCAACATCCTGTTAACACTTGCTCTATGTTTGAAAAAACTGATTTCTACTTAAGGTAGGTCCACGGAGGCATGGATGCATAGTGCTTCCAAAAAAGTGTTGATACATCGTTGTCTTTTTTTTTTTTGGGGAGATGATGTGCGAATGGTTTTTGTGCTCTTTGTCATACTACGAAAATGGCGATAATCATGTTCATCGAGTAATACAAACTTCTACTTGATAATACATTGCTATGACACTTGGCTTAAGATTTGTGGATTTATGGTTCCAGAAAATTGAATTTCTACGAAATTTTGATGATTGACTGATCGGTTGTCTTGCAGAATGTTCCTATCGAGTAACCTGAAATTTAGTTTTTATTGGCTCTTTCACATTTACTTTGTGGTTAACGGCTTTAGAGCACTTGGTTTGATACTTTTTTATGCACTTTGCTGATTTAGATATACTATATACTTTGTTTAGACAATCACATTAATTTAGCTTATTAGTGTTTATGAAGGTTAAGAACTCATTGAGGCCAAGATTTTTTTTAATTTTTTAGCGTGCAGTGTAGTGTAGATAACGCTATCAAAATTTCTATCTTAATTTTATTTTAAATAAAAATAGATGCCAAGGGTCATAAAGAAAGGTATGTTCAAGGGTGAACTTTCTATCAAAACAAAAAACATGGAATATAAATTCACATCGTGATGACAACATCGAAGAAAAGAATGCAAACTCCTAAGATGAGGTTCAACTAGATGTGGTTGCTACTATCCATGATATTGTTCATGTCGTCCTTGGCAAACCATTGAGCTTCGCTTTGCAATTTTATTGGAAGGAATAGAATGGCTGGCGTTACCAAAATGTCAGAGAAACAGATGTAACACATTATATTTGAATGTGCATTTTTGAATAATAAAATTATACATTTCATTTAATGTTTTTTATCATGATGTCACATAATGACCTCAAATTATGTCGTGTTGAAAAATATTAGCGCGTGCGTGTCGCACGGGCACTGTAACTAGTAATATGCAGTGAACCACATTTTTTGGCCTGGATCTTTTTTAAAAAACAACGTTAGTGCCGCGTCTTTATCCATGAATATAAAAGATATAATAACTGTGCCCGTGGCTTGTATCTATAAACCATCTTCAATAGTCCTAAGTACATGTCAACTCACATAATGTTTAGCATCCAAGTAAGATATATTAGCGGTAGTAGAAAACACACATTACTCGAAAAAGACTGCAGTAAAAAAAACACAGCGAGAACCAGTGGAATTTGCTTGAAGAGATTATTATAGAGCAACAGTATCACACGTTGTTTAGTTCCTTAGTCACCACTTCAATGTACTAATAATGAGATGCTCACCTGCGGTGATATTACCTTTCGAATCCAGCACACATGCGTCATATAGGAACAGCCACGACGCAATGCAAAAAGTTCACTTCCCAAACGTAATAATTTTAATCTGATCGACCTGACATAGCAAACTAACTAATGAGGTAAGGAAGTAACACTGGATGATTATCTTCTGTCATGCTCATCTCATCTTCTGTTGGGACAGTTCTGCATACAGTTTCGTCGTTCCGATGATTCTTCAATTGAACCAATGCGCACGTACATTTATCTCTATTCTACGACGGCCTCCGCATGGACCTCGTCTCCTGAGCGGCTCCCACCAAGAGCAGCGCATCGGCGTCAACGTCGCTGCGCTCGGGGACGGCGACGACGCGCTGTTGCGCCGGGTCGGCGCGTCCGCCGCCGTCGTCGAGCGGCGGTGGGTGGAGATGCTGGGTCGGGTCGGCGCGTCCCCGCCCCGGCGATGGTTATCGACTCCACGGAAACCTAGCTAGGAGGCAGGAGCACGCTCGGGTGGAGACGGGCACCGGTGGTGGATCGGATCCGTGGTACGCGGCAGCAACCTCATCGGTGGATTGGTGGTCGCGTCGCCGGCCTGCGCCGCACCCGCGACAGCGGAGGAGAGGATTGCGTGGTTATGGAATCACTCTAATCAGCGCGTAGCGAATAAGACGCGATGGCGATGGAAATGAATCTAAATTAGAAAACCAAACGTGATTAGGGGACGACGTGGATCAAATCTCCCTGGGAAGGCGACTTTGTTTTCCATCAATGGAAAAAGAAGTAATTAGGGAAGGGCTGGATTCTATAGGGGTGGGATTGGGTGGGTCTTGTGGCCGGGTATGATAGTGACCGGGTGAGAAAAACAATGATTTTGACCTTCAGGTGTAACCCTCCACAGTGGAATTGTGTGACAAGAGGTGTAACACTTATGTAACGGCCCCACCATTCTTAAAATCCGAGGGTGGAGGCTCTCATAGGGGTTGATCAAGATTTAAAATCAAAGGTGGATTAGAGGTTGGGTACATAAGATTTAGGTGAGCCGACTAAACAAACAGGCAACTCGTGCTTTATTAGTTTATTAAGAAAGGTGCCGCAGCAGGAGACATGGCAGCGTGGTAGAGGAAGGGCCTTCCCCTCCTCCTGGCCGTAATTCGATCACAGAACTACCGGCTGGTGCAATGATCAAGCAAGAAGAATATCTAGCCGCTGCGCATCACGTCACGTCCACTCACGGCTCTGGAGAACGGCCGCCCCACGAGCTGAACCTCGTCACTTCCTAGGAAGCTCTCCTTCACCAACTGGGATACGACGTGATTTCTTCCCCGGCGTACCATGCATGATCAGCGTGCCGCCGCTGTACCGGGCGACAAGGTAGTGGACCGCTGGACCTTGGTATCGCCGCCTACGATAATGCAATGGACTTGGAGACGAACTGCTCGCCGGTGAGGATGTCTTCTGTTGCGATGAGCACATCAGATATTTCGGCTGTGGCATCTACCGCCGGCTGCTGACACGCTTGGTGCAGATCGCTCAGATTCTGTGTTTGGGCGGTGCATCGCCCCCTCCACATAATTAGTACAAGATGATGTACCTAAATTGGTACCTGTGGTGTGTGTCTGTCTGCTTCCGCTTAAGTAGTACTCCGCTAACTTCTGTATTATTCACGGGTTTATGTCAAATGGACAGTCACTCAGCTACCATTTCTAATGGCCCTGGTAGTTGATAGACTTGTGAACCTTAAATCGAGGGTTCTCTTCCTTCGTTGTTCAGAGCTAATAAATATAAGAATACTTGGACTACTATATATACCACATAATACTTGGACTATATACACCACATATGATGGAACAAGCAAGCATCCATTGAACAATGTCTCATTCTTCATCACAAGACACGCTTTCATGTTTTCCCTCAATGTTGCAACATAGGATTGGAAGGCATCAAGAACTTTGTGATCCATGTTCCCACTCCTACCGTTCCAATGGAGCACGATGTGCAGTGGGAACGAGTAGTATGCCGTCCGAGTTTGGGAAAATGATGAGGACCCTGGTTGGAGAAAAGTAGCTGGCCATTACAACCACGTCATGTCACAACGCATGCAGGGTGAGTGAGGTTGTCCGTAGCGCTCGCAGTGCACCTCTCTCGGCAATGTTTGAGTGACTAGCAAGATGCAAGAGTGGCCGATGCATTCTGCGGAGCAGTCACGAGAGCTTGGCCCCCCGGCACTACAAGATGCGTACGGGCCCCGTTCGGTTTGTTGGGGATTAATCCCCCAAGTGAATTTGTTCCACCGAGGGATTAAGTGGGATCCCTGCATGTCACTCAACCCCTGGGAAGATTAAATCCCGCCTATCTCTTCCCATGAACCTGTTCGGTTGTGCAGGGAATCATACAACAGGGAATCATGCATTGAATCGAATGAGCTCAACAGGGAATCAACCGAACCCAGCACGACCCATCCATGCGCTCGATTTGATCAGCGACCAAGGAAGATAGATGAATGGAATCAAATCGAATCAAACAGCAAGCAAGAACAAGAACATAGCTTTCGGTGGAGAGGGAATGGAAGGCAAGCAGGAGAAGGACGGCACCGGATCGGAGACGGCCGCATCGCCGTCGTCGCCGTGGGCTCGTCGCGTCGACGCTGGTCCTCGCCTAGCGCATCGCGCTGCTGCAGCCTCGTCGCGCCGACGTACTCCCTCGCCTAGCGCGTCACGCCGCCGCCGTCCACGCCTAGCGAGTCTTCGTTCCACATGTCTGGACTCGGGGCTGCGTTCCCTGGACGGAGCAGGGGAAAATGGCTGGGGCGGACCGGGCTACGAACCCCGTTGGGCTTGACCGAACGCTCGTTCCCGTCTGAGCGAGGCTTCTTTCCACGATGGGCTGATCCACGGGGTTTGAGCCTTGACCCCGGTCGTTCCCCGGCTAACCGAACGGGGCCTACCTGGGTCTTAAGACGCTGCTTGAAGGGAAGCAAACATCGCTGGGTCAGTGGAGGTGGCCGGCGGCAGCACAACCACTCTGAGATCTATTTGCATACTGCCCATCACCACTTGGAGTTGATGGTATCGGCTGCTGTCACTTTGTCTAAGGCACTGTCGTGTAATGGTGTGCCTGTATTCTCCTGCTGCTGCACATGCTCAGTGTTGAGACGCTGATGACGGCGTGTAACTTTCAGTGCTTCTGCAAACAGATTTTCAGTGCTTAAAACTGAATGTATTGATAGTTTCTCAGGTTCTATTTGAATTGATCAATTAGTCACTCGATAAACGGCCAAAAGCAGAA
The DNA here is from genome assembly GCA_012490785.1 of Eragrostis nindensis. Taxonomy (NCBI): domain Eukaryota; kingdom Viridiplantae; phylum Streptophyta; class Magnoliopsida; order Poales; family Poaceae; genus Eragrostis; species Eragrostis nindensis. The sequence continues at coordinate 308,576 of JAAXCT010000368.1, forward strand.
GTTTTTTGTCAGATTATGATCATCAATATGAGTGCGGAACTGAGCATAAGGCCTACGAAGGTACAGGTATTTCATTTGCAGAAAACAGAGGAGAACAGAGGATGGGCTAAGAAGCAGTACCAATCCATTAACAAAACCCTGCTTCGAGAATTATATATAAAAAATCTATTATATATTCCATATAGGAAAAGTCTATCTACCTACTGGTAGCTACTTCGTGCGATCTGGCGACCACGCCCAGAACTACCGCGCGCAGCGCGCCTCTTCTTCCGAAACGGACCCGACGCGACCGAGTCGCAACTGGCCCCACCCCACACTCCCCACCCCCCACCCCCCCCCCCTACCCCCCCCCCCCCCCCACCCCCCACCCCACCCCCCCCCCCCCCCCACATTTCCGAAACCACTAGGGTTGCGGTTCGCCGGCGAGAAGGCGCGCCCGGCGGAGGCGGCGGGGCATAGGCGCGGAGGGTGTGCGGTGACGCCTTCCACGGGCGAGCGGAGCGCGGCGCTGCGACGCTTTCGGCGGCGGGGGCCCGGTGCGGCTTCCACGGGCGAGCTGAGGCGGCGCTGCGACGCCTTCGGCGGTGCGGCGTGGTGACGGCTTCCACGGGCGAGCGCAGGCGGCGCTGCGACGCCTTCGCCGGTGCGGCGCGGTGACGGGTTTCCACGGGCGAGAGGCGCGGCACGGCGTCGTCTTCAGCCGCATTTCTGCCCTATTCGTATTCAGACTCACTTGGTTAGTTGTCTTCTCCCTTCACTCAAATGTGTTCTTATGACGTTCATGTTACCTGCAACCGCTAGGATTTCCCATTTCCATGAACAAGTTGTTACTGCCTGTGATTCCAGTACTACATTCGATTGATGGTGATATCTTTCATTGAAAACAACTTCATTTAGGGGAACTCCAGGAATTATTCATTCCTTGTGTATGCGTTTTGACTCTTCTATGAAGAATATATATCCCAACTGCATTTGTCCCTAATTATACCGGAATTCAGACAAATATAGAGTGAATAAGTTCAGTCAAACCAATCGATTTGAGAAAGGAAAGACCAATTAGTACTATGAGCCCTTTCAACTAATCCGTTCCTGCATTCTATCATGAACCATTTATTAGAATTTCATATTTTCTAGTTTTGTGATGGATTAAGACATGTATACTTTCTTGCTTTTTCAACTTTATTTTGTTGCTGTCTACTTTCACCTTCTTCCACCATTCTTAGCCTGCTTGTTGTAACACATGCTTATGTATTTTTTCAGCTGTCTCACCATGAAAGAATTTATTGCCAAAAAGAAGGGGAATGATCGTGCAATGAAACAATGTTCTCAGAAACGGAAGCGGGCTGATGACTACCTTAAGGTTTCTCAGTGCTCTAAGCGCCAAAGAAAGCATGCTATGACAACAGATGCAAAAGATCTGGATCAGGTATAGATCATGTGCATTATGCTCGAACTTTCTTTCATAAAAACTATCTTCGCCATCATTTGTAATATCTTTGTACTAGTTCTTTCTTAAAACAACCATTGTAGTAGATCTAGTAACTTCCTTATCTGGATTTCTACATGCATCATAAATGTACCGGCAACTTACAATCTATATTCAGAACTAATTTGCATATAGCAAAAAATGTCTATTCCTCAGAATGTCTACTATTTTTGTAAGAAAGGACAGCGTGTAGTTATAGTTTGTGATGAAGAAGATCAAAAGTTTGTGACATAATAATGCTTGCTTCTTGTGTCAGGTAAATCCAAGGAAAAAAGGATCTGCTGCAAAGCTTATTCAAATATGCAATAACCTGCAAGAAGATCAAAAGAACATTATCCATGAAGTGGGATTCCAAGGGCTGCTTGATATAAAGTGTACCTTTGTGCCTGAAAAGTTATCTAACTGGCTCGTTAGTATTTTTGATCTAGAGAAATCTGAGCTAATTGTTCCTGAACGTGGCACCATCCCTGTTGATGAAGCAGCTGTTCAACGCATGTTTGGTATACCAATGGGCCGCGACGATGTTGATGCAAAGTTGGTGAAAGGTTCAGAGACATACAAGACCTTTCAACTGGTTTTTGGTTACCAGTCAGGAAGAGCTCCGTCAGTTAACCATATTGAGACTCAGCTTGCTAAAATGAAAAAAGGAGATGATAAATTTTTGCAGTATTGGATGGTTCTCTGTCTCAGCACATTTCTTTGTCCAACGACAAGTCCAAGCATCAATATCAACTTCTTTCAGCCAATTGCTAATATTAAGGAGATAAAAAACTTGAATTGGTGCAAGCTCATTGTTGAAAAGCTAAAGAAAGGAGTTTCTTCATTCAGAGATAATCCAAACAACAAAAACCATATCAGGATGTCTATTCTTCTTGACTGTATGTTATTAGTCCTTTCCTCCTCAATATATTAACATTTTTTTGTCATTAGTTTAGTCTAAGATCTCATCTTTTCTTTTGCAGATCTTATACTTGGACTCCCTAGAAGTTGGTAATATAGTAGACCGTGAAGCAAAGGTCAGAGCATCTGTTTGGACTAACAAACTTGTCAAAAAGGTGATCAAGATGGACAAGATATCAGATTTCAAGTATGGAAAATTAAAGGTACTGGTGCTTTCTTGACTAAGCCACCTTTTTATTGTTTCAAGATTCTAATTCGCTGTCCATATTTTTTTCTCCAGCTCAAAAGGGAATTTCAAGACCCTACACACTTGGTCCTAGGGAATGACCATGGACTTCAAACATTCATTGACTTGAATGTTCCACCAGGATACAGTAACAAGGTAAATTGTAGATTGCATAAATCATAGCTGCGGGTCTGTGTTGTTCTAAATCTGGCCTACCCCAACTTGCTTCGGATAAAAAGGCTTTGTTTGTTGTTGTTGTAAATCTGGCAACTATTTCAACTAGGAACTCCAATGACCTTGCACCAACTATATCCGTCCTTAGTTTTTGTATATTTCTGGTAGCAGTGGCAATAAGAATCTTTTCTATGATCTGCTCGTCTAATTTTGCTCTTATCATCATGGTGTATATTTCTAGTTTTGACATTGACATTGGATTTCATGAATTTATTACAAATTCTTGCTTTGGATCTACCAACAAATTTCTGAGGTGCTACAATTCCCATTTTCTATCTAGCAACTATTTTACAAATGTTTTTTTTTTACCTGGCAGGGAAAAAAACAACTAGCTCGTGCAGTTACTACTTTGCGTACTGGCTTTGCAAAGCTTGTCACAGACTTTGTTCGTACGATGTCTCATGCAGATGTTGCTGCTCCAACTAGTTCAGATCAGTCTAGTGACAACCAGGAAAGTGAAAATTCAGATGATCTAACGGATAATGAGGACGAGGTCCATTCAGATGAAGATAGCACAGATGGATATGAAGAGTCTGACCTTGATGGAAATGGTAAAGAAACATCCCAGTCAGATGGGGATGGTCATATATCAGACAATGATGGTTCGGATGAGCGGAAGAATGATGACGAGGAGGCCCATTCATCAGAAAGTGATGATGAGGACAAGGAAAGGGATGACGATTACGATGCCCGTTCAGATAACAACAAGACAGAAAAAGATGACGAGAAGGATGCCAATTCAGACAAAAACAAGACAGAAGGGAATGATTCAGAACAGTTTCGAACACCACGAGGCCACAAAATTGAGCTTAATGGTGACATCTTTGACACTCTCATGCCTTTACATATTACAAACCATGTTTTCTCATCCCAAGATTATTACTTTATGTCAGAAAAAACAAAAAAGCCTGATGCTACAACGAACAAAGCCCTTAATGATGATGATGAAGGTGTTATCAACACAATAGCACAGGATGTCATGATGTTGAGTACTAGCGAAACAAATGAGATAAAAAAAACCCAGCATCGTGGTTTCAAGAAGGTATGCTCAAAGAGAAGCATAATTAAGCAGGTGTTCAATTGTTCAGATTCCATTCCTTACTCTATGCATTTACCCTTATTATGTGTCTACTATTGTGCATCTAATTGTAATAATCTGCTTGTTTCCTACTTTTCTATTACTTCTTATTAGACATGTCAAACCAGTTGTAGTTTCCACTGGTACTGGAAATAGTTGATACAAACACAAAATAGTTGCTAAATGCTCCAGAACTAGATGCCACTGCTAACAGAAATAGTTGTTACTTATATAGAAATAGCTGCTACCTATACCGTAATTGTTGCTACATGTGCAAGAAAAAGTCGCCACTGATTATGAAATAGTTGCTAAATGCTCCAGAACTAGATACCACTGCTAACAGAAATAGTTGTTACTTATATAGAAATAGCTGCTACCTATATCGTAATTGTTGCTACATGTGCAAGAAAAAGTCGCCACTGATTATGAAATAGTTGCTAAATGCTCCAGAACTAGATACCACTGCTAACAGAAATAGTTGTGAGTTATATAGAAATAGCTGCTACCTATACCGTAATTGTTGCTACATGTACAAGAAAAAGTCGCCACTGATTATGAAATAGTTGCTAAATATATTTCGAACATTTGCTACCTAGAGTCTATCTGAGTTACCTACTTGTAACTATTTTCAATCTCGATTTTCCTTGTTAAATTGACAGAATTGATTGCTCATGATAAGTAGATGCTAGGTGTTGACTTTCGTTCGAACAGGGAACATGTCGCTACTTTGTGATATTTTGTGTGCTCTGTAAAGTTTATGATATATTGTGCATTAGTTATCATCAATGATGCATCTTTTGCTTCACATGTCAAAAGTTTCCTTTTGCTCAGAAATTTTTTTTAAACATTTCCAGGGAGACAATAGTTTTTCACCATTGGTTGATATGCAACATCCTGTAGTGATTGAATGTGCATCTCTAATGACAGAAATGTTCAATAAAGTAATACCATATGCTAAGGCGACGATAGGTAAATATATTTCAATTTTCATAAAATGTTTTGTTTTTTGACCTAAAATCAATATTGATAATATTCTGCAGGAAGGTCATTAATTTTGGTCCTAATAGCGTCTTTATCACTCTTGGAGAACTTGCATCTGTCATAAAACGAAGAGGAAGACTGACAGATGTTGTAGCAGATATTGTTGTTGCTACCTATGCAGATTCAATGAAAGCCAGGAGGAAGAAAGTATTCAATCCATATGCTGCCGTAAGTAAAAAAATACTTCAAACTTACAAGTCGAACAACTAAAATACTTATGCTAATATCAGTATTTTAGTTGTTCTGATTATGTTCTGCGAGCAGTTCAACAACTTTTTTTTGGTACAACAAGTTTAATTCAGTTGTTACGATTTGACTGTTGGTTGTTATAAATCTGCAACTTGCTACTAAATCAAAATGTTGTCATTTTTGTTTTTTATGACAACGAATAAGTTGCTATCCCATGATTATTAGTACCTACTACATTTTAATATAGTAGTTATGACAACATTGCAGGGATTAATGTTGAAAAATGACCTCAACCGAAATCTTGTCAAGAAATGTTTTCAGCTGAACGAGGATGACCGTCTAGATAAATCATATGACTTGGTCAGTTTTTGTTCTCTCATATCTTCCTTCTCAAAAGATTTACCTACAATTTAACACTCACTCTTTTCTATTCCTTATGCCACTGCCTTAACTTGTGTCTTTACTATATATGCACCTTCTTCTGTAAGTAATTCACACTACTACTTTATAAACAGCAACATAGCAATCTGCAAGTTATATTTTATGTTTTTTACAAATGTTGCTAACTGCTTCATATTCATCAAATATCTACAATATTCTTACTAATATTTTCCTACCATATATAATAAAAGGTGTACCAAACTACCAATAGTTGATACATTTTACAGGACAAGTTTTTTCAATCCACGGAAAACGTTTCCTATGTACATCAAATTTATCCAGTACTAAAACTAAGACTTACAATTGTTCCTAACTGCTACTTATACATCAAATATATTCAGCATTCTTACTAAGATTTCCTGCAATATATAATAAAAGGCGTAGCAATAGTTGATAGATTTTTACTTGACAAGTTGCTTCAATCCACTGCAAAAGTTGCTATGTATACAATATTTGATGCTAAGACTTCCTTTTGTACGTTTTGCACAGATCATGGTTCCTGTTTTAGAACCTCCAAAAGAAAAAGGGTCAAAATTTGGTCACTGGTTTGCAATTGCCATCAACTTTAAATCTAAATGCTTCCAAATTTTTGACTCCTTACGAAGTAAAGAAGATGAGGATCTCAAAAACACTTGCTCTAAATTGATATCTACCATTAAATCTCCGTGGAAGGAAAACTTTGATACTGCAGAAAGCACAACAAGGTCCATTGATGAGTTTGATATCCAATTCCTTGATATCCGTTTCCAAACAAACTCGTAAGTTCTGCAAACAAACAGTTGCTTTCGTTCAAGTTTTCTTTTCTTTTTTCTTAAACATGTGCCGTGTTCAGCTTTGATTGTGGGTATTACATGCTTGCGTTCATCGACCTGTGGAGTGGAGAAAAGATGCCCCTATTTATCGCCGACAATGTACCAAAATTGAGAAAGAAGCTCCTACATGATATGCTAACTTCTGAACGTAACAAAGCTGAGTGGAAGGATATGTTAAAAATTTCCTCAGGTATCCTCCTATTTGCAGGATCATATTCTTTTTACCCCAATAATTTTAGCCCAGTTCTAACTTCTGTTTTCTGTCTTCCATGTAGATTGACAAGTTTGGAGAAGGACATTCACTGAATCTATCTTCCTTTTGTTAATTTGATGAACCTATGTAATTTTCTGTTTCTGCACGTTCTAGCTGGATGTTTGTCAGCACTATAAAGTTGCCACATCAGCACTACTTGTGCGCTGCAAGTTGTTACAAAACGCTATGTAATCATTACATCTGTGTCATTAGTCTCTGCAAAAAAAAACACATTGTGTTTTACAATTTGTTACGCGGTGCTATTTACAACCCTATGACGGCATGAGGCACACGTTGATTTTGTCTCTCTGATATGTGTACAGAATTTTTATTTCAATTTCGGCTTTTACTATGTCGTAAGTTCACCTGGCCAGATTCATTTCTTGTTGAGTGCTCTATCTCAGATTCAAGCTCACAATGATACTTGATTAGTTACCGCGTACCATGGTTTTTCGGATCACAACTTTTGTTAGGATTACTGTCGACTTTTGTAAAAAAACCAGCACCTAAAACACTACTCTGGCAACTATAAATGAAGTACTATCAACTTTAATTGGACTCGTAGCAATGTGTACAAACTAACAACTCCGGCTCTAGAACTAGCAACTTCGCACTTTATAGTCATAATGTGAACAAGTTCATAAAGCCAGGCCCACGGTACATGGAGTTACAAAGGTTCAGTGTCACTTTCTTCTTCCTCACGCCTTATTCCCCTGTCTCCCTCTCCAGACTCCAATCTCCTCTACACGGCGGTGCTCATCGCGCGTGCCTGCACGAGCCGAAGGCGCGTCTCGCCCACCACCTCACCCGACCACCGCCTCCTCCATCGCCGACGGCAGGCGGTCCGCCGCCTCGACGTGCCGCCCCGGCGACCACCCGCCTCCTGCCACCACGCTCCGCCCTCCACTAATCTCTCGGACCCGTCGCCCCCGCCTCACCAGGTTTCTCCTCCCCTCCTCTGCCTACATTCTCCTTCAATCCAGATCTGTCCTCACCCTATCCTCGTATCCACCTCCTCTGTTCTCCACTTCACGCCACCTGGTCGTCGGCCCCGCACCCGTCGTACAAGGGGACGCGGATTCCACCGTTGCTCGCTCTAGCGTCGGCGTCCACGGCGCGCAGCAGCTGGCGGATCGCGCGTCGGACGCAGTTTACCAGGTAAAGTAAGATGCATCCACTCCACTGCTTCATTCGGTGTCTGTATCTGTCGAAATGCAGCGGTAGGGTTACGATTTGTGTTGGGGTTTTTTCAACTCGTTGCTATGAGGTTTGATGCGCATTCTCCGAGCATCCGCTTTTTGCACAACCAACAGATTGGGCGCCATAGTTTCCCAATGGGAGCATTCCAAATTCCTGAATATTAGCATGATGCGACCAGATAGAAGACCAGCTAGTAGCAACTTTTATGCTACTAGCTGCTAAAAACAGTTGTAATGGTTTTTTTATGGACAACCTCCTTATGATACTCATGAAGTATCAACAACTTCGTCCTGAATATAACCTATACTGCACGCGTTCCTATTTCTCATTACCTATTGGTCGGGTTCTATTCTCTAATACATTGTCACTTCATTTATGTGGCTATTCATTAGAAGACACTTCTATGTGCAATTTCTGTTATTATCTAACGGGGTATTATTTCATACTGGATATTTTTGCATCTAGTTATGGATCTGAAGGAGAGAAAGAGGAAGCATGAAATTGACAGGAAGGAATGCTTAATTACAAGGAAACAAAAAACCCGGAAGGTCAGTTAAGTCTTTGCTAAATTTTCACTGCTGAGTTTGGTTCAACTTGCTGTAATAAGTTGATGCACAGAGTACAGACAAGCTATTGTATCTTTTGATCTTATCAATAAGTTAATACGTACTGGATAATAATTGTTAGCTATTTATTGCAGATAACACAAGTTCAAGTTTCGCCTATCTCCGACTTCATGTCAGCAAAAGCTATGGCAAGGCTCAGACTCTCAGGGAAAAGAATGCAACTTCTTCGCCATAGATATTTCGATTCTCTAAAGGTTACTTATGCTCATTTTAGTTCTTTCTCAACATAATGACATTTATATAATGGTTTCGCTGTTTTCATACTCCTTTTTGTTTCACAACAGAGCATTATCAGAAAAGGAAGCTTAACAATTCAATAAATGCTAAGGTACTACGTTGTGTCAATGTTACTTTTTCATCCAAGCAACTAATTATATTATAGCTGCCATTGCCAACAACTGAAGGTTAAATTTGTTTTCGTTTTATGCCAATTTTTTCTGTTGCACATCATACGGGATGTTTCGTATTATCATGTCATGAGGCACAACTTTTTCAATGTCACAATCATCAACCTCATTTTCCAAGTGATGTTATCCTTTTATTTTTTTTAAAACTGCAACGAAATATTATTTGGATCTGACAACTTACGTTGTAACAGGCAGCACATCCACTTCCACAACCATCGAACGGAATGAATACAAATGTAACCACCTCACCTGATGCACAGCAGGATCGTGATGATACTGATTATAACATTGCAATAGGAAATGAATCTAATGATACTCATTCCAATCATGAGACTGAAGTTGTCGAACTTTCGAGTGGAAGCCAAAACAATCAAAATGCATTAAAGGTAAATATGTGTCCACTTTTTTTTTTTTAATCTTGAATCTATCCACTTTTGTTTCTCAACTCCAACATTGTCTCCGCTTTTGTGCATCAATCCTACCGAAATATAAAATGCCCTAACACTATTTTCGTGCTTAACAGGCTGCTGAAATTACACTAAGAAACAATATTATTACACATACATATTCAAGAAGAAAGTTCAAGAACAACAATGCCAAGGTGATTTTTCCGGTGTTCTTCTCATAATATTTGTGCTATATTTTCATCCCACCCTCTCTGTTTTGTTAAGCACCTGCTTTCTTTGAATAATTTTTTTAAAAGGTTCAAGCAGAAAGTCCTCTTGGTGATCCCGCAGAAATCCGGAAAAGAAAACATCCAGCATCAAGGAAAAATAGTAGCCCTAAAATCCAGGTTAGTACTTCATTGACCTCCAAAATTAACTCAATTAGTTTATTATAGAAAGTTGCAATGTTAAATTTATAGTTGCTACAAATCACCAATGTGTATTGCTACAGACGTGACAGATACCTCTCATCTTGGTACCCGAGGCCACTAGTGCAACTTTCAAGCAAAATCATGCAACTATTTATTTCTGCTATGCAAACTGAAAGGCAGACATGCGCGTAGCAGCATAGATACCATCAAATAGCAGCATCAATATACACAAAAAGCATTTGCAAACTGTAAATTCAGAAATAGTTGCTACATGTCACAAAATAGTTGTCACTACATTTGCAAATATTTCCTATATGTTCCAGAAATTGTTGTGGTTGATAACACACGTGGTTGCTACTTATACGAGGAATATTTGCTACCTATACCCTAATAGTTCCTATATGCACAAGAAATAGTCGCCACTGTTTTTGACATAGTTGTTGCATGTACTACGAATATTTGCTATCTAGAGTCAATCTGAGTTACGTACATATAACGATTTCCATTCTCATGTTTCCTTTTTAAAGTTGACAGAATTGAATGCTCATGATAACAAGATGGTTTCCTTTTTTGCATTTTGCAGATGGTTAGGAAGAAGGGGTCACCTAGAAAACTGATGGCTGTTACTGAGAAACTAACTGATGACCAAAAAAGTCTTATCGAAGATATATCTTTTGACGGGCTCCTTCAAATAAAATGTAGTTGGGTGCATGAGAATTTAATAAGCTGGCTGGTTTCTATCTATGATATGAACACCTCAACGTTGGTGATACCAGAGAGGGGTATCGTACCTGAAAATGAAGAGGCTGTTCACCACCTCTTTGGCATTCCAAAAGGGAATCAGACCATTGAATACAACGGCACATGTGACTCAACAACACGCAAGATGTTTCAAGAATTATTTGGCTGCAAGAAGGGAAGAGCACCATTGTTCAGCAAGGTTGAGAAGTTTCTAAAGGAAAGTGATGAAGCCGACGACAAGTTTATAATGACATGGCTATCCTTTGCGCTAAGCTCATTTCTGTGCCCCAAGATGACATCTCATCTTAGTTATCGTGGGTTCCATGCGATCACCAACATTTCCAACATAACAAATTACAATTGGTGCAAACTACTCATCGACCAAGTAAGAGTTGGCATTGAAGACTTCAAATCAAAGAAGAAACAATCCGTGTCTGGTTGTTTATTTTTCCTCATGGTATGACCTTTCATGCCTTATTTACTGTGTTTCTCCTCAGGACTCATTTTTCTCGCTAGATAAGTTTTTTAATACTGCAATTTAAAACTCGTTAGTACCGGTAAAAACTTAATTCATACAACTAGCCAATTGTGATGTTGAACTAGCGACTTCTTTTTTTTTTTGTTGGAATAGGGAACTTGGCATGTGCTACTATCAAATCTTTTTGTTCTTCAAGTAATACATGACACAATTGATCCTGTATACCTAGCAACTTATGTAAACAACCTTGCAACTTATTATGGGCTGCTCTAATTCCCATGATCTGCTATTTTATTATGTTGTCCAGATTCTGTATTTGGACTCTCTCAATATTCCCAACATGTCTATTCCTCGTGAGAAACATCAAGTCTCCGTCTGGGATGAAAGGCTTATCCAGAAAGTTATTTCACTGGATAAAATTTCAAAGCATAGATTTGGCAAGTTGTATGTAAGTATTTGTTAATTGTTTTATCCTTTTTCATCTACATTATCCTCTTTGATTTGTACCAACGATGCTGTCATTTTTACAAATCCACAAAATATTTACATTACAGCTGAAGCAGCAGTGCAACTCCAATTCTATTCTATTTGCTGGAGTCCAAAATGTCAATCGCTTCATCAACATTTATGTTCCATCTCAACACCACAAAAAGGTAAAAATCAAATATTAAATCGTGGTTGCACATGAGTTAATTCGCTTTTCATTAATCTGATCGTTGCTTTTTCCCCTAAACACATGTGAACCTTCCAGAAACGCCGTTTACTTGCCTCGGCTGTCACACAAATGTGTATTGGGTTTGAGGCATTGATTTCAAAAGTGGTGCAAGATTATACAGCAGATGATAGTGAAGATATTCCAGAAAATGCACCAGGCAATGAAGATGGTCAGCTTCACACTGATATGGCTGAAGAAACCATTGATTCTCATATTCCAGACAGTGGTCTTCAACACAAACCTATGGAGAATGATAATGTAACAGAATCCTTATTACATCAGGTACCATAAATAACTATGTCACACAACGTCCGTACCATACTAACAAAAATTAAATTGGTCAATACCGTCTTACTCCATTTTAACGGACCATATTAAATATAACATGTTAACAAGAGCTTATGTGCAGCATGAAACACAAGATCCATCTCCTGCTGATAAAGAAGGTGTCACGCCAAATATCGATTCCTCATCTGTTTCAGAACAACAAAGACTTGCTGCTCAAGATGTAAGCAACCTCCATTCTGTGACGCTGAAGCAACATATAAAGATGTAACAAGCTGTGCCATTTCATCTTAGCGATTTACCTGTATATGTTTCAAGCAACCATCTAATAGATGTGGCAAATTCTGTACTGATACTAGCAACAACTTTTCGTAATAGTATCAATTTTCTGTTGAAATCTGTTCCATTTAACATTTCTCAAACTTCTTCCTCCCATATCATTGATTTGCTTAATTTAATTAGCTACTACGACTGTGTTCTGAAGTGTATTTGAAGAAATATTGCTTACAAGTCCTTGTTCATGCAGCATCATCACCAAGGTGAAGCCGCTTCTGAAAACATGAAAGAACTACAAAATGATCATATTGTACCGTTGATGACAAATTCTGGACAGCCAACTATTCCTGCTAATAAAGTGCATGGAGCGTCCATTGCATCCTATGTCAATGACCAACAGTCAAGTAGCATTGACAAAGAACTACAAGTTGGAGCTGACACAACGAACAATAAGGTAATAAACTAGCCCTATGGATTCATATATGTACTAACTATTGTTGTGCTAGCAACAACTCTTTTGTGGATTCATGTATGCACTAACTATTTCGGTTGTTCACTTGCAGCTTCAACACCAAGGTGAAGACAGCTCTGAAAGCAGGGAACAATTAGATGCTGATACCGAAAATTCTCATTCAAATGATCCCCAATATCCAGACATTGATAATCATTACGAGCTCATTCCTAGTGCAGCTCAACAAGCCAGCGGCGTAGCTAAACCAATCACTGCAACACCTGTTATGCCCAATGGCAACGAGCATGAGTATAGTATTCTCTCACCTTTGGAGCCTAGAAAACTGACTTTTAGCAGCAATAACAAAGAACTACAACCTTGGGCTGACACGGCAAACAATCAGGTAAAAATACTCACCACATGCAAACTTGATTCCCACTGCGATATCCAAGGCTGTGTCATGGTAAAAAGCTAAAACCAGTTCGCTCTTTTGCATGGACATGGTATACTGAGCAACTTCCGTAGTCAGAATGCCAACTTGTGTTCTATATGTAGCAACTTCGCCAACCCACGTAACAACTTAAATTGTGCAGCTAACAGTATAGCAAAATCCCTTAGTCATAGTATCAACCTGTATTGTCATGAACAACAAATTTTGTTGTTCCAATACCAAAACTATGCTTTGCAAGTAGCAGCTTCTGGTTTACCTAGTGTTGACGGTCCTTAGACCCAGTTTTTGACCGTCAATTAGCTCTATAAATAAGGAAGAACTAACACTTGTCACTTGCATTTTGTTATCAAATAACCTATTTCCACGTGTACCTCTAGATTTGGATGTGCAGGTGGAAAACAGGGATTTCCAGGTGTAAACAAGGCCCAAGGCGACGATTCCAACACGTCCATCAAACGACGCTCGCCGCGGGAATATAATTCAAGGATTAAAGGCCCAGAACCACTCAGAATATCAACTGAGGCCACGCACCTGGAAAAGAGGCTAAAAGGCCGAGGGGAGCCAACCTACAAAAGCCCAGCCCAGGGGGGGCCAGGGCCAGGTCGGCCGACCCCCAACCCTAGGTCGGCCGACCTGACAGGGAGGCCCCCTGGGTCCATCTTTCTAAGGCGGTTTGCAACCGACTTCAGGAGGTCGGTTCCACCTGCAATCAATGCCACCGACCTACGGAACCGCCTCAATTCCACCGCCTTTGAGGGCTATAAATAAAGGGGTACCCCCTCCCCTTGGAGGACACACAACACAAGAGGCTCATTCCCTCCTCCACACATCCAGAGCTAGGGGCTCTCTAGTTAGGCTTAGGCTGAGTAGTTGGGCTGCCCTTTTGGCTCCCAAGTCCCTTGGAGAGTTTGGGGTATATTCCCTTGTATCCTTTTACTCTCTTTGTAAGACTTATTTCTTTATCAATGGAATATCATCGTTCTTGTAGTAGTTATGTGCTTATGCTAGTTCATCGTTCATCCTTGATCTTGGATGAACGTTCTTCGTTCGTTCATGTTCGTTCATCGTTCGTTCATCGTTCATCGATGTTCGTTCATGATCGTTCATCGTTCGTTCGTCGTTCGTTCATACTCGATCATCGGTTAACGATGATTGTTCTTCATCGTTCATCGTTCGTCGCTCGTTCTTGAGCGACGAACGCCTATGCTTAACGTAGTGCTAGCTTTGATCCTTTGTCTAAGTAATCGCTTGCTAGACCTAGTTGTTCCTTTTGCTTAGTCATCGGGTCCATTGTCTTGCAAGAGTGCTCTAGGTTTATCGCCTTGCGAGGTGCCTCGAGGGATCTAGAGTTGTGGTTAGTTACGCTAGCATGGTGCTAGGGCTTCCTTTCCACCCTTGGATGCGTGTTCGTGCCCCACGGTTTGTAGAGGTAGGCGGCAGGTGGTGACAGCCCTGTCCGTCCCTTGTAATCCTCCACGTTCGGGTATGGCGTAGGAGTATATATGAAATGTCCGGAGATTGGGGCAGACTCTAATCGCTGGATCTCCCGATGATGGCTTGGCAGTAGAACAGCTTAGTCTTGGCTTGTGTGCAGCTTAGGCTATAGGTAGATGCTATGGACGCTACTTGACGATGTACATTAGGAGTAGCAGTTCTTCTTACTTAACCTCAGTCTAGCTTAGAGCCGCCTCTCGCCTTTTATCAGAGAGTGGAAATGCCTGCTGTGTGTGTCGCACTATCCTCTATCCATACATTGCCTTACCCCTGCATTTGGATATTGGTTATGATCTATCATTTGTAACACCATGAGTATAAGTACACACTTGTCAACCACGTCTTCCTTTGGAAAAATATAAATAACGATACCCTGGAATACTCTCGGGTGAAATGCTACAACGGGTTATCCGTGCGCTTGCGGATTATCTTTTATGATTAAATACTAATAATACATATCTGGCACTCGTTGCTAGTTGTGGATTATTATGTATCCTAAGCAAGTAACTTAACCCCAGGTATTTCTGGCGCCGAACCGGGAATATTCACTCTAGGCCTAACCAGCCTAAGGTGGTGTTTTCTGTTTGGTGTAAGAAATACCAACACCTAGCAACTTAGTCAATATAACTAGCAACTTGCATCCCGCATCTAGCAACTTTTTTTAAAAAAAAAAATCTTAGGTCATTGCCTGCTTCATTTATATAGCTCATCTAGCAACTTTGATTTTTATAGTAACATCAGCTTCAAACTCATTACCAAGTTCCATGGATTTTATTTAGTGACCAATTACTTCTGTTGTTAATTTTGTAGCTCGAAGGACAAGGTGAAACCAACCTTGAAAGCATGGAAGCTTCAGAAGCTGATAAGGAAAATTCGCATTCAAATGTTGCTCCTGGCCAGCTGAGTCCTAATTCAGCGCAACAAGCTAAGGAAATAACTGCTACACCCATTGTGCCCTATGAGTCAACTCAGTCAAGCGATGCCTCGCCTTTGGAGCCAAGGAAGTTGACTTTCAGCAACAATGACAAAGAACAAGAACCTGGAGCTGAAACCGAAAACAACCAGGTAAAAAAGAAACCTCGCCCTGTCATCTTTTTCAACTTTTTCTACATTTCTATTGAAACATCACATGTTCCTGTGAACTATTCACAGATCAACAATGCACAACCTGCTTGTTGTTCTTTGTTATTGTTAATTTTGGTTTTTATATAGCTCATCTAGCAACTTTGTTTTTTATACTAACATCAGCTTGAAACTCATTACCAAGTTCTATGGATTTTATTTAGTGACCAATTACTTCTGTTATTAATTTTGTAGCTTGAAGGACAAGGTGAAACCAACCTTGAAAGCATGGAAGCTTCAGAAGCTGATAAGAAAATTTGCATTCAAATGTTGCTCCTGGCCAGCTGAGTCCTAATTCAGCGCAACAAGCTAAGGAAATAACTGCTACACCCATTGTGCCCTATGAGTCAACTCAGTCAAGCGATGCCTCGCCTTTGGAGCCAAGGAAGTTGACATTCAGCAACAATGACAAAGAACAAGAACCTGGAGCTGAAACTGAAAACAACCAGGTAAAAAAAAAAAACCTCGCCCTGTCATCTTTTTCAACTTTTTCTACATTTCTATTGAAACTTCACATGTTCCTGTGAACTATTCACAGATAAACAATGCACAACCTGCTGATAGCGATGAATACGAAAGACAAGATTCCCCACTATGGACCGTTTCTCTTTTTGATAAAGTCGTTGAAGATGCTGTGCTAAAACATACTAAGAGCAAAGCTGCCGCACAACATCATGATATCATTGATGTAGATGAAATTCAGAGCCCAGCTATACCTGTCCGACCTCCAGACCCACCCAAAGACGTTCAGATAATTGAGTTGGACAAGGATCAAAGCCCTCTTCCACCTCAGGAACAAGCAACAAAATTGAACATTGGGCAGCCACAAAGGCGAGCAAATCTGGTTCTTGATGATACCCGCCCTTGGGGTCAGCGGATAATAAAAAGATCAAAATTTCAACGGTCACCATACATAGACTATGAAGCAAAAAAAATGTACCACTCCACGACTGCAGCTGAAAAATTCTATGCCAAATTATGCAAATACGCACTGAGTAACCATCCAGACAGAGGGTAAGAATCTTTTTAAACTTTTCAGGATACATGGGAAGCGATTAGAAAACTGCATTGGATTTCCTACTATTCAAAGAGCTAGTTGTCCCTTGAATGCTTTTTTTGTTGCATGCCCATGTTCAATAAGTAGCAACGTTTTGCAGTCCACTGAACAACTTCATTTGTGCACCTAATGTCTTATGCAGTACGAGATTTAACTAGTTTTATATAGCAACATTACATAGTAATATCTATTGTCATTACCTACTCTTTTTTCCCCCTTTTCATTCCAAACCCAACAGGAGAGAAGTTTTCATCGGACTACAAGTCATGGTTACTCTTGGTGAATTGGCTGATAGCCTAAGGCCTTTAGGGAAAGTTCTCCCAGGCGTAGCTGAGATGGGCATCCAACTTTTATCAGGAGCCTTGCCCGAGTCATCAAGGAAAAAAAAATCTTATCCTCATATGTTGGTGTAAGTTTCCGATACAACAATTGCATAGATAAATGCAGAAACTTGTATAATGTCTCTCAAATACTCTGGAAACTATAGGAAGTGCAATAACAAGCTTTTTTTATTTTGCTGAACACGAGTGCCACTACCTTTTTATTTGCTGAATATGAGTTTTATACCATATTGGAGCAACTGTGCTGCAACTACCATTCGATTTCCTTTTCTTTTTCTCAACCTTCACTTAAAGACTTAGTTCATTCAACAGCTAAACCTGGTAACAAGGGATGCACCATACAATGATAGTGTTAACCAGCATCTAGCCTACAATGAGCAAGATCGACTTGACAAGAAATATGACCTTGTAAGTCCCTTACGTTCCTCATATATATTTAATTTTGGAAAAGTCTATCTACCTACTGGTAGCTAATTCGTGCAAAACACATAATCTCTTGTTGTTACTTTCTCTATCATTTACTTGGTTTTGTGTAGCTGATGCATTTTTTCCCTGTCATCATAGATCTTGATTCCAGTTCCCCAAGTAGCTCCAGGCCAAGAAGCACCCCTTTCTAGCGCCCATTGGTTTGTTGTGTGTCTCAACCTGAGGGCTCAAAGATTTGAAGTACTTGATCCACTTAGAGCAAACTCAGATCAGTCCTTAACTGAAGCTGCAGCAAGGGTTATATCCAAAATAAAATCTTTATGGTTTACGAGTTTCAGGGATGTTGAAACTTCTAAACCTTCGATCTACAACTACCCAGTGGTTTACGTTGACGCTCCTGTGCAAGAATACAGGTAGCACATCTGACCTCCCCACTCGTTTACAGCAACGTATACATTAGTTGCTTTATTTAGTATGATATACAAACTTTTGTATTTCAACAAAAAGAATGCTGCTATAGGATCCAGCATTAATAATAAAATACTAGTTGCTACAAAGTTCACCATGGCTTCCCATGAAATGAACACCCTGCCTCACTTTAGCTTGGAATACTAAGATAATACGCCCACCTCCAGTATGAAATTAAATGATGTCTCCTGCCAACTTATATTATGTCTGCTAGTTATGTCATCTCACTAGCATGTATGATACCAGCAACTTATGCACTCATTATTGCTGCAAAGTTCACATCAGCTTACTATGAATGAACATTCTGCCTGACTTTAACTTATTATGCAGTTGTGAGAATGCAATTTACATGCTAAAGTATATTGACCTTTGGACTGGACAAAAAATACGAAACTTTGGACAGGAAGATATGTCTGTCATTCGAAAGATGTTCGCATACAGCAGTGTATATTCCAAGTACAACGAGGCTGAATGGAAACCATTTTTTTCATAGGGTATTTGCTCTAATTCACATTCGTTAAGATAATTTACCTATACCTTTCTTTTTTTATTGCTCCTCTTAACCAGTTGTTTTTTACAGCTATGGGAAACATACTTCTTTATTGCTCCTGAAAGGAAGAGGAAACTTCTATACTTACTCTAACAACTTATGTGCCAGTTATATCATATCTGGTTCTTAACCTAACAACTTATTGCAACTTATGTCACTAGCAACTTCTCTAGTTCTACTTGCAACTTATGTAATCTTGGTAGCAATTAATGCTGTCGAACTAGCAACTGTGATCCGCAAAACAGATTCTACTAACCCGGAGAGTGATTCTACCAACTTATGAACTGATCATAGCAAGTTATATCGTGCCATTATCAATTAGTCATGTGAAACTAGCTACTGTGATGCTCAAAACAGTTTCTATCGAGTTATGTACCTGTTCGCGTTATCTTAGGAACTTTTGTACTGAATCTGGCAACTTATATAATCTCGCTAGCAGTTACTCCTGTGCAACTAGCAACTCTTACACGCAAAACGTGTGATGCTCAAAACAGTTTCTATCGAGTTCTGTACCCGTTCGAGTTATCCTAGAAACTTTTGTACTGAACCTGGCAACTTATACAATCTCGTTAGCAGTTACTGCTGTCCATCTAGCAACTCTTAAGCGCAAAACGTTACTATGATGCGGAAACTAGCAACCCAAGTTTTCATCCTAGCTACTTTTCATTGATTCTATCAACTAAAGTCATGCCTCTACAACTTGGTGCCATCTTACTAACACCCTGTCGAATGATTCTAGCAATTTATGTACATTTTTTAGCAACATATGGAACGATCCTACCAACTTCTTGAGTGATCCCAGCAACTTCTTCACTGATTCTAGCTAGCAACGTTTGCCATATCACTAGCAATTAGTGGCGTGCAACTAGCAACTTTGCTGCGCAAAACAGACTGCCAACCTCGCCTGCAATCAACAACAAACCAAACATATGTGGCTTTTTCCCCGAATTTGATCCTAGCAACTTACTGTATACAATACGGAATTTTTCTCAACACAACAAATGACTCGATCAACAAAGCCATTCAGTGTATATTTTTGTAGATTCAATGACTCCCAACATCTAAATAACTCCTCAAAATGCAAGGTTAATAATTGCAGAATGTGTACTAATCAAAACAATGGGAGTTGACGGTGAACTCCAGCACCCTCTTGATTGAAAGGGCATCTTGGCATAGTATGGTCATCTTTCCCACATAGTTTGCATTTGTTCTTTTTTGTCTTGCGAACATTCATCCCTGGCTTCATCCTAGTGGTCTTGGGTCTCCCTTTTCGTGGTATAATTGCAGGGTCTTTGATAGAAAAGTTACTAATTCCAGTATTGACACCCTGCAATCCTCCAGTCTGAGGACCATTTGTTGCTCCTGCAACGCCTTCTTCTGTTGCCTTCCTTTGCACCCACGCCTTGGGCCGTATTGAGGACAGCTAAGATCAACTCCTCCTGACTCAGAATATAACATTGATTGATCTTCAACTATGGTTTCTTGAATTGATTCCATTCCCAGAACACCAGCATCAGAGGCCACAGGCACCTCATGTGTAACAGCATCAGAAGATACAACAGGCTCCACATGCACGGCAGCTTCTGATCCGACACCACTTCTTCTTTTAAGCCTCGATAACTCTTCTTCTGCTGACCTAAAAAGCTTCTTAATAATCTGACAACCTTCCTCAGTTGAAGAGGCAGTGTCTGCAATTTTGGAGAATTCCCTACACATGTTTGAGTATCTCACTATTTTCTTTGACTTGTTGCTCATAATTCCAAATGTCTGCTGGTTCAAGCTGCTTTCTCTCACTATTTTCTTTGACTTGTTGCTCATAATTCCAAATGTCTGCTGGTTCAAGCTGCTTTCTCCAAGTAACGGATGCTCTTCCTCTGGTGGTTCTTGGCACCACCTCTGCTTGATGTAGTGTGCAGGAATCTTTTTCACTTTCAGTCTCTGAAATACAGTGAGCACATGAGCACACAAGATGCCATCTCTATCATACTTACAACACGTGCAGTTGTATTTCTCCTCAACTGCATCCACTGTAACATGATACACAGTCATGCCATAGTGCAGTGCATATTTCGTGGGTGTAAGCCGATAGACTAGGCTGCCTAATTCATCAATATCGTAATATGTCATGAGCTGTATCTCTCCCTGGAACTTGTAGAAGATATTCCTTGTGTAAATACGCCACATCTGATCTTCAAAGTCATATCCACTCTGAAGACGAGGCTGCTTTATGCTAGTTTGTGCTTCCTTCTTCTCCTCTGCACAGAATATCTTGTCTTGAAGTTTTTGGTACTGCTGCACAAAATTGAATTCATAGGATTTAATTGAATTCATAGCGTTTCAGAACGGCATTGAATCCTTCGCTCCTAGCTGTTGTCTGCAGCAACAAAAAAAGTTGTTATTTATTTGTATTCATTAAAAGACTACAAACGCCCATATCTACAAAGTTTAATAACAAACAGAAATAACAAAAACAACCAATACCCATTATGTAAACCACACCATACGAATGGCAAGAATAGTCCCATAGACCCATATGCCTTCCAATTCTAACACCACAAACAAAAAAAATCATTCTTCCACAAGCCACAGCTACACATGGCAACTATAATCCAATGTACAGCAACTTTAATATCACAGAGAGCAAACATTTCGCAACATGTGCCAACTTTCAACACATACTCTTCAACACTTTTTAGCAAGAAATAGCAGCAGAACTTATCAGCTGCAGATTGCGTAAGAAAAGTTTACCTGGAGGAATGGGAAGAAATCCTTCATGGTAATATGCCGGCACAAAGCGAGCTCTCAATTCATATAGATGCTTGAAGTGCTTATTGTCATGCAAGCTATATTTTGTCAACATCTGTTCCCATCTATACTCAAATTCTTCTATCGATAGACTAAAATTCATCAGATCATTGAATTCCTTGTCGAGGTCTTCCTTTGCGTTGAGCAGTTTAGCCACTTTGATCTGGAATTTGCTTATGATGTGCCACCTGCAGTTTCGGTGCACGGTGCCAATGAAAACCTGAGCAATTGCTGCTGCCATTGCAGCGTCCTGATCCGTGATAATATTCACTGCAGCCACACCACCAACTGCATCCAGGAATTGCTTGAACAACCAGGCAAAGCTTTCAGTTGTCTCATCGTGTAAAAATCCACAGCCAAGTTGCACAGTTTGCCCATGTCGGTTTATGCCAATAAATGGAGCACAAGGTAAGTTGTACAGGTTCGTCATGTATGTGGCATCAAAAGATATGCAATCACGATACAACCCATATGTCTTGCGAGCTGTTCCATCTATCCAAAACAAATTCGTGATCCTGTTCTCTTTATCAACATCAAACTTGTAGACAAAGTCAGGATCACTCTTCTTAATCTCCTCAAAGTAACTCAAAATTGAAGCTACATCCTTCCCCCTTATACCAGCCCTTGCTGCTGTCCTAAGATTGTCCATATATTTCTCGATATAAGGACAGTTTTTCCTCCCCCCATACAGTTCTGAAATAAGCTCATAAGCCCTACTGGTCTTCATTTTGCAATCATACATCATCATTATAAACTTCTTTTCATCTTCCGGAATATCCCGATGTGCAGCCAAGTACTTTGTTAGCGAGAAATTGGTCACGCAAGGATGATTGTGCTCACCATTGTATTGGATGATCTCCCACAACTTCAACCCTCTTCTTTTCACAACTAGGTATCCGGGGCAATATGTTCTTTCCACATAATCTCTTCGCCGAAGCTTGACAACACGCCCAGTCTTGCTCTCAGTGTTCTTCCCAGACTTGTGACATACAAACCTCACCTTGTCCCGCTGATTATCACCAGCAGCGTTACGCGAAGTAGCAATCCTTATGGCAAACCCTGCAAGCAAGACGTACCAGGAAAACTTCAACTACAAATTTCAGAACTAATGTAGCAGAGTAATAGTAACCACATTTGCAAAATTTTTGGCAGCAAAAAGTTGTTTGGCAAAACATAGCCTCTAAAGCTGCTAGGAACAATTGAAAGTCCACACAATTTCCCATTTCTGCTATCACATACCTTTATGGCGAGCGTAACTCTGGTAGTACTTCTGCGCAGCCTTCCACGAATAAATGTTTGTGTTAGATATGGTTCCGGCGGTGTGGAAATTACTTCTGCACCATCTTCATCGTCACTATCTCCAGATAATGTGTCACCAGTGTCACCAGTGTCAATTGTTTTTTCTTCTTCAGTTGCTGCCACATGAGAACTGGGTGCAGTAGTATTATTTTCTGCAGACACCTCTAACAAATCTTCAGAGGAATAGCACTATGGACCGGATCAGCAGGAACCAAGTAATCTAAATCATCCACACTAGGTGCATTGTTGATCAATCCTTCATTGTCCAACTCAGGGAGAGGAAAATTCAAATCGAGACCACATATAGCTGATGTTGTCTGCAACCTAGGATAAAGGTACACTCATATCAAGAAAACATGACTCATGACAGAAGCCTCATATGGCAACAACTCATAACAATTCTAGAGCAACTTCTTTCATATTTAATGCAACTTCCCTAAAAAGAAGTAACTGCCTTCTGCTTGCTGGCAACTTTTCGATTCAAGTTCAGATGCACAATTTCACATTAGGGTTACCTAGGCTTTGAAGAGCTAGCAACTTCTACTACATTACCATCAACTCGTAGATCAAATTGCACTAGACAATGCAAAAGATCTTTCAACAGCTTCAGGTGAAATCGAATTTACCTAATCGGTTCAGGTGCTCGAGGTGGTTCCGCTGGGGCATGATCTTCTTCGTGCAGTCCATAGCTCTGGTGGCGGACCTGAGTCACCGCACCTTCAATCAACGGAAGAGACTCGCGGGATAGGCCTTGAGGTTTCGTGGCGCAGAGATCCTGAGGCGCCGCATCGGATCCACCGGTATCAGTAGTGGCGGCGTCTTTGATGCTCAGAGAAGGAGGCTTCGTGCCTAGGCGGCAGCCCGCAGGAGGAGGCGGCGCGCTGGGGCGGCGGCCAGTAGGAGGCGCGCCGAGCCGGCGGCCCGGAGGCGGCGCGCCGGGGCAGCGACCCGATGGCGGCGCGCCGGCGAGGACTGTAGGAGGCGCGCCGAGCCAGCGGCCCGGAGGCGGCGCGCCGGGGCAGTGACCCGATGGCGGCGCGCCGGCGAGGACTGTAGGAGGCGCGCCTAGCCGGCGGCCCGGTGGCGGCGCGCCGTCGACGTGTGGAGGTGGCGCGCCCGCGTCCATACCTGCGAAGCGCCCGTGTGGAACGGAAAAGAGGTCGCCCGTGTGGAACGGAAAAGAGGTTCCACCGTTTTTCCACTTCTGGGTGGTAGCTGGATCCTCCGATCTAGCTACCGGTAGCCCGTTAGTGGCTTCCATATATATAATTGAGGAGAAAAAGGAGCCACCACGTTCGCTCTAATATGCTAGAAATTCCCACGTTAATCCGAGAAAATAAGAAGAGAAAATTACCCACCACTGCCATTACGAAAATTTGTACCTAAAATACCCTTACGTATTATTTGTAAGTTACCCACCACCAGCTGCCCCAATACCGATTGCCGGATTGGATTATTCTAACCAATCAATCGTTAGATCACCAGGTGCCCCGATTGGCCAATTGGATTATTCCCGGTATGATGTTGCGGCAGGGAATATGTTGCTGCAAGGAAAGGCAGGGTACCAGGCACGCACAAGACAAAAGTTCACATGGAGGATCGTGTTGTGCTGCCGTAACAATTTTGATTGGGCCCGTGCATGCGCGTTGGCAGTTCGGCATGACTTTCCAAGGTTCAAAGACGTCTATCATGAATCATTATTTGTGCCAGGCAGTTCAGTGATCCATGTACGAGACGCACACAAGCAGCTTATGCAAGTTCTTAATTGGACAATGGAGTCGGGCACAGAAAATTAGACAGATGTAACTTGGATTATGAAGTAATCGCAAATACGAGGATACGGGTACAAGCATCAATAGTGTGTCATTGGCAGCCTCTATGGCTGGACTATGAGGATTCAGATCTAATCATTAACAAAGCAGACAAATTTGGTAGGATAGACTCATTAATTTTTGGATGCAACGATCTGATCTGATTTGCAAACAAGGAATCGAAAGGGAAGATCAATGTAGCAACAAAGTTTGATTTAAGTAAAAGAGACCAATCCGGCAACCAGGAACGGTCAGAGCACAAGTGATCGACGGCCTTAATTTTAACAGAACATTGGTAAATTCAAGTACTCAATAATTTTGGATGCAATGATCTGATCTGATTTGCAAACAAGGAATCGAAAGGGAAGATCCGTCTAGCAACAAAAGTTTGATTTAAGTAAAAGAGACCAATCCGGCAACCAGGAACAGTCATAGCACAAGTGATCGACAAGCCAGGGGGCAGGGGGTGACAGACCAATGGGAACACGATGAGTATCAGGATGGTGCTCCCAGACGTGCCACACGAAGAGCCCTCCGGTGAGGAGCAAGTGCAATAGATAGACACAATGTTAGCTTCATGCAACGCGATGATTGTGTATTGCAGGCTCCAACGGTCATTGATGCTAGGCTTGCATGTAGGATTCGGAAAGTTATATTTGGTACAGTAGTGATGAAATGTACAAAGGGCATTGGCAAGTGCGGTTCCCTCAAAAAAAAAAAAAGTGCGGTTCTTGCCGAAATTTACTCTAGAAAATAAAAAAATGAGGTGATGTTACAGCTATCTTATGAGTGTTGCAACTGGTTTAATTGGCATCACTAACATTCCGGAGCTCTCTTGCGATATAATAAATCATGTATATAACGCATTCACCTGGAGGCAAACCATTAATTTACATTTTCAAAATAGAATTCTTTTATGATGAATTCATTGCCTCCGTTGCATTTGTTTCACTTATATGTTTTACTTCAAACAGAGCTAGGTTATATATATTAGGTTAAAGTGTGCACATTATGTAAATGGAATGTGGAATGCATTTAATCTTAAATCTTAAAATGTTGCATGTTCGTCGTAGTATCATTCCATATGCTTATATCGTGTGTTTAAGCATTTATTTGAGATGATCTGTATTTAAAATAATGCTGTGAAGAATCATAAAAAAAGGAAATCTAAGATTGACTTCATCTATATAACAAAACTTATAGTTTTTATAAAAATATCTTCAAAAATCTTGACATCTAGCCGCGCAAACGCGCGGGCAGCCTTCCTAGTTGTTCTAAATCGGACAACTTTGAAAAAAAAAAAGCATGTTTTGATCTAAAGCACAACTTTCAAAAAAATTAATTTCAACTCTAGAATCCAAATTTGGAGATGACATATCCATCATCAACTGCAGTATCTTCACCATGCTAAGCATGTAGATTGTAGAGCAGTGATATCTGTCATAAAAAGTCTTGATCTCACTCGTCAATCGTCCGCTTTGAGAAGAGCCACGCTGCAGGCACAAGCTCCTCCACAAACTATGAAATTGTTTCTCTTTTTTATATTTCATTTTTTTTATCTTGCATAGAATAGTTGAGCCATGCCGACACCCTTTCCCATGTGAAGCCTTCATTATTGTTCAGAGTTGTAAATATGAGACATTTAGCTTTAAATACTGCAAGGTGTATGCAAGAAGCATCCATAAAAAAAAAAGACCCCTCATTCAGATATTCTTCTTTTTTTTTTTTTTGCGAAAAGGGAATTTTATTAATATTGAAGCACATTACATCCCCTGATTACAAAAACATCCCAATCAACACAAATCCATTGATGGGAGACAAGAAACCTTGAAAGAGCCATAAATTCCACCATCTAGGATCACCATCCCAGACAGATATGCCACGGACGAAAACTCCGATCTGAAAGAACACGGCCAACTCACCATCCACCACCGCCATCCTCATCTCCGACGGGGGAAAACTGAAACCCAACCCTTTCGCAAAAGAGGGGTAGACCAATATTCCACATGCAGGTACGAAGAAATCGCCGCCGTCGAGCCTGTAGCCGAGCCCATCGTCGCCTCCTTCATCATATTCGCAATGGGAAAACAAAAATCCGAGCAACATCCAGAAGAATATCGCCGGAAACCAAACTCTCACTAGCCCGCAGCCATGGTCAGAAAGAACCACAGCTAGACAAAGGAGGGGCCGGAGTACCTTATTCATGATCGACGATGACACCTTTGCCTTGCCATCACCGCCTGAACACTGAGCCCACCATGTTCGTGCTGTGGAAGTTGCCGCCACCGCCGCCGTCTTCGACGCCGCCGTTGTCGTCTTCTTCCCCAAACCCGCCATGGAAGCACCTAAACCTAACCCTAACTAGAAAAACTAGACCTCAAACCTGACAAGCACCACCCAGCCGCCCACGCCCGACCCGAGAGGCAGCCTTCTCCTTGCCGGCTGGCGAGGAAAGGCGCCCTCAGGGCCGCCGGCGCGAGCGGCGGGTCAGATTCCTGGTGGCGGCGGCTCTGTCGTGGGCTGTTGGCGGCGGACGAAGTCCCCTCACAGGCCTCTCTATAGTCTATACTCCATTCAGATATTCTTCGACCCGACAAGCAGCAGCATGTTCGAGGCATTGGGCCTGGGAGACGTCAGGAAGCTCACGGGTATCATTTCCGTTCATCTAGTGGGTACCAAACATTTTTTTTTAAAAAAAACGAGACGTAGGAGATAATGTGATTTACAAATTTAAACTTGTTACTATGGGGTTTCCATTTATATCCAGACTATTCACATAAATTAACCTATTCACTGATTCTTCTCTACAATTAAAATCCTTCTCAGATGCTACATCTGCTGGTTGCACCAACCATGCCTGAGAGTAGAGGAGCAATCTGACATGTTGCCAGAAGAATGCTGTGCGGCGCTGGCTCCACGGCAATTGCGTGGCTCCGGCGGTGGAAGGAGAGGATCGGCCACCGTGTCCAACACATCGTAGGCGCCAGAATGGGTGGAGAGCGGTATCTCGTGACCGACGCTCCTCCCCTCAAACTAGAATGTAGCTCACCTGCGCCAGCAGAAGCCCCTGTTGACGCGCTCTGTCCAGGCTACCGTTGCCTTGCCTGTGTGCACGGTTCTAGCAAGCCATCATCCAAAAGAGGTCCCCAACGTCCTCCATGGGGGTACCACTTTCCTCTGAGCCGACACCGCTCTTGCCTAATTGATATGCCTCTTTGCTCAAGAGAAATGTAGTTTGGATTAGGAAAGGTACCTTCAGTATCTTACAAAAAACTATAAAATACCTCGTAATAAACTCAGTACGTACTAATTAATGAGACGGGTAACAACTCTTGAACCTATATAAATCTTAAAGTGGGAGCGGATTTTGGAATGTCTACTCTCTTTACCTTTTAAGTGCAAAGTCTTGATGCAATATTCCATTGAGGAAGTTTAAAGTGGGATTGCATACATCAATTCGAACTGACTGCCTTGGTTTCTTTGTAGAATTACAAATTGGTGTTTGTGGGAAAACACCACACCTGACCTTAATAATGAGTGCTGAATGCTCTCCCGCTATTCCCTCGTTAAAATCATGTCATACATGCATCATTTCAACACGTATCATTGCTAACTATGTTAACCAAGCCTTGTGTTTCTTGTCCAGCCAAACCGATACCCGCTCACCAAATTATAATTTATCTGCTCATGTGTGGTGCCAGTTAAGTACTGAGCATGCTGTAGTGTACCGTTTGGGAATGGGTGGCACGAGGGAAAATCATTTGAGTCAATCAGCAACCAATACATCTGCAGCACAAGGAACTCCAGCGGTATATAGTCCAGATCGATCGGTATCACAAGTTGCCTCGCCGACGCTCGGCGCAGAAGCAATGGTACCGAGTCTTCATCCTATTAGAGTGCAACGTGGATGGCGGCTGCCCACCTGGGCGTCATGTCGAAGTGGAAACACGGAGAAGATCTGGAGGAGGACGATCGATGCCGTCAGGCGAGACATACCAGAAGATGGCAGAATGGATGTGGTCGAGACTTACATGTAGAGCAATCTGCCATGACGGCCATGGCGTGTCGGAGAGGCGGCGAACAAGGCGAGATACTGACAGATAGTTGCAGCGTTACACGGGCACGTGAGTCCAGTAAGTTGAAAGTTGGTGACAAAACTAAAACCTCTATCTTTGTACTGCACATAATATACCAACAACCATCTAACAGATGCTAATTGGGGCTCCAACAGTGACTAGTTTGGGGGAATTAACATGAACAGGGGAGGCCGCATCCCTTAATTCGGGGGTAAACTCCAGATAAGAACTAGAAAGCACCATTGCAGGATCTTATGCCTACATACGTGAACTAGAAAGCACCATTGCAGTAGCTAATGTTAGTGTTCACATCAAGGCCTGCAAGAAGTACAGATTTCCATGATCATCACATGAATGGGTCGCTGTGATCGTACCCATGCAATCGGTGTCAAATATGTAGAATGGCTGTGCTAAACAAAATGTAGAATGGCAATGGATACATAAAAGTTTTGTATCTATCACTGCATATATTCTCATCAGCAAAAGTATGCTGGTACTATTATAGTCAAACTATATCATCTTAAATGGGATCCAGGGTAAACAAAATGAAAGAAAAAACTTGTTTTTGAGATAAGATGGTTTGTCATTTATATATAAGCATCACCAAAGTATTAATTATCTGCCCCCGCCCCCCCCCCCCCCCCCCCCCCCCCCCCCCCCTCTCTCTCCCTAGTCACCATTGTTTGGGAAGGTAAGCCCTTTCAAACAGGCAAGCATTGTTCAATCGTTCAGCTGATTTTTCATGGACTCACTTCTGTGTTGTTCTGCTGCTGCCACGGCAACAAAAGGGAGCCTGGCAGCTACAGTGACAAGAACAGCAGCCAGCTGCGAGGAATGAAGCATTTAGAGTAACCACAATGTTGCTGAAAAGCAGTCAATAGGAAATAAACAATAATACGTCTAGTCGATAAACATTATGCAAGTGATCCATAGCTGGTCCATAGCTTGTAGTCATCCGTAGCCCTATGGACCGTATGTAAGAAATAAAAAATTACTTTCTCTCGTCTGCCTCTCCTATTCTGTTCGTGAGATGGGGTAATGATGGTTGGAGGCAAGTGAACTTTTTGGGCGTGTTTGCCTGTCGGCCGCAATGCGCCACACCACGGCCGGCCTCGCCACACTTTGTGGCATCATTTTTCTCCGCCCCAGTCCGTGGCGAGAAATGGCCTCGAAAAGTGTGGCGTATGCTGCTCCAGGCGGGGAACCAAGCGGCAGCCTTTTTGCTGTGGCCGCCACAGCTGTGGCTGGCAAGCAAACACCCCCTTTATCCTGATCATCCCACCACTATTCCTTCACCATTGTGAGGATGTCTATAGCTATTGACTACTGACTTTGGGCCCACTCATATTGACCGGTTTGCCACATAACATAGCAACTTACACGGATAAATTGTTGCTCGTCAAGACCGCAAACGTGAAATATTGGAGTGACCAACAATTTATTTATTAAATTGTGTCATATTGAAGTGGGCAACAATTTATTTATTAAATTGTGCTAGCCAGGATTCGAACTCAAGATATCTTGCCCTGAAAGATGCATGCATCAGCCAGTTGACCCCTAAAGACTAATATGATAGAGAAAGGCAGGCAATGCATTTATACTCTAACACACATTATGCCACTTAAACTAAGCAGTAAACTAAGCAGTAAACTAAGCACTATATAACATCTAGAATGCCATAATTTGATACATTATCTCGTGAAACCCACATGGCATAAATAAAAACTATCTAGGAGTTGTGATAGATATGGTCATGTCATTGATACTGCATGACTGGGTAGCGGTAGTGGATGTCACTTCATTTCCTACCCTTACAAATATGCTGGGTGCTTTGGCTCAGCCAGGATCATAGTCTTGCTACTTAGCATTGCAACAACATCTAACATGGTTGGTCTATCAGTTGCATTCTCTTGAACACATAGCAGAGCAATGTTCATGCATCTCCTTATTTCAGCCAAGTTATGCATGGGTACCAATGATGTATCAATGAGTTCACTCCATCTTTCCTCTTCGTATAATTGCCATGCCTGTTTGTAAATTCATTACATAATTATTAACATAGATGTGATACCAAATTAACAAAAGCATGCTACATGTGTGCCAGTAAACTTACATATCCAAGGAAATTGATAAAATCTCCACATTCATGGCTATCAGAATTCCTTTTTCCGCTGAGGTTCTCAAGAACCAGAACACCAAAGCTGAATACATCAGATTTGATAGAGAAGAGGCCCTCGGATGCATACTCGGGAACCATGTAGCCACTGAAATGATGTTGTAATATATGCCCAGTAATTACGATATATGGTAGATCTGTGCTATAGATGTCCAAATAAAGTGATCAATTTGTGCTACACTTACTATGTACCGACCACTCTCCTTGTAGTGCTTTCTTCGGTGTTATTTGAGCTAAATATTTTTGCTAGCCCAAAGTCAGAAATTTTAGGATTCATTTCGCTGTCCAAGAGAATGTTGCTTGGTTTAAGGTCTCGATGTATGACACGCAACCGGGAGTGCTTATGCAGGTAGAGAAGCCCTTCTGCTATCCCATCAATTATATCTAGGCGTTTGTTCCAATCCAATAAAGTTTTTCTAGTTTCATCTGCTTGTGCATCCCCAATTGAATGTTAGTATATATAATAGGAAACAAACAACACTGTACTGAGAAATATGGAAAAGTTTTCATGTGTCTTGGGACATCTAGTCTCCTTGAGAGCAGATAAATTAACATGTACGTACCAAAGATAAAGAAGTCCAAGCTTTTGTTTGGCAAGTATTCATAGACCAAGATTTTCTCGTCTCCTTGAGAGCAGCATCCCAAGAGCTTAACGAGATTTGTGTGCTGGAGTTTGGCTATGAGTTGTACCTCGTTCTTGAACTCCACGAAACCTTGTCCTGAATGTGAAGCGAGCCTCTTAACAGCTATCACAACTCCATCGGGAAACTGACCCTGTGAAACATATAAGAGTAGCATTCAAAATTCCTTCAGTGCCAACGCAGGATGTACTTATTTGCCGCAACCAGGTTCCTTTATTTGTTTATGACGCACAAGTGAAGCAATTTATTTGCATGCAGTTTTCATATATAGGAATGTCATATATATGCTGAAAGTGAAAAATTGACAGGAAGGAGTGGAGTATGTATGACATTGTGATATTTACTTTATATACGGGGCCAAAGCCACCTTCCCCAAGTTTGTTTTCTTCAGATAAGTTATCTGTGGCATCCAGTATCTCATCAAAGTCGAAGACCGAAAACTCTGAGAGCTCGGCTTCCATTTCCCAATCCAGTCGCTCGTGTCCTCCTTGCTGCTGCAAGTGGTTGTTGTTGGTACGCTTGTTTCGTCGTAATAATCTGACATTGCCTGCACAACGGTAAGAGAGATTGGCCGGGGAATATACAAAATCTGATGAGCATACGAGGCCCATATATGCATCAGTAAGAACTAAGTAGTATAGTAAATAAATTAAATGAATCTCCGCACCTTTTCTTGTTCGCCGCCGCCGACAGTAAAAGACGACGAAGCAGAGCAGCGCCGCCACAGGAGGCGCCACGATCAGGGGAATCACCCATGGCCGCCGCCTAGCTCTCGTACTGTCGTCGGTGGTCGGAGCCGGCGGAGCCAGAGACGACGACGGCGTGATCCGGACCATGGAGGCGTTGTCATCGTTGAAGAACCTCATGCTCTCGTACCTGAGGTTGCAGCGCAGGACGAGGATGCGGCCTCCCTGGTACACCGACGTGGTGGCGTTGAGCACGCCGACGAGCCCCTGCAGGCAGGCCAGGCAGTCGGTCGCGGACAGGTCCGGCGTGCACTGCGCTGTGGAGTAGAGCGTCGTCCTGACGGCGCCGCTGGAGCCGTCCATGAAGGCAGTGACGAACCTGCCGGCCCTGGCAGCGGCCAGCTGGGCGGTCTGGTTGAGCATGTCGCGGACGCCGGCGCCCACCGCGGCGGCGTCGCGGCCGGGGATGCTCAGCTGGTACCAGGACTGGAACAGGGTGCTCCTGTCTTGATTATTACCAGCGGCGAGGATGCCGCTGCTGTCGAAGAAGCCGAGGAGGCAGTCGTCGTCGTACACGGCGGCGGCCTTGCCGCGGGGGCAGCTCTGCTGCGCGTACCGGAACGCGCCGGCCACGCAGGCGCTGCAGCCGGTGCGGTTGCCGGCCATGTCGCCGCGGCACAGCGCCAGCGCGTGCACCGCGTCGGGGGCCCGGCCGGCGGTGGCGTTGGCGAAGAGCTGCGCGGAGGAGGAGGTGTTGCCGGGGAGGCTCCTGGACAGGGACCCCAGGTTGCTCTGGTACGTGCCGTTGGCCGTGTAGTTGCCGGCGGCGTTGCCGCACACCGACCCGATCGCCGTGGCCCGCCGTGGCAGCAAGACGAAGCAGCTGCTAACTAGTAGCATCAGGATGTTGACGCCAGCCATGGCTGCCCTGCCCTGCCGACTCTGCTGTCTACTCGATCCGTAAGAGAGTAGCTAGCTCGATGGTGTAGCAATTTTGTTGCTTCCAGGCCAGGCCAGGTCACCATTATCTGTCACTTAGAGTCGCATGTACGTTACGCGGAATTGAAAATTCAATCAAATAATAAGAAATGTTCATTCGTTATTCATCAAATCATCATCGTACTGTAGTCTCCCCGTTGTCTGTTGCTTTCATTCAGCGGTTTGGCATAAGTCAGTCAACGCCCCACCGTACCCTACTTTGTAAACCATCTATCACGCCGCCACTGCACCAATTCATTTCTAGCATACATCATTTACTTAGGTCCTCTCTGAATTCAAAAGACTAATTGTTTGTTGACTAATTTTTAGTCCTTAGGACTCCAAACAAAACGACTAATTGTTAGTCCATCAGTCAGTCCAACCCAACTAATACGGACTAACGATTGCAACAAAACTTGAACAGATGACGCTGCCCCTTATTCTTTCCAAACATTTACAGACTAACAATTAGTCAGGGCACAATAGACATTTCCTTTTAGCTTGGACTAAAAATTAGTTGGAGCTCTAAACATGCAACTGACTAATTATTAATTAACTAATAATTAGTCAGCTAATTTTAGTCAGAGACTAGTTGTTAGTCCCTTGAATCCAAACATAACCTTAGTCCGTCGTTCGAGCGGCAAATATCTTTCCCCCAAAGAACGACAAGATATTCGTTGCACTAGTATGGTTGCCCGCGCATTTGCGCGGCTAGACTTACTATACTATTTAAAATATTTTTATATTATTATAGAAGTTTAACATAGTTTATTGTTATTACCTATTTTATACTCTATATTTATAAAATGGTAAAGAATAGATTGGAGAATTTCACCGTCCCTCAATTTGAGTCTGAGATGAGTCATCATTTATCTAACAATGTATTTGATTTTATTTTAGAAGTGAGCTTGGTTCAAACATGGCATGCTATACACCTAACATATATCATGGTAGAAAAAAAGAATGTGTCGTGCTACAAATAAATCTTTCGAAGGAAATATGTCATGCTAAAAATAAGATAATGTGCCATTCTAGATAGACATATATCGCGGTGTATTTTTATAATGGTGTATTTAGAAATCGAGATTAAGTGTTTATTGCACATTTTTATTATTCTAAATTTAGCTATTTGCTCATAATGGTATGGTTGGTAAATTAAAATTAGGAATTAGAGATGTTTTTAGCTATTTTTTATAATCCAACTTTAGTTTTTTTGGACTTGTAAGGGCATGGAGGGTAGTTTAGAAATATGTGGGAAGGGTATTTTCGTTATTCCTTATTATTCTAAATTTAGCTATTTTTTGACTCGTAATGGCATGGTGGGTAATTTAGAAATAGATGTGAGTTTTGGCTATTTTTTATTATTTCGAATTTAGCTATTTTATAAATATTTTAGGGGGTTTTCTGACTAATTGTTTCATAATAGCAGTGGTGCTTAATTTTCTCTTCTTATTTTCTCGGATTAACGTGGGAATTTCTAGCATTTTAGAGCAACGTGGTAGCTCCTTTTTGTCATCAAATATATATATAATAGATTATATTATTATTATAATACTATCATCAGGAGGGGTAAAAAAGAGAAGACAAAAATAAAAGGGATTATTGTGCTTCTACCCCTGATTTGCTTCTCAATTGCGATTTTACCTCTTTTTTTAAGTTTGCGATTTTACTCCTAGTTTTTCAAACTGAAGCGTGACTTTGCCCCTATCAGGGGTAAAATCGCAATATTTTTATTGCGATTTTGCCCCTGGTAGGGATAAACTTTGTCTTCGTTTTGAAATTTTAGAGGTAAAATCACAAATCCTAAATTTCAGAGGTAAAATCACAATTAGAAATCAAAACAGGGGTAATAACACAATAGCCCCAAAATAAAGTACCTACTGCCTCCAACATGACGCCAACTGCGTGCCATATGGCTCACGACACCCACCGCATACTAGTTTTCTGTTTTCTTCCAGGTCAGCATCGTACAGTGCATATCACTGTATGTCTGGAAAGAGAGAGATTTCATTCAGATAGCTCAGTAGGAGTCAACGCCTGACTTTTAAACCGTCAAACACGGCATCATCACAGGTTTCTTGTGCAAATGTATGGTATATATTTGGTCTCCTGCATCATCCTGCACGTTCCGGCCGGCCGGCGAGAATACAATATCTCACTTGTACCTGATAAATGACAGCTCTATTTGGTCATTCACTTTGAATCCTCAGATGTATACAGTATGTACCAGGCACAACCCTAGGGCCGATATCTAGACCTACCTTTAAGTTTGAATCCTTTGGATTAATCAAGAATTCAACAATGAACTATATTTATTGTGCATTATACCAGCATTGTAAGAAAACATTTATTGTGGTTTTAATTTTCTCTTCCCATCGTGCACAATGCATTTCATTCCAGTTACATCAGAAATTTCAAATTACTAGGCACGCCTATTTCAAAATACAAGTCACGTTTTGTTTTGGCACGGGTCTACAAGGCTATACTTTTGATTAATAGCTCCTATATTACTTTGCTCGTGCGTATAAGATCAACACTTATGTTGCATCCTATACTCTAGAACCTCTTATGTTGATCGGTGGTCATATATTACAAACTTTGCTTGAAACGTGTGCGTGACTTATAAGAAAAGAGTAAGGTGCACATTCTCAGTCCCTAAACTTGTCCACGGGTCTCATCTAGGTCCTAAAAATATTATTTTGTAGTTTCAGGTCGCTAAACTTCTCGCTAAACTTGTTTATTGGTTTGCCAGAGATTCAAAGCTTATTAATCAATAATTACTTATGTGGCAATGATGACTCTGTAGGATATATCTTAGTGGATCATGTCTCTTTATTTTGATTTATCTATCCCTCCTACCACTTTCTCAGAAGTGGTTCTCACTAGAAGTTTCATATGTTTACTAACCGTCTTGTGGAAGGGGGTAATAATACAAATGATGAGTTAGTAAAATTAGAATGAAATGGAGGCTATAGAGGTGACACATAGTCAAATTAATTAGCATTCATTAGATTCATTTGAACCTTGTAAGTTCAAGTACTGAAACAACAAATAAATAGTTTGAGGACATAGAGGATACCTTGGAACAAGTTTAGAGACCGCTGATTATTCTGAAAAGAAATATAGAGGGAGTAATTCAAACAAATAAAACTAGGTAATGCAACTAGTATCCCAACTAGGAAGCCTCTTTGATTCTCTCGAAAATGCACAATCAGACATTTGAAACAACACTCAAACTTGTGCAACTTATTTTATCGTTACTACTACACTTATTGTAGTGATACAGTAAAACCACGTTTGACACAAGAAAGAAATCTATCTTGGA
Organism: Eragrostis nindensis; assembly: GCA_012490785.1. Lineage (NCBI taxonomy): Eukaryota > Viridiplantae > Streptophyta > Magnoliopsida > Poales > Poaceae > Eragrostis > Eragrostis nindensis. The sequence continues at coordinate 344,938 of JAAXCT010000368.1, forward strand.
GTCGTAATGGATATGGTAACATCATTGATACTACAAGAGTCGGTTGCAGTCGATGCTTCTTCATTTCCCACCCTCACATTAAAATATGCTGGCTGCTTAGGCTCAGCCAGAATCATAGTCTCGTTGCTTAGAATTGAAACAACATCTGCCATAGTGGGTCGATCAACCGCATTCTCTTGTACACACAACAATGCAATGTTAATGCACCGCATCATTTCTACTGAGTGACTCTTGGGAACCAAGGATGCATCAACAAGATCAGCCCACCTTCCCTCTTCCCATAGTTGCCATGCCTGCATGCAATTTTGTCACACGGTGTAAGCTTAATGTAGTAGAAAATAAGCAAAAAGATTGCAAATTTTTTGTCTATAAACTCACATATCCAATGAGATTAATGAAATCGCCACACTGATGACTCCCGGAATTCCGTTTTCCGGTAAGGATCTCAAGAACAAGGACACCAAAGCTGAATACATCGGACTTGATAGAGAAGATGCCCTCTGAAGCATACTCAGGAGCCATGTAGCCACTAATGGTAGCATATAATAAATGTTAATTGCTGTAGATATAATGTTGACTTGTAATATAAATGTTCACAGCTGCAGGTATTGATATGGAACTTACTATGTGCCAACCACCCTTCTTGTAGTGTTTCCTTCCATATTGTTTGAGCTGAATATTTTGGCTAGACCAAAATCTGAAATTTTTGGATTCATTTCACTGTCCAAGAGAATGTTACTTGGTTTGAGATCTCTATGTATGACACGCAAACGGGAGTGCTTGTGTAGGTAAAGAAGTCCATGCGCAATTCCTTCAATTATTGCCAGAAGTTTGGACCAATCCAGTAAAGCTCTTTTATCTTCGTCTGCAGGCAGTCAATGAAATATTAGTAGAGAAACAGCTAAAGGATAATCCATAGTTAGCTAGATTATGAAACTTTATTCGTGTGAGCTGGCAGAATCCATGTCCTGAGTAATATTGAAAAAATAAAGAAAACTAAATGCATACTGTACCAAAGATGAAGAAGTCCAAGCTCTTTTTGGCAAGTATTCATAGACCAATATTTTCTCCTCTTCTTGAGAGCAACACCCCAAGAGCCTAACCAGGTTCCTGTGTTGGAGTCTGGCTATGAGCTGGACTTCATTTCTGAACTCGGTGAAACCTTGCCCTGAGTGTGAAGCAAGTCTCTTAATTGCTATCTCCAGTCCATCAGGAAAATGGCCCTGTACGTGAATGTTATTGAAAGAGTTAGGGTCATGCTGCAATCTAGATCAGTTACAGATTATCGTCGCTGATTAGGTTACCTTGTATACAGCGCCGAAGCCACCTTGCCCAAGTTTGTTTTCTTCCGCAAAATTGTCCGTGGCATCCAGTATCTGCTCGAAGTCGAACACCGAGAAGTCTGAATTCTTGCCGTCCAAAACTAGCTCGTCCTCTCCCTGCCCGTCCTGAGCACGCCTTGATCCTGCCTGTAGCCTCACCGCTTTACCTGAAGATATATATAATAAATATATTTATTTATGTAAACGAGATCAAATTACTCTGTCACTGCATGCTTATAATAAATAATTAAGACGACGGTGTATGACAAAGGAGCATCAATCGATCGATGTAATATTAGGAATTTAAGTAAGAGATGGATGAACTAACATACCTTTCCTGTACCTTTTGAACCACGGGGAGTAGAAGACGAAGCAGAGCGATGCCGCCGCCAGCAGAGGAACCACGACTACGGGAATCACCCACAGCTTTCTCTTGCGTTTGGTCGGAGTGGTGGACTGCGGCCCGATCCGCAGCATGGGTTGGCCGTCGTAGAACACGGAGGCCTCGTACCTGAAGTAGCAGCGCATGACATGGATCTGCGCGCCCATGCGCAGCGCCATGGTGGCGTTGATCATGCCCACGAGGCGCTGCAGGCACGCCAGGCAATCGCCGGCGGACAGGTCCGGCGTGCACTGCGCCAGCGAGTAGACCATCGGGAAGGTTGTGCCGCTGTCCATGGCGCCCGTGGCGAAAAGCAGTGGTGCCGTGCTGGCCGCCTTTTGCACGGTCTGGACGAGCAGGTCGCGGATGAGGCCGACGATACGGCCGGCGTCGTCGCCGGTGATGACGTTGACGTTCCACCTCTCAAAGGGATCATCATCCGTGGTGTTGGAAGGGGCGAGGATGTTGTCGCCGGAGTAGAAGACAGGACAGTCAGTGTAGTACGAGGCGCCCTTGTAGCACTCCTGATCCGGCGGTGTCTCGTTGAAGATTCTTCTGAAGGTCTTGGCGACGCATTCAGCGCAAGCGGTGTCGTTGACGATGTCGCCGCGGCAGAACGCCATAGCGTAGACGACGTCGGGAGCCCGGCCGACACTGGCGGTGGCGAAGTGCACGGGGAGGCGGAGGTGTTCTTGGGGAGGGTCTTAGCAAGAAGCTTAACGTTGTCGCAGAAAACGTCGGCGGCCGCCGGGAATGGTGCTGATGCCATCAGCACGGCGAGGAGGAAGACGACCACCTTCATCGTGGCTATTGGCTAACCGTAGTAACCAACAACGTAACCGAGATGACTGGATATAGCTAGGCCTGCCTGCTCCCTGTTTTTACCATCATAATATAGATAGAAGATGGTGCCCCGCGCCCTATGCTATACGATATCAGCAATTCGGATGACCTGGAAAACTTCCCTCGGATTTCCACAACCCTGACTTGTAAAAGGTTATATATCTAGCAATTAATTATTAAATATTAATAAACCAATAAACATCTTCCTCGCAAAAAAAAACCAATAAACATCAGATAGTTTACGTACGGATCGGGCGGGACAGAGATGTCATCATCGGTGTCATCTTCAGTGACCAAGCAACAATATTTTGAACATGCCAACAATGTATATAGATATTCCACAAATTTAACCATCTTGACTCCGGTACACGACCATGAATTCGTGGCTCCAGCCGGCCGGGACAGGAGATATTGGTACCCATCACCATCAACAACGACTGACTTAATATCTTGAAAACTTCAAATGCTCTATATCTGTCCCACCACTATTGGTTTAGAACCATGTATAGGACAATCACCAAATGTGTTAATAGATGCCCAAATAGCGGTATATATTATTGTTCACATTGGTCCATCCTATCGATCACTTTGAAGGAAAATGAAGTACAACACTATTAGATATGCAAATGGGAGTAAGCATGCAGTTCTAGAGGTGACAGGGTAGCACTACTAGTTTTGAAACTAAGAGTGTTGTTCATTAAAAAAACAAAAAAGAAAAAAAGGTGGCGGCTAGCAAGTCCGGCCCGCCAGCACGAGCCTCTGAGGAGGGGGTGTGTGCGGTCTTCTGAGGTGGGCGGCGGCGATGCTGCGTCGTGTAGGGCAGAGGGGCGACGTGCGGGGCGGCGCTGTCGAGGGAGTCAGTGAGGGAAGACGGAGAAGAGGAGGTGCGGAGGGGCGAGTGACAAAGGGAAGCTTTATTTATGGATCTTAGATGATTACATGAAGATGATACAATCATACTAATAAAACTACTTCCAGTCTTTTCATAGGAAGCACACGGTCTGTAGTAGTTATTTAGAGATAAAAATGGCAAGACATTATATATCATGCTTTTGTGAGCAATTTGAACCTAGCTTTTCTACGACTTGGTGGATCTAACTTGTGCATTTGAAGAAAACTCAACAAAGGGCGCATGTTTGAGGAAAAACGCAAAAAAAGGAAAACGAACTCCGAATCAAGACTTGGACTCAACCTTGCTGGGATGATAGTGAACCTGTACGAGCAAGGTCCACCAAAAAAAAAATCAAGGATTGAGGTCTAAATTTGCGAAGCACCGGAAGAACACCTCACATCCTTGGGGAAACGACAATGCAACTGTTCTGCGATGACTCATTGCTCCTTTAGTTTATTGATTGACAAATTTGAAAGGAGGGGAATAGAAGAACTTTAACAGCAAAAGGTAGAACCTTCAAGAGTGTCTATGCCAGTCATCCAAGAAAAATATATGAGTAAAAAAGATACGTACGTACAGATCAACCAAGTATTGTCCAAGTACTTGGGCCCCATTTGGCATGGATTGTCTAGCAGTTTTTCCACCAGATTTTGTAGTTGTACAAAAGAATAGCAATTGAGAAGCCAGAGCCAAGAATGAAATAGAGTCCCGGAGCCAAAAAAAAAAGTAGATTCTCGGACTCCTTCCATGTCTACACAATTGTTGCTGCTGTCGGATCAATGACTTAGTTTTAGTCTTTTAATTAGGCCCTATTTGCATGCAGGGACTAACAACCAGTCCCTGACTATATTTTTTTTGACGAAAATTACTATAAGGCCCTAACTAAAAATTAGCTGACTAATTCTTAGTCACCTAAGGGCAGGTACAAAGGTGTTGTCTTATAGTTCGTCTCATGCGTGACACGTAATCTTCAGACGGTCTATCAGACTATCTGTACAAAGAGTGATTGTTTTAGTTGTCTCGTAGTAATTACGTCTTTCCTTAATTTGTGGATGAGAAAAGGAATGTTTATGAGTTGCATGGCAACTAGAACTCGTACAATAGTGTGTAAGCCGTCTCATACTCCTAAATTTTAGCTCAGAGGTGGTTGCTTCGCAAAACAACCACCTCTTTCTTTTACCACCCTCTCTCTTCCACCTCATCAAAATCCTATGTGGCAATTGTTGGCGCTCATTATGACCACCTTTTAGTGCCAAATTCTCTTAATATATCTATGATGATTCACCATATTGTATTGATTATTGCCACTAATCATGACGTTTTGCTTCTTTAGTGTCTTTTTGTGTCTTTGTGTCATTTTAGGTGAAATACAACATATAATGCAAACGGGGCGATTTATCCATGAAACATGGGTCGAAGCTTCAGCCCGCGGCACCTCAAGCACTCCTCGGACGTCCATGAAGCCCAACACGCAAGGCCCAAACTCATTTGCTTGGTTTCCAAGTCTTCTAGAAGGCTCACCCAAAATATTCCCAAAATCTGGAGATTTTCGCGGGGTCCAGGACAGTAACATCTTGTGACGAGGATTTGGAGTTCAAGACGACCTCAAATGCAAATCCGTTGAAAACCAAAGTTGAAGATCTCGTCGAGAGCTTTCCGGAACACATATGGATGACATTATTTGGACTCCGGAGCTAGGAGATATGGGGCCCGCAATGAGTACTGCGCAGAGAAGTCTGAATCAGGACAGAATATCTTGCGACGCGATTTTGGGCATGAAGACGACGGAATCTGGAGATCAAAATAATACCAAAGTTGTAGATCTTTTCGTGGGCTACAAGATAGAGTCCAAGTTTGCTTTATTTGGAGTCCGGACGGTGGAGATATGATCTTTAGAAGGCGGAGCTGCGAAAAAGGAAAATTGAGTCCGAGTTGTACACGTCTCGTGCCGATCGGCACCATCCGTGTGCCGACCGGCACCGACCTAGATTGGGTGGAGGACGCCTCCAGGCACCTCCTACTACATATATGTCCCAAGGGACGTCCCCCTTTGTACGCATTGTCATATAATCAAAGTATTTCGAGTTGAGAGCTAAAACTTGCGGCGTTACGCCGCCGGTTTCACCATGTAGCCTAGTTGTCTAGATTTCTTCTAGTTGGCTAGTTGGAGGAGATGGCTAGGGTTCTAAGAGGAGTCAACCCACGTGGTGAAGCTCTAATTAGGCTCTAGTTAGTCTATGAATTCAATTAGACCAAGGTTCAAGAGCCGGATGTCGTCATCGTCACGGTAAGTGATGGTGATGATTTTCTATTCGCTTTATTGATTGATCTATCTTGTGTTCTTGTTTGCTTTCGATCTTGTTCCCCTCTATGTCTTTCTTCTTGTTGCAATTTGCTACATTCATGTTGTGCCGATCGGCACATCCCTCGTGCCGATCGGCACCAACCTTAGATGCAACAGGAAGGTGCGTTGTTTATCTTGTCGGTGTTGTTTAGCTATTAGTAGAGTAGTTGCCGTCCTAGGATCGCATGTGAAATCTAATTCTATTAGTAGAGTAGCTGCCGTCGACAAGGATCGCATATGAAATCTAATAGTGACGCAATGCTAATAGATGCTCAACGTAGTGCCTCTTCCTTTGAATTATTAGCCGCCGCCGTGACAGGGTCGCAGCAAACAGCTTAGGTGCATAGGTGCGGGACTTTAGGAGATGATAGATTGATGTGCTTCATTGAATCATAATAGATTAATTCTTGCTATGAACTGCAACTTGTGCTATTGGTGTGTGTTTCATTCATATCTAGCTAAGACTCATTTACTTAGATTATTGGCTTTGCAATTCTACTCTGTTTCTGTTGTTTCTCTCTCTGTGCCGATCGGCACGGCTCTTGCGCCGATCGGCACATCAACACTTCACACAATCTCTCTCTTGTTTAACGTCATATGCAATTGTGCTTAATGCTTAGGATTAGTTTGATGTGCTTATTAGTAGATTGCTTATGGTTTGCTTGCCGGTCCTTGGATTCGATAAACCTTGGAATACTCTTCTAAGGGGAAAGCTATACCACGTCGACCTGTACGCTTGCAGTCTCAACGGTGCGTGTATCACGTGCCAACAGCAATTGCATGAGACGAGCTATGAGACTGCCTACGTGTAGCATTGTACCTACCCTAACAATTAGTCAGTTGCATGTTTGGAGCTCTGACTAATTATTAGTCCAAAAAAAACTCGACATGCAGGGGTGTAACGCCCTGAAAATCGACCCTAAAAATTTTAAATAAAAATCGAAACTTAAATCGGAAGTTTTCAAAACTTTTCAAAAATCCCTCTCTTGTTCTGGACCACCACTGGATTTTCTGGTCTGGTCTATTTCTTTCCCTTCTCCATCCTCGCGCGCTAAATTGCCGTCCAGCGCGTTTTACCTTCACCTAACCAGTGACCGTCATTTATTCTTCTTCGCATAAGCTGGCACATCGCTCGGCCCCGCACGAGTCATCTCGTCACATTAATTATCTCGAATGACCTGACGACACTATGCACTATGCTTGAGTCGTCTCGTCGTCTTGAACCTTGTGCCAACACTATGCACTATGCTTGAGTCGTCTCGTCATCTCAAACCACGTGACGACACTATACACTATGCTTGTGTTATCTCGTCGCGTCTCGTCGTTGTCTCATCAGCCCAAATCCATACGCCAACTCCATCTTTGAGTCGTCTCGTCGCGTCGAGTCGTCTCGTCAAACCAAAACCATACGCCACACCATTGGCCCCGCCGTCTCGTCATTGTCTTTTCTTCCACCCCGTGCACTGGCACAGCACGCATGTTTTCTTTACCTACCTCGGTCCGCGCCTTTAATCTCGCCTACCCGTGCCTTTATTCAAGCCTGCATAAACCATCCCATAACCCAAAGTCTCACTTCGCTCCGGCAGCCCCGCTACCCCATCACTCTAAAGCAACACTCCACCCTGCCGCTCCAATCCAGCAGTAGCCTTCCTTGTGCTCCGCAGAGCATTCACTACGCTGCTCGCTCTAATCTCGTCGCTCTGCACCGCGCACGCCATAAAGCGACGCACCGCCCTGGCCCCTCTCCTCTCTACAGCTTGTCCTACTCAGACCAAAGCCGCACGCTGCGCCGAGCCATGCCCACTTGCATGTGCCACTTACATGAGCCGTCTCGTCGTACTATTACCTGGCCCCCCGCTTGCATGTGCCACTTGCATGAGCTGTCTTGTCGCACTATTACCCCCCGCACGCCAACGCATGACCACTTGCATGCGCTGCTGCCTGAGCCACCCCATCACTCTGCACCGCCCCACACCGCGCATGTGCATCCGCGCCGCAAGTGGCCAAGTGCCTGAGCACTCGCGTCCCATCGACCCAAAGCCGCAAGCCACTCCGGCGGCCCCGCCGTCCCGTCTTGCCGGTGAACCCCCGCCTCGCTCCGCCTATAAAAGGCGCCCTTGGAGCTTCACCTCACCTCAGCCCCGGCGAGCCGCAGCACAGGTGAGCTCCTCCATTCTTCTTTCTCCTCCATCACCGGCCGAGCGCCGTCCCATCGATCCCCGCAGCCAGCGCCACTCCGCCTCGGTCGAGTTGCCGTCAAGCTCGCCAGTGCCCCCGGCTACCTCCTGAGCCCGCTCAATCGCCCTCTCCTTCTCTCTCCCGAGCTCCACCCGGGCAGCCATGGCCATCACCTCTGCTCCCCGTCGCAGCCACCATTCCCCACAGCCTCTCCTCAAATTGATGTCGCAAATGGGTGCTTCGTGAGCCAAGCATCCGATTCCCTCACTCCCTAGCCTCCCTCCTGCCCTCTCCCCATGTCGATTTGAGCTACGGGAGCTCATTCATGCCGGGCAAGGACAGGAGCGCTCCTCATCTATCCCTCTGTGTGCTGTTATTCCATCTCCTTCTTATTTTCGTAATTAATCCAAAGCCTCCACTGTAAAATCCGTATCTCCCTCGTCCGAGCTCCGATTGACCTCATTCTTCCTCCTAAATTCATCTAAAATCGAGCTCTATCCATTTCCTACCAGTTTTCATCTTTTATAGAGCTCATCTTCTATTTCTTTTGTATTTATTTGTGTTTGTTTGCTTGTTTGCCGGTCGCGTAGCTAACGGAGAGTACGAGTACGCGGAGGAGGAGGAGCAGGAACCAGGAGCCGGAGACTTCGAGCAGGAGCTCCCCGAGGACGTCAACGAAGGCAAGTCACAATCCGTTTTCCCTTTGATCATACTGCTCCTATGTTTTATAAACACAACCCGTAGCAGCCGTTTTATTGCATGAAATGATTGCCCTGATGTTTGCAAAACCTTTGTGTAGTATGACCAAGACCACTGAGCCTTATATTACCTGTCCTAATTCATTCCCTATGAAACTTAGGATATCCATGTATGAATATTATTTACGCATGGATGATTGCCTTGTTATAGAAATGCTTAGGACTGTGTATCACTAAATGCTCTACTTATACTTAGCTTTTGCAAATGTGAAAACCGTGATTGGTGTTGTGTGGTAGTAGTAAGGTTGGGTGATAACTTAAGAAAGATGAATGAATGAACTTGGGTTAGAGCTGAGGTGATCCTGATGATATCTATGGAAGATTAAGCGTCGCCTCTGTGGTGTGCTTATGACAAGTTTATGGGAGATGAATGCCGCCTCTGTGGTGGGTTCATGTATGTGGAGATGATTGCCTTGGCTCGTATAAGGACCGAGTTGCTTGTGACATCCTACCTAGCCGTTTATTCAGTACGACCACACTACCGTGTATGCGGCACGGCTTAGTCTAAACCCCGCCAGCTAGTCTGTTAATCGCCTGGAGGCTGGAGATGCAATGGGAGCCCATGGAGCAGGTGGACGTGCTGCAGACGTGTGCGACCCGGTCGAGGCCTAGATCAGAGGCTAGACCCCTGGATAACTCCCATGGCGATTAGTCGGGACGATGCTGTGATGGGTAATGGCTTTGTGAGTCTTCACACCACCCGCGCAGTGGCTCGTGATGCACTCAGATTGTGGGTACAGCGTACAACCTCTGCAGAGTGTTAAAATCTATTCGAATAGCCGAGTCCATGGTCACGGACATGGCTTTGGTTCGCTCCAAGAACTAGCATGGGTGGGTGCTTATCTCCTTGATGAGTGAGTTGTTTTGAGAATAGGTCCGGCCTTCCGCCGAAGGTTGTCGTGGACGGGGTGTCCGGCAACGTAAAACTTGACCAACCCCATAATATCTTAATTTGATGCTTTTGCTAAAATGCTTTATAAACTGAACCCTTGCATGTGTAAAACTTGCTTTATTGCAATGTTAAACCTGATGGCCTTTACTTGCTACCGCCAAATGCATATATTTATCCATTGATGGTAGGGTAAGGGTTGCGACTTGCTGAGTACTTTTGTACTCATTCTTGCTTGCTGATTACAGAGGAAGATCCAGACTTCGTCGACGCCGACGGTGAGGAAGACGATTAAGCTTGGTCTCGTCCGCACCCGGTTGCCTGTGGCATTAGTCTACCGCTTAGTTGCTTCCGCTGGTTGAGGACCTAATGTTATCATCGGGGTCTGGTTTGTACTGGTTGTTTGTTATCTTTTAATATTCTTGTTGCTTATCGATCGACCCTAGCCAGGTCGCGACTTGTAATATCACCTGTTGTAAGACTTGATTGTACCAGCGACTGATCCAGGGACTGGTATAATAAAGTGTTTTAGCTCCTGGGATAACCGGGGTGCTTCAGGTGGTATCAGAGCCGTGCTTGGCTGTAGGACGTGACCCTAGGCTTGGACGCGAAAATTATTTGCGAAAACTATTTTGGAAAACTCCTTAGCTCTTTCCCCTCTCTTTTGCAAAACTCTTATTTAGTCCCTCCTCTACAGATGGAAGAAGATGGATGGGTGACCGACTACTGCTTGGAGACCCCTGGCTTTCCAAAGGTGCTACGTGGTGCCATGGCCAGACTTGGCATTATGGAGCCTGCCGAGTATGTCGGAAGAGAGTACGAAGAGTTTGGCACTGAGCGCTGTGAAGTCACCATTCACATTGGAGCCAGTGATGACCACCCTGAGATGAAGCCCTGGAACGTGACTACTACTGGGTCACGATTCCCAGACACCTACCAAGCTATGGCATGCAAGGCCCTTCGGTACTTGTGCCAGATGTATGAGAGGCCTATCGAGTCGCTCGCCAATGAGGTTTTTCCCTCCCATGGAAAGAAACCGCCCCACTTGGCTTGCAAGGATGAGGACAATTGAAGGCCTGAGAATGGATGAAAGAGATCCCACTGTGGTTGCTATGACCCGTTATCTGCTCGCCTTGGATGAGCTGTATGACGGAACCGCAGCCAGACTGCGAAGGTGCATCACTCGAGCTGAAGAAGCTGAGACACGAGTTAGGACCCTACGTGTTCAGCTCGCTGAAGCCAAAGCTCGTGAAGCAGAAGCAGAAAGCCGTGCTGTTACTGCCGCAGAAGCCTTGAAGGCAGCAGAAGACCGCTACAACAAGCTAGTTGGCACTGCCTATCTCACTGGGCGTGCCCACTGCAGGACTCTGCATATCCCCGGAGTAGGAGAACGTTCCGTTTTGGATGGGACTCCTATCTGCTCTGCGGGAAGCAACATCAAGAGGAAGTACGCAGAAGATCTTCCTGCACCACCGCCCTCTGAAGCTGAGGGTAAAGAAGAAGAAGTCGAAGAAGAAGAAGAACCCCTCCCTTTGACCCAACCTTTTCCAAAGGAGAATGAAGATCGCCTCCCCACTGCTTTGGGTGAAGATTCCCCAGTTAGAGGCCTGGAAGATGCCTCCAACCTCATGGATGCCCAGGACCCATGAGTGTCTACCGAGATGAAGATCCAATCATCATGGGATGAAGCTACCGGTCCGAGTTCAAGGAAGTGTCTGTGGAAGACTGTACCCCCCGAAGTCTTAGTTTGTCCCTTGTAGTCGCAGTGTAACCGCTAGTAGCTCTTCGCTAGTGTTGTACCCCTGTTGTTTCTGAATCTGTGAGTGCTGCTTGTTTGTGTGAATTGCTTGTTGTGTGTGCCAGCAAGGCTCTTGTGCCCTGCACTCCTTTTATAAAAGAAAAACATAATAACAAAGAGAATTAAATGATAACATAAAGAAGATCTTAGGTTCTTCTCTCATCTTATGCTCTTCCCCTGGGGAGCACCAGTTCTGTTTGTCAAGAAGAAGGATGGAAGTATGAGGATGTGTGTAGACTACAGATCTTTGAATGAAGTGACCATCAAGAACAAGTACCCTCTGCCCAGGATCGATGACCTGTTTGACCAGTTAAAAGGTGCTAAGTACTTCTCCAAGATTGACTTGAGGTCTGGGTATTACCAGCTGAAGATCAGAGAAGCAGATATCCCAAAGACGGCATTTGTATCCAGATATGGTCAGTATGAGTTCACAGTTATGTCCTTTGGGCTAACCAATGCCCCTGCATACTTCATGAATCTCATGAACAAGGTGTTTATGGAAGAATTAGATAAGTTTGTCGTTGTCTTCATTGACGACATACTGATCTATTCAAAGAGTGCCGAAGAGCACGAGCAACATCTGAGAGTAATTTTGGAAAAGCTCAGAGCCCACAAGTTGTATGCCAAGTTCAGTAAATGTGAATTTTGGCTTGAGAAAGTTGCCTTCCTTGGCCACATTCTGACAGCAGAAGGAGTTGCTGTAGACCCTGAGAAAGTTGAAGCAGTTACCCATTGGCCGCAACCAACAAATGTGTCAGAGATCAGAAGCTTTCTTGGATTAGCGGGTTATTACCGCCAATTCATTGAAGGATTTTCCAAGATAGCCAGACCAATGACAGAACTTCTCAGGAAAGACAAGAAGTTTGAATGGACCCAGTCTTGTGAAAGAAGCTTTCAAGAGTTGAAGAGAAGACTGACAATAGCACCAGTGTTAGTCCTGCCTGACATTCACAGAGATTTTGTCGTCTACTGTGATGCATCAAGACAAGGCTTGGGATGTGTTCTAATGCAAGATGGTAGAGTTGTTGCCTATGCATCAAGGCAATTGAAGACTCATGAGCAGAATTATCCCACTCATGATCTGGAGTTAGCAGCAGTAGTGCATGCCCTCAAGATTTGGAGGCACTACTTAATTGGAAATAAGTGTGAAATCTACACGGATCACAAGAGTTTGAAGTACATCTTTACTCAGCCAGATCTTAATCTGAGACAACGAAGATGGTTAGAGTTAATCAAGGATTATGATTTGGAAATCCACTACCATCCTGGAAAAGCAAATGTTGTGGCAGATGCTTTAAGCAGAAAAGCCTACTGCAACTACCTCATGACGCACAATGATCACTTGTCGACCGAGATAAAGAAACTTAATCTGGAGATAGTGCCTCAAGCTTGTGTGAATAATCTAAGTGTGCAACCAACACTGGATGAACAGATCAGACAAGCCCAGCTCAAGGATCAAGAGTTAATGAAGATCCGCAGCCACACTGGAGAAAACAAAGCCCCAAACTTCAGAGTAGATGATAAAGGAACTCTGTGGTATAAAGACAGAATTTGTGTACCACAGGAAGGAAAGTTCCGAGAAATAATCATGGATGAAGCCCACAACTCAGCTTATTCCATCCACCCAGGATCTACCAAGATGTACCTTGATTTAAAGGAAAGGTACTGGTGGAATGGAATGAAGGCAGATATAGCCAAGTTTGTTGCAGAATGTGATGTCTGTCAGAGAGTCAAGGCAGAACACCAGAAGCCTGCAGGATTGCTCCAGCCCTTACCAATCCCTGTGTGGAAATGGGATGAAGTCGGCATGGATTTCATAGTTGGTTTTCCTAAAACAAAGAAGGGATATAACTCTGTATGGGTAATAGTGGACCGACTCACCAAGGTCGCTCACTTTATTCCTGTACGAACCAACTATGGAGGAGACAAGTTAGCCCAGTTGTATATTGACAACATAGTGAAGCTACATGGAGTACCGAGCAGAATTGTCTCTGATAGAGGTACCCAATTTACCTCTAGGTTTTGGAAAAGCTTACACTCTGCTTTGGGAACTAAGTTGGATTTCAGCACTGCTTATCACCCTCAGACAGATGGTCAGACAGAAAGGATCAACCAAATTCTTGAAGACATGTTGAGAGCCTGTGCATTGACCTATGGCAAAGACTGGGAAAAGAGTCTAGCTTATGCAGAATTCTCATACAACAACAGTTACCAAGCTAGCCTCAAGATGTCACCTTTTGAAGTGTTGTATGGCAGAAAATGCAGAACACCTCTGATGTGGTCAGAAGTTGGAGAGCGTTCTCTTACGGGACCCTCCATTGTTAAAGAGGCAGAAGAAAAGGTTGCAGAAATAAGAGAGAAGTTGAAGGAAGCACAGTCTCGTCAGAAGAGTTATTCAGACAAGAGACGAAGGGATTTAAGCTTCCAAGTTGGAGACTATGTGTACCTTAAGGTTTCCCCAATTAGGGGTACACGTCGTTTCCAAGTCCGTGGCAAGTTAGCACCACGCTACATCGGACCGTACCGAGTGCTGAAGAAGATCGGTACAGTGGCATACAGGATTGAGCTACCACCAGAGTTGGCAGATGTGCACAATGTTTTCCATGTGTCCCAGCTCAAGAAGTGTCTGAGAATACCAGAAGAACATGTCTCTGTGGAGACCTTGGATTTGCAAGATGACCTCCGATATCGGGAAGTGCCGATTAAGATTTTGGATGTAACAACCCGTCAGACCAGAGGATCAACAGTTCGTCTGTATCGTGTTCAGTGGAGTCGGCACACAGAAGCAGAAGCTACATGGGAAAGAGAAGATGCTTTGAGGAAGGAGTATCCCCATCTCTTCGAGGATGAGCCTGAATCTCGAGGACGAGATTCCTTTAAGGGGGGTAGGTTTGTAACGCCCTGAAAATCGACCCTAAAAATTTTAAATAAAAATCGAAACTTAAATCGGAAGTTTTCAAAACTTTTCAAAAATCCCTCTCTTGTTCTGGACCACCAACTGGATTTTCCGGTCTGGTCTATTTCTTTCCCTTCTCCATCCTCGCGCGCTAAATTGCCGTCCAGCGCGTTTTTACCTTCACCTAACCAGTGACCGTCATTTATTCCTTCGCATAAGCTGGCACATCGCTCGGCCCCGCACGAGTCATCTCGTCACATTAATTATCTCGAATGACCTGACGACACTATGCACTATGCTTGAGTCGTCTCGTCGTCTTGAACCTTGTGCCAACACTATGCACTATGCTTGAGTCGTCTCGTCATCTCAAACCACGTGACGACACTATACACTATGCTTGTGTTATCTCGTCGCGTCTCGTCGTTGTCTCATCAGCCCAAATCCATACGCCAACTCCATCTTTGAGTCGTCTCGTCGCGTCGAGTCGTCTCGTCAAACCAAAACCATACGCCACACCATTGGCCCCGCCGTCTCGTCATTGTCTTTTCTTCCACCCCGTGCACTGGCACAGCACGCATGTTTTCTTTACCTACCTCGGTCCGCGCCTTTAATCTCGCCTACCCGTGCCTTTATTCAAGCCTGCATAAACCATCCCATCAACCCAAAAGTCTCACTTCGCTCCGGCAGCCCCGCTACCCCATCACTCTAAAGCAACACTCCACCCTGCCGCTCCAATCCAGCAGCAGCCTTCCTTGTGCTCCGCAGAGCATTCACTACGCTGCTCGCTCTAATCTCGTCGCTCTGCACCGCGCACGCCATAAAGCGACGCACCGCCCTGGCCCCTCTCCTCTCTGCAGCTTGTGCCTACTCAGACCAAAGCCGCACGCTGCGCCGAGCCATGCCCACTTGCATGTGCCACTTACATGAGCCGTCTCGTCGTACTATTACCTGGCCCCCGCTTGCATGTGCCACTTGCATGAGCTGTCTTGTCGCACTATTACCCCGCACGCCAACGCATGACCACTTGCATGCGCTGCTGCCTGAGCCACCCCATCACTCTGCACCGCCCCACACCGCGCATGTGCATCCGCGCCGCAAGTGGCCAAGTTGCCTGAGCACTCGCGTCCCATCGACCCAAAGCCGCAAGCCACTCCGGCGGCCCCGCCGTCCCGTCTTGCCGGTGAACCCCCGCCTCGCTCCGCCTATAAAAGGCGCCCTTGGAGCTTCACCTCACCTCAGCCCCGGCGAGCCGCAGCACAGGTGAGCTCCTCCATTCTTCTTTCTCCTCCATCACCGGCCGAGCGCCGTCCCATCGATCCCCGCAGCCAGCGCCACTCCGCCTCGGTCGAGTTGCCGTCAAGCTCGCCAGTGCCCCCGGCTACCTCCTGAGCCCGCTCAATCGCCCTCTCCTTCTCTCTCCCGAGCTCCACCCGGGCAGCCATGGCCATCACCTCTGCTCCCCGTCGCAGCCACCATTCCCCACAGCCTCTCCTCAAATTGATGTCGCAAATGGGTGCTTCGTGAGCCAAGCATCCGATTCCCTCACTCCCTAGCCTCCCTCCTGCCCTCTCCCCATGTCGATTTGAGCTACGGGAGCTCATTCATGCCGGGCAAGGACAGGAGCGCTCCTCATCTATCCCTCTGTGTGCTGTTATTCCATCTCCTTCTTATTTTCGTAATTAATCCAAAGCCTCCACTGTAAAATCCGTATCTCCCTCGTCCGAGCTCCGATTGACCTCATTCTTCCTCCTAAATTCATCTAAAATCGAGCTCTATCCATTCCTACCAGTTTCATCTTTTATAGAGCTCATCTTCTATTTCTTTTGTATTTATTTGTGTTTGTTTGCTTGTTTGCCGGTCGCGTAGCTAACGGAGAGTACGAGTACGCGGAGGAGGAGGAGCAGGAACCAGGAGCCGGAGACTTCGAGCAGGAGCTCCCCGAGGACGTCAACGAAGGCAAGTCACAATCCGTTTTCCCTTTGATCATACTGCTCCTATGTTTTATAAACACAACCCGTAGCAGCCGTTTTATTGCATGAAATGATTGCCCTGATGTTTGCAAAACCTTTGTGTAGTATGACCAAGACCACTGAGCCTTATATTACCTGTCCTAATTCATTCCCTATGAAACTTAGGATATCCATGTATGAATATTATTTACGCATGGATGATTGCCTTGTTATAGAAATGCTTAGGACTGTGTATCACTAAATGCTCTACTTATACTTAGCTTTTGCAAATGTGAAAACCGTGATTGGTGTTGTGTGGTAGTAGTAAGGTTGGGTGATAACTTAAGAAAGATGAATGAATGAACTTGGGTTAGAGCTGAGGTGATCCTGATGATATCTATGGAAGATTAAGCGTCGCCTCTGTGGTGTGCTTATGACAAGTTTATGGGAGATGAATGCCGCCTCTGTGGTGGGTTCATGTATGTGGAGATGATTGCCTTGGCTCGTATAAGGACCGAGTTGCTTGTGACATCCTACCTAGCCGTTTATTCAGTACGACCACACTACCGTGTATGCGGCACGGCTTAGTCTAAACCCCGCCAGCTAGTCTGTTAATCGCCTGGAGGCTGGAGATGCAATGGGAGCCCATGGAGCAGGTGGACGTGCTGCAGACGTGTGCGACCCGGTCGAGGCCTAGATCAGAGGCTAGACCCCTGGATAACTCCCATGGCGATTAGTCGGGACGATGCTGTGATGGGTAATGGCTTTGTGAGTCTTCACACCACCCGCGCAGTGGCTCGTGATGCACTCAGATTGTGGGTACAGCGTACAACCTCTGCAGAGTGTTAAAATCTATTCGAATAGCCGAGTCCATGGTCACGGACATGGCTTTGGTTCGCTCCAAGAACTAGCATGGGTGGGTGCTTATCTCCTTGATGAGTGAGTTGTTTTGAGAATAGGTCCGGCCTTCCGCCGAAGGTTGTCGTGGACGGGGTGTCCGGCAACGTAAAACTTGACCAACCCCATAATATCTTAATTTGATGCTTTTGCTAAAATGCTTTATAAACTGAACCCTTGCATGTGTAAAACTTGCTTTATTGCAATGTTAAACCTGATGGCCTTTACCTTGCTACCGCCAAATGCATATTTATCCATTGATGGTAGGGTAAGGGTTGCGACTTGCTGAGTACTTTTGTACTCATTCTTGCTTGCTGATTACAGAGGAAGATCCAGACTTCGTCGACGCCGACGGTGAGGAAGACGATTAAGCTTGGTCTCGTCCGCACCCGAGTTGCCTGTGGCATTAGTCTACCGCTTAGTTGCTTCCGCTGGTTGAGGACCTAGATGTTATCATC
The DNA here is from genome assembly GCA_012490785.1 of Eragrostis nindensis. Lineage (NCBI taxonomy): Eukaryota > Viridiplantae > Streptophyta > Magnoliopsida > Poales > Poaceae > Eragrostis > Eragrostis nindensis. The sequence continues at coordinate 362,544 of JAAXCT010000368.1, forward strand.
GGGGTCTGGCTTGTACTGGTTGTTTGTTATCTTTTAATATTCTTGTTGCTTATCGATCGACCCTAGCCAGGTCGCGACTTGTAATATCACCTGTTGTAAGACTTGATTGTACCAGCGACTGATCCAGGGACTGGTATAATAAAGTGTTTTAGCTCCTGGGATAACCGGGGCGCTTCAAGGGGATAAGACAGCCACGGGCATTGCAATTTAAGAAGAGGACCATCTCACGCAGGTCGATAAAACCCCTGAACCCTGCGTCACCCGTACACAGCGGCAGCATAGCCCATGTGAGACGACCAACGACCTGGGCCAGCCCTTACACTTGTGCCTGGTTGTGGGATAGAAGAGGGGATTTTTTTACCTCAACCTAAAGTTCCCTCCCACTACGAATCGAACTCGGGACAAGGAGTGCTACTCAAACAACCTAACCAGTTCAGCTAGAGGCCCTTTCGCACTAATTGTTAGTCCAAGCTACAAGGAAATGTCTATTGTGCCGTAGACTATTGTTAGTCCGTATATGTTTGGAAGGAATAAGGGACATCGTCGTCTTTTCATGTTTCTTTGCAATCGTTAGTCCCTATTAGTTGGGTTGGACTGACTAATAAGATTACTATTAGTCCTGGACTAACAATTATTCCCTATGTTTGAGTCCTAGAGACTAAAAATTAGTCAGCTAACAATTAGTCCCTTGAATCCAAACAGGCCATGTCCAAATGGAATTCTTTGTGAGAAAAGTTAATCTATCGCTACGATGATTATTTAAATTAATGACCAGATGTTTTTTTTATGTGAAATTTTTTTGGATTTTCTAAAGATTAATGTGGAGGCCTAAAACGGATCGAGCCTCAAACTATTAATAAGATTTGATTGTGGTTGCTCAAATCAGTGAGGTGACGCAGTGGCCATATGCTTATCTGGAACTGCAGGGTCCAAATACGTCTCAAACTCTCGTGTTGGACTCAATGCCGTCCATGCCCTCCATGTCGTGTGACCCAGGAATCTCGTCGTGGCACTCAACACGTCGAATGTTCGAGGACACTAAAGCCTCGTTGTCGCAACCCTCAGGCCGAGAGAGAAGCGGGAGGAGGAGCTGTCAGTGTCGGAGTGGGAGGGGGACAATTTGGCATCGTGCTGGCAGGGAGAAGAGAGCACCATGAGATCCTATCGGGATCGAGAAGGGGAGGAGAACAAGACGGGAGAGAGGATAGGTGGCTATGCGGTCGCTGCAGTGAGAGTGAGAGGGCGGGTGAAACCCTAGCAGCCTAGCTATTAATCATGGCGCGTCACTTCGGGTGTGGCAATGGGTCTGCGGGCTCATTGAGCAGGCTAACAGGCTGCTGATTTCCAGCGGCGGGCTGCTAACATCGATCAGGAACACGCAGCTGAACATGAAACATATTTGTGGTGTGCTGATGATGTTAGCTGGCCCACAATTGGTGTGTTTTGGGTGCTGATGTCATCCGTGCTCACCACTGGTGTGCTGTTTCCAGTAGCGGGTGTATATTTGGATGCGGTTTTCACATATCAAGGCTAGGGTGGCACCGGTTAATCGAAAAACCGATAACAAAAATTAACCAAACCAAAAAACTTAACATTTCTGAGAATTTTAGTTAACTGCAAAAAATCAGTTTTAAATTTTGGCCAATACGGTTAACCATAATTTATTCGGTTTTTGACCCTAGTTAACTGAACTACCGAAATAACCGATCTGTGGCGTTTTGGTCCCGGAAGCCCAGCAAACCCATTGACGGATTGGCCCATCAGTCTATCCAGTACATAACTCCTGACCTGACCTAACCAAACCTAACTATTCCTGCCAGCCAGCTGGCATTTCATCTCTACTCCCTCTCTCGCAATGGCATGGTGGGTAATTTAGAAATAGGTGTGAGAGGTAGTTTTGGCTATTTTTATTATTTCAAATTTAGCTATTTTATAAATATTTTTAGGGGGTTTTCTGACTCATTGTTTCATAATAGCTGTGGTGGGTAATTTTCTCTTCTTATTTTCTCGGATTAACGTGGGAATTTCTAGCATTTAGAGCAACGTGGTAGCTCCTTTTTGTCGTCAAATATATATATAATAGATTATATTATTATTATAATACTATCATCAGGGGGGTAAAAAAAGAGAAGACAAAAATAAAAGGGATTATTGTGCTTCTACCCCTGGTTTGCTTCTCAATTGCGATTTTACCTCTTTTTTTTAAGTTTGCGATTTTACTCCTAGTTTTTCAAACTGAAGCGTGACTTTGCCCCTATCAGGGGTAAAATCGCAATATTTTTATTGCGATTTTGCCCCTGGTAGGGATAAACTTTGTCTTCGTTTTGAAATTTTAGGGGTAAAATCACAAATCCTAAATTTCAGTGGTAAAATTACAATTAGAAATCAAAACAGGGGTAATAAGACAATAGCCCCAAAATAAAGTAACTACTGCCTCCAACATGATGCCAACTGTGTGCCATATGGCTCACAACACCCACCACATACTAGTTTTCTGTTTTCTTCCAGGTCAGCATCGTACAGTGCATGTAGCGACCCGCGTTTTTGCCCGTTGTCAAAAATCACTAAAAGTTTGAACTTTTTAAAACCTTTCAATTAAAATCAATTTGCTAGCTTTAGTTAGTAGCGAAACCAAAAGTTTTTGAATTTTAAACCGTGCATAAAGGTCACCATATGCATTTTCGTGTTTTTCTTGATTTGTTTGGGTGTTGGTTTCAATCCTTCCTTTTGAATGAATTCGAAATTCATTCAAATCAAATCTCAGCAAAAAGATCAAATCAATTCTCCTCTATCGGGCCGCCCTTTTCTTTTTCTCTCCCGCCGGCCCAGTCTCTCTCTCTTTCTCCCGCGCCTGGCCCAGCAGCCGCTCGGCCCAGTCGCGCCGCCCTCTTTTCTCTTTCTCTCCCGCCTGGGCCGCTTCGCTCCCGGCCCAGCACCGCCGCGCCAGCCCGGCCCTCTCCCTCTCCCGCTCCTGTCGCTGACGAGTGGGCCCGGCGCCCGCGTCGTCTCCCTCCTCGCGTCGCCGGCGCGATTTGCGCCGCCGCCCATCCCTCTCTGCCGGCAACCCGCCTCCGTCATCTCCAAGCGCCAGTAAACGCACGTGAAGCTCGCGCGCAGCTCAACCGCCTCCACTGCCCCGTCTCGTCACTCCCTTCCTCTACTTAACGCGCGCGCCAAGTCCCCTATAAAACCGGCGAGCTCCATGCCGCTCTCGTCAGCCACAGCGGCTTCCTCTCTCGCTCCGTTCCGTCCGATGAACTGCAGCCATGCTCGTCGCGCGTCACCGCCGCTCTCGAAGCTCGCGAACCGCCTTAGCGCGTCGCGTCGAGCTCCAGTCCGGCGAGATATTTCTCGCCGGCAAAACCGACCTAGCAGCCCCCTCGAACCGCCATTGACGGCTATAAAGCAAGGGGCAGACCCTCTCCTTCCCTCTCTCATTTCATTTCACTCCCTCACTCACTCCCGAGCACTCCACTGTTCTTTTCCCCTTTCTCGCTCAAGTCCGGTGAACTCTCCGGTGAGCTCTCTCTCTGCCGACGGTGAGTCTCAACGTCAACTTCTCCCACTTCCGGTATCTCCTCTCCGCGCTCGATCTCATCGTGCTCACCTCGTCCGCAGCCGTGGATCGCAGGTCGAGAACTTCGGAACCCTAGCGCCGCCGTCCGCCGTCTTCGTCGTCGGCATTCTTCCGCTCTTTCTCTCGTTTAACCGAGAGCACGGTGAGCACCTCCACGCACACCTCTCTCTTTTGCGCATGATCTCGTCGACCCTCTGTTAGCGCGCAGTCCTTTTCATCGAGCACCGGCTAGCCGCCGTGCCTCTTCTCGCCGCCGGCCACACTCCCGGCCGCACGCGAGCACGCCAAGGCCACCAATCACTTCCTCGCACTCACGCGCACGTTCGCACCCGCTCAAGCACGCTCTTGCGCGTGCGCATTCCTTCTTTCCCCGCGCACCCCGGCGCGCCGCCGAGCTCCGGCGAGCTCGTGCCGCCGCTCCGGCCCTTCTCCACGTCAATGCGTAGCACCTCTAGGATCACCGTGACTCCCTCTCCCTCCTGCGCTCTCACCTTTCCTCTTCGTGCTTCCGCGACGCCCCACGCACCAGCGCCGCCATGGCCGCCGCCCTTCCCTCTCGCCGCCGTTCGCCGTGAGTTTTCTCCGGCCCGGCCGAGATGTCTGTGCGACTCACCGCACTTCCGCGCACTCGCGCGACACCGCTCGCACTTGGCCGAATCGCGCTCCCCTTCTTTTCCCTCCTCGCTCGCCGGCGCGTCGCCACCTCCGGCGACTTCGCGCCGCCGCTCCCGTCGACCTCGTCGACAACACCTTCCACTCTCGCACTCGCCGTCGCGCACTGATCGCGTCGGTGTCTCACTCCCTCTCTCGTCGCTGGTAGCCGCCGCCGCGACGATTCCGGCGAAGCCGCCGCCGCGCGCCACCCCCGCGCGCCGACCCAGCCCCCCCCGCGTCCGACGTGGCACGCCACGTCGGCGCGTGGGCCCGCAGCGACCGAGTCGCCTGCCCACGCGTGGCGGACTCGCGCATCGTGGACCAGCCACTCAATTCAGCCCGGTCCACCATTCTAAGGACCCGGCTCACCACACAGTAAAGCGCGGACCCCGCTGGGCCCTTTGGCCCACCGGTCAGTCAGACAAATCGCTGGGAATTGCTATGCGCACCCGGATTTGTACACAGAAAATCATTTCGACCACATTTCCAATAACAGAAAAATTCCCAAAAATCCTCAAAAATCAAATATTTCATTCTAACCAATTTACAACCTTTGCCTTTCTCTGGAAAATTAGGATGATGGTTATAATTAATTATGATCATCACATCCTAATCAATTTCCTTTCTTTTACATCAAAAATCAATATCTTTTTCATTTCAACTCCGATTTTGGCGAAACTTGCGCCAAAATTCATCTAAAATCATAATCTATACAATGCCACCAAAATCCACTCTCATCCGGTTTTATTTGGATTTTATTTGGGATTTATTGCCTTGTTAATTTGATTGCAAGCGGTAGATTTATTCTTTTAATCGATAGATAATCAAGACGAAGAGGAAGCTGAGGATCCCGATTACGAGGATTTAGAGGAAGAGGAATTTGGTGAAGGCAAGTCTAACTTCCATTGATCATATTGATCCTATGATTGCAAATATCCTAATTAGAGCTATTTATAAATAAATTGCATGGTATTTAAATGAATTTAAATGCTAGAATGGTCCTATGCAATATTTGATTGCCTGCCTTGACTTGATTATATCCTGTATCCTTGTTAACCCTAGGAATCAACATCATTAATTTAATTAATGAATTGTTGATATACTCGCTGCTTAGGACTCTCACATGTGTTTAATTAATATTGCTCACATGATTTTCGTGTAAATGCGTGTGTCTTGGTGGTGTGTGTAAATGTGGAATTGGGTGGTATAATAAGTGCAACCCTAGTGAGGGATGTTTTTGGCGGGACCAGGCGAGGTAGTCCTCAGTGGGGAGGCTATCTCTGGGACGCCCTTCCACTCGTGGATTGGCTATTGAAGATGCCTGGTTCGGTCGTATAAGGACCGGTTCTTGTGCCGCCTTTGCCTAGCACCCCTCGCGCAGCCACAAGCCGTGAATGGGCACGGAATTGAACCACACCCTACTAGTACTCACCCGGTACCCCCCCGGAGGCAGGAGATTGCAACGGAGTCCCAGGAGAAGACTCGTTCGTTGGTGGGTGTTCGAGATCCGGCATTTATGACTGGCCATATTTTAATGATTGTGAAGCCCCTGGTGATGTCCGTGGGGGATGCCGTGGTGGTACCAAGTAGGTATGGAACCTTTAGTGGGACAGTCCAAACTATGACGATAGGGAGGACTGGACCACCTTGTGGGGAAATTTGTGCACCCTTGGCCAAGGTTAAAAATCTTTCCGGAAAGCCGTGTTCCACGGTATTGGACAACGCGAAAGCATCGGCCACACTATGATTAGATTTTCCGCGTGAGTTCCCTTGGTGTGTTTTTGGAAAAACGCCGGTTTGGAGCCGTGTGCTGGTTGTCGGCCAGTGATAAAATTGAGGAACTGGCGGGATGGATTGCATCTCCCCCAGGGCCGCCCAACCCCACTTTTATCTACAAATATTTGATTAGAATTGCGAAATGCTTTTTTTCAAAAAACCCAGCCTATCCTTGATAATCCCTTGCATAATCATAACCCTCGTGTTAGGCTTGCTGAGTACCTTAAGTACTCACTCTTGCTTCAATCATTCAGAAGATGAGCCTGAGTATGACTTTCAAGCTGATGGTGAAGAAGAGTAGAGTTCGGCCTACGCTCAAGCGGTGCCTGTAGGAGTGGAGCCGTTTCGTCTTCCGCTAGAATAAGTGTTAGCTCTGGCTGCTGCGACAGCCTTTGAGCGTGATGTCTGTGAGTGTTGAGGCCGCCCGCCTCTTTTGTATAAAGACCTTTATGTATTAAAAGGCTTGTAATGACTCTCGGTAATATAAATAAAGTATCTGCTGTGAAGCATTCTGTGAAAGTGTCGTATCAGCTACTGATCCAGGGACTGATACGGTAAACACTAAGTACTTCAGAAATGGGGTACGACAAAGAAGCTGATGTGCATATCACTGTATGTCTGGAAAGAGAGAGATTTCATTCAGATAGCTCAGTAGGAGTCAACGCCTGATATTTAAACCGTCAACACGGCATCATCACAGGTTTCTTGTGCAAATGTATGGTATATATTTGGTCTCCTGCCTGCATCATCCTGCACGTTCCGGCCGGCGAGAATACAATATCTCACTTGTACCTGATAAATGACAGCTCTATTTGGTCATTCACTTTGAATCCTCAGATGTATACAGTATGTACCAGGCACAACCTTCGGGCCGATATCTAGACCTACCTTTAAGTTTGAATCCTTTGGATTAATCAAGAATTCAACAATGAACTATATTTATTGTGCATTATACCAGCAATTGTAAGAAAACATTTATTGTGGTTTTAATTTTCTCTTCCCATCGTGCACAATGCATTTCATTCCAGTTACATCAGAAATTTCAAATTACTAGGCACGCCTATTTCAAAATACAAGTCACGTTTTGTTTTGGCACGGGTCTACAAGGCTATACTTTTGATTAATAGCTCCTATATTACTTTGCTCGTGCGTATAAGATCAACACTTATTTTGCATCCTATACTCTAGAACCTCTTATGTTGATCGGTGGTCATATATTACAAACTTTGCTTGAAACGTGTGCGTGACTTATAAGAAAAGAGTAAGGTGCACACTCTCAGTCCCTAAACTTGTCCACGGGTCTCATCTAGGTCCTAAAAATATTATTTTGTAGTTTCAGGTCGCTAAACTTCTCGCTAAACTTGTTTATGGTTTGCCAGAGATTCAAAGCTTATTAATCAATAATTACTTATGTGGCAATGATGACTCTGTAGGATATATCTTAGTGGATCATGTCTCTTTATTTTGATTTATCTATCCCTCCTACCATTTTCTCAGAAGTGGTTCTCACTAGAAGTTTCATATGTTTACTAACCGTCTTGTGGAAGGGGGTAATAATACAAATGATGAGTTAGTAAAATTAGAATGAAATGGAGGCTATAGAGGTGGCACATAGTCAAATTAGCATTAATTAGATTCATTTGAACCTTGTAAGTTCAGGTACTGAAACAACAAATAAATAGTTTGAGGACATAGATGATACCTTGGAACAAGTTTAGAGACCGCTGATTACTCTGAAAAGAAATATAGAGGGAGTAATTCAAACAAATAAACTAGGTAATGCAACTAGTATCCCAACTAGGAAGCCTCTTTCATTCTCTCGAAAATGCACAAAGACATTTGAAACAACACTCAAACTTGTGCAATATACAACACTTATTTTATCGTTATTACTACACTTATTGTAGTGATACAGTAAAACCACGTTTGACACAAGAAAAGAAATCTATCTTGGAGTCGTAATGATATGGTAACATCATTGATACTACAAGAGTCGGTTGCAGTCGATGCTTCTTCAGTTCCCACCCTCACATTAAAATATGCTGGCTGCTTAGGCTCAGCCAGAATCATAGTCTCGCTGGTTAGAATTGAAACAACATCTGCCATAGTGGGTCGATCAACCGCATTCTCTTGTACACACAACAATGCAATGTTAATGCACCGCATCATTTCTACTGAGTGACTCTTGGGAACCAAGGATGCATCAACAAGATCAGCCCACCTTCCCTCTTCCCATAGTTGCCATGCCTACATGCAATTTTTGTCACACAGTGTAAGCTTAATGTAGTAGAAAATATGCAAAAAGATTGCAATTTTTTTGTCTGTAAACTCACATATCCAATGAGATTAATGAAATCGCCACACTGATGGCTCCCAGAATTCCGTTTTCCGCTAAGGATCTCAAGAACAAGAACACCAAAGCTGAATACATCTGACTTGATAGAGAAGATGCCCTCTGAAGCATACTCAGGAGCCATGTAGCCACTAATGGTAGCATATAATAAATGTTAATTTTCTGTAGATATAATGTTGACTTGTAAATAAATGTTCAAAGCTGCAGTTATTTATATGGAACTTACTATGTGCCAACCACCCTTCTTGTAGTGTTTCCTTCCATATTGTTTGAGCTGAATATTTTGGCTAGACCAAATCTGAAATTTTCGGATTCATTTCACTGTCCAAGAGAATGTTACTTGGTTTGAGATCTCTATGTATGACACGCAAACGGGAGTGCTTGTGTAGGTAAAGAAGTCCATGCGCAATTCCTTCAATTATTGCCAGAAGTTTGGACCAATCCAGTAAAGCTCTTTTATCTTCGTCTGCAGGCAGCAGTCAATGAAATATTAGTAGAGAAACAGCTAAAGGATAACCAATAGTTGGCTAGATTATGAAACTTTGTTCATGTGAGCTGGAAGAAACCATGTCCTGAGTAATTTTGAAAAAAAATAAAGAAATCCAAATGCATACTGCACCAAAGATGAAGAAGTCCAAGCTCTTGTTGGGCAAGTATTCATAGACCAGTATTTTCTCCTCTTCCTGAGAGCAACACCCCAAGAGCCTAACCAGGTTCCTGTGTTGGAGCCTGGCTATGAGCTGGACTTCATTTCTGAACTCGGTGAAACCTTGCCCCGAGTGTGAAGCAAGTCTCTTAATTGCTATCTCCAGTCCATCAGGAAAATGGCCCTGTACGTACGTGAATGTTATTGAAAGAGCTAGGGTCTTGCTGCAGTCCAGATTATCGTCTCTAATTAGGTTACCTTGTATACAGTGCCGAATCCACCTTGCCCAAGTTTGTTTTCTTCCGCAAAATTGTCCGTGGCATCCAGTATCTGGTCGAAGTCGAACACCGAGAAGTCTGAATTCTTGCCGTCCAAAACTAGCTCGTCCTCTCCCTGCCCGTCCTGAGCACGCCTTGATCCTGCCTGCTGTAGCCTCCTCGCTTTACCTGAAGAAATATATTGTTTTATGTGAAAAAGAAATATATTTTTATGTAAACAAGATCAAATCACTCTGTTATGCTGCATGCTTATAAGTAATAATTAAGACGACGGTGTATGACAATGGAGCATCAATCGATGTAATTGGGAATTTCAGTAAGAGATGGATGAACTAATTAACATACCTTTCCTGTACCTTGTGAACCATGGGGAGTAGAAGACGAAGCAGAGCGATGCCCGCCGCCAGCAGAGGAACCACGACTACGGGAATCACCCACAGCTTTCCCTTGCGTTTGGTCGGAGTGGTCGGATCTGGCGCCGGCGCCGGCGATTGCGGCCCGATCCGCAGCATGGGTTGGCCGTCGTAGAACGCGTAGGCCTCGTACCTGAAGTAGCAGCGCATGACATGGATCTGCGCGCCCATGCGCAGCGCCATGGTGGCGTTGATCATGCCCACGAGGCGCTGCAGGCACGCGAGGCAGTCGCCGGCGGACAGGTCCGGCGTGCACTGCGCCAGCGAGTAGACCATCGGGAAGTTGGTGCCGCTGTCCATGGCGCCCGTGGCGAACGGCATTGGAGCCGTGCTGGCCGCCTTTCGCACGGTCTGGACGAGCAGGTCGCGGATGAGGCCGACGATACGGCCGGCGTCGTCGCCGGTGATGACGTTGATGTTCCACCTCTCAAACTGCTCTCTGCTCATACGTGGTAGTGTTGGAGGGGCCGAGGATGTTGTCGCCGGAGTAGAAGACAGGACAGTCGACGTAGTACCAGGCTTCAGTTTTGCACTCCCGCTCCGGCGGTGTCTCATTGGATATTCTTGCGAAGGTCTTGGCGACGCATTCGGCGCAGGCGGTGTCGTTGACGATGTCGCCGCGGCAGAACGCCATAGCGTAGACGACGTCGGGAGCCTTGCCGACACTGGCGGTGGCGAAGTGCACAGGAGAGGCGGAGGTGTTATGGGGAGGGTCCCGGCAAGAAGCTTAACGTTGCCGCAGAAAACGTCGGTGGCCGCCGAAAACGGTGCTGATGGCATCAGCACGGCGAGGACTACGAGGAAGACGACCACCTTCATCGTGGCTATTGGCTAACCGTAGTAACCAACAACGTAACCGAGATGACTGGCTATAGCTAGGCCTGCCTGCTACCTGTTTCACCATCATATATATATATATAGATAGACGATGGGTGCCCCGCGCCCTATGCTATAACCGTAGTAACCATCATGTCACCATCGATGACCTGGAAAAACTTCCCTCGGATTCCGCAACGCTGACTTGTAAAATCTCAGATAGTTTACGTACGGATCGGGCGGGACAGAGATGTCACCAGGGGTGTCATATTCAGTGACCAAGCAACAATTTGAACATGCCAACAATGAATAGATATTCCACATATTTAACCGTCTTGACTCCGGTACACGACCATGAATTCGTGACTCCAGCTGGCCGGGACAGGAGATATTGGTACCATCACCATCAACAACGACTGACTTGCTACAGTAATACCTTGGAAACTTCAAATGATCTATGTCTGTCCCACCACTATTGGTTTAGAACCATCTATTGGACAATGACCAAATGTGTTAATACTGTTCGCATTGGTCAGTGTGGTAGTTTACCACTACGTACATGCAGGAATAAAACTTTGTGATTCATGCATTATCTGAGTTCAACAATTAGAGGACAGGTAACAACACATAGTCAATGCCTATCTACAAAAAGGAAATGGGCATAGCCAATGCATAAACTCATATTTTCAGTGGTTCATGGGAATACTTGACTGCAATTATTATTCAATTATTATTCACGTGTGCTACTAGGCGCTACCATATAGCAACCTGTCATTGTCATATAAGCATACGGGAGCATTTTAACTATAAATTTATAGAGACTATCATTATCATAACAACAATGGGAACACGTTCACTACTATAAATATAACTGGTGCAGGGACCCACTTATCAATCCTACAAGTGCCAGTCAATGATATCAGGCATGTCGTGTTCTTATATTTTCATATAAGACATACATAGGATTGGGAAGCATCATGAAAATTTGTGAACCGTCCTTCTTTCAGCATGCTAATATATTCCAACACCAATAACAATGTACTAGTTGCTAACGATAGTGGGATGGTGGACAAATTGACGCATGCCAGTGTGCAACACCTGATGGGAGTTTGATCTTCTGTTCATTTTCCAATTCTCCATGATCGCCTTGGTGGCTTAAAGCCCTTGAAAGTGCTTTTCATGATTTTTTTCTGTTCTTATGCAATGTGAAAAAAATGAATCAACATGCAAGGTCCGAATGTGGCATCGTTGTATTCCGATTCTCTTTTGGGTCTTAAGCCTGGCACACCTCCGATTACATTGGGCCTTGGATAAAGACAGTGCAATTCGTAACAAATGGAGTGACCTGGGTCTTAAGCCTGGCACACCTCCGATTACATTGGGCCTTGTATAAAGACAGTGCAATTCGTAACAAATGGAGTGACCTGTGATGTGGTTGAGCTGATGGGAAAGGTGATCAATTCACTTATGGTTCAACACTCCCCTCTCTCGTGGAGGCTCCCTTAGGCCTCAGACGTGGAAATAGGAGCGACTCAGCGAAATATGCGGTCACCAGGACTTGAACTCAAGACCTTTGGCTCTAATACCATGTTGAGTTGCATGCACCAACCAACTCACCCAAAAGCCTAAGCTGATGGGAAAAGGTGGTCAATTCACTTATGGTTCACAACTGCAGTCCTTTTTTTTAGCCCTTTCGTAATCGAGTCCCACCGTAATCTGATACGGGATAGTACAAACCAGATACCGCTCTCACTCCACCTGAATCAGATCGTGATACATCAATACCTCTCGACTCTGGCTCCCTGCTTGCCCGCTCCGGCAGGTGGCGCTCTGCCCTCGCCTATGGTTTCGCCGACGCGGGAGCGGGGATCTCTGCCAGTCAACCAGCCGGCTACCTGTATCCTCCCTCCCACATCTCATCCCTTGAATCAATCCATCTTCCACCCTCTTCAGATCTGAGGAGGAAGAGCAAGAGGACATCCTTATCAGCGAGGTCTTCCTTATCAGCGATTTAGCTCCCCCTCCCCATCGTCAACTAGCTATAACATTGATTGGGTTTTGTGATATTTTGGACCTTTCTTCGATTGACCTTGCTGGGCGACAGATATTGGGGATCTTTTTAACCTTTATTTAGGGCCACAAAGTTGGTTAGAGCCCTGGTTCACAGGTTCTGTTTACCTTTCTCCAGAAGCTTAATTCTTTAGTGACGCACAAGAGAACACTTGGACGACAAATGCTGAACACACCAGACTGAATCTAAGTTGGAACGCATCTGAAGCACAAAAATCCCTCATGCTTATTATTAGCAACGTGGTATTTTTCAACACGAAATGTGGTACGTAGCATCCCGCTGCTAGCTGTGACAACATACTCGGCTACCATTCATTGAATGTTCATCAGCCATCCATAATTAAATATCCTGGCACGGAAAATAACTGCTTACCAATTCGATCATGGTTCATGTAATCCTCGTGCAATATGTTGAAAAGAAAAAACCTTTTTTCTGAAACATCTCAACAATGTAGTCAAAGCCCTTCATGCAGATATGTTTATTAGTTGCAACACATGGTCACTAAGCCATGAAGCATCAGTATATTGACTCTAGTAATGAGGGAGTAGGTGAGAATATTAATTAAACTAAAGATGGGCCATGTACACCTTTTTTTTCTTTTTCACTAAATAAAAGTATCTGTGTTCAGAACTGAACACGAGAACACTTCAGCTACAAGTAGCAATTTGGACAAAATAATCCTCATATTTTATCGCATGCATCATGCTATTTCTCAACTCAACAAAAAGCAGCATAGGCCTGGGAGACATCGAGGAATAATTCAGCACATACTTCACAAGTGAGGCCTCATCCGCGCCTCCGATAGCATTCCTCAAACAATTTGATCTGCTAGCTAGACCGCCTAGAGTATTCAGTCAGGGTTGAAGTCCAAAGCTTGGTGATTGACCATGCCACAGGCTGAATACTCCTGGCGGGCCTACCGTCAACACCAGCAGGCGCATGTGTTGATCTGCAAGCTGTCCTGAGTCGGGCTGTAATAGTTCGACGAGTTACGCAGCAGCTGCCGTGGTGGAATGTTGGTGATTGTCCCGTCCCTCAAGTTTTACATGCCGGCACAGTGGTCGGGACTCACCTTCTTGCGCTGTACCCAAGGCATGTACTAGGAGGTGTGTTCACCGGCGGGTTCTCCAAACCGGCAAGCAAACCGGTTCATCAGGTACATTCACTGTTCATTTACAGACATATCAGTAGCCGGTTCCTTAACCGGTTTTTCTCAAGGAATGAACATCCCTGTGTTACAGGCTGTGTGTGTACTACTGCAGGACTTTGGAGCAGAAGCTCCCGACCAAAGAGCGCTTATCGGCCCAGGGAGGTTACAGCATCTACTCTGACGACTCGAGATCCGGGCTGAGGACGGTGAACCGCACCATGTCCTCGGGACACGACGACATATGCGCACCATGCATGAAGATCTTGTTGGAGCCGGTCACCAGTTTGCAGGCATTCAGAGTCCTTCCTGGGTGCTCTTCAACGGGCGGCAAGGCTTGGAAGTCACACGGAGAACGGGTTCAGAAGAGAGTACCTGCCGTGGCTGTCGGAACTGAAATGCGCCAGTCCTCACCAAAGCTGATCGACCTTGCTGTTTTGGTAGTCTACCTCGTTTGCCTCCTTCCTCCCTGATCGCCAATAACGCTAATACTAGAAATATTTCGTTAGTCATCTTTCTAAAACTCGTCGCTCGGCTTGTTTTAGTGCCATCTCGCACATAGGGATTTTTTTTTGACTCGTCTTCACGTCAACAGGCTAGCTGAGTCGGTGACTATTTTTCCCATTTCGTCAGGGAAGATCCATGTCGCCTCCAATTGTGCAGTGCTCTGAGTAGTAGGAACGAGCACATATAAGATCACGTAATCACGTGAAACTGTGAAAGCAGAGAGAAACAAGTAAATCTATCCAAGCTTCACGTCAATTTAAAGGCGATTGGATAGCTTGGTCTGTTTTCTTTTTAGTAAATCTATCCAAGCTTCACGTAATCTGGCCCTGCTGCAGCTCTGACGGTGGGAGGCCGGCCCAGAACAGCGGAGTGCGTGAGGTGACGAAGGAAGGTGGTGTACCATCAAGACAACACCGTAGTAGTGCGGGTATGGAATTTATGCCGCTTATGACAAGCTCGACGCAGAAGATCGCCGCCTCGCGGTTGACGGCGTCGACGCGGACATCGAAGGTGAGGACGTCCTTGCCGCTCGTGACACCGCAGAGAATGAGCCACCACGTTCGCTTTAAAATGTTATAAATTCTCACGTTAATCTGAGAAAATATGAAGAAAAAATTACCCACCACTGTTATTATGAAAAAAATTAGTCACAAAACCCCCTAAAATATTTATAAAATAGCTAAATTCGAAATAATAAAAATAGCCAAAAATACCCCTCGCACCTATTTCTAAATTACACACAATGACAGTATGAGTCAAAAAATATCCAAATTCGGAATAATAAAAAATAACCAAAAATATCCTTCACATCTATTTCTAAATTACCCTCCATGCCATTATAAGTCTAAAAAATAAATTTAGATTATAAAAATAGCTAAAATATCCCTAATTCTTATTTTTAATTACTCACCATACCATTATGAGATCAAAATAACTAAATTTTGGAATAATAATAATATCCAATAAACACTTAATCCTGATTTCTAAATACATCATGATATGTCTAGCTAGCATGGCACATTTTCTTATTTTTAGAATGACACATTTTCTTCAAAAGATTTATTTGTAGCACGACACATTCTTTTTTCTACCATGACATATGTTAGTTGTTTAGCGTGGCACATTTGAACCCACCTCACTTCTAAAATAAAATCAAATACATTGTTGGATAAGATACAATTCAAGATAAATGATGACTCATCTCACACTCAAATTGAGGGACGGTGAGAAATTCTCCAATATATTTTCTTCTATTTTATATATAGAGAGTATACAATAAATAATTACAATAACTATGTCAAACTTCTACAACAATATAAAATATAATTAGTATGGTAAGTATAGCCACGCAAATGCGCAGGCAGAATATATTTTTTACTATTTTATAAATATAGAGTATAAATATATAATAACAATAAACTATATTAAACTTTTACAACAATATAAAAATATAAATAGTACTGTAAGTCTAGCCGCGCAAATGCGCGGGCAGTCATACTAGTATATATACATATATATATATATAATAGATTTAATTTTTTTGGAGCTCCAGATGTGAATACTTGGACTACAAATACAGCAACACGCAATAGGCATCCATTTAACAGTTTGTGCTTCTAATGAACGACAGTGCCTCATTCTTGCTCACAAGCATGTCCTGCTTTCCCACTATGCTGCTGCAGCATGGGACTGGAAGGCATCGGGAAAATTAGAGCGAGTGTAGATGAACTGACCAGACGGTTCAAGCATGCAATGTGATACTGATTTGTCTTTCATAGATGTCGTACTCGTGCTCGTCGCTGTTCCTGACAGTACAAATGCCCCAAGCTTCAACCCTCGCAAGCAACGGCTGGAGCCCGAAGCATATGAAAAAAGCTTGGTCGGCCATCCTCCACTGTGGCGGAACAGACGATAGCATTAGCAGCGTTCTGCCCGGGCACTGCGGCCATGAACGCGAGAATATAAATTGCGGGGCCTGTGATCACACGCAGATGCAGGAACGCGCGTTGAGGCCGAATAACTTGCTCAGTGTTTCTCCCATGCTAATACTATGAGGAAGTACAAAATTCCCGACGTTTCCATTCAAGTCGTATCACATGTTCACTAGATTAGTCACGAAAGCGAAACATCTCTGTCCAAATTGAACGTTCCCCCTGAACAGAAGGCCTATGACAGCACAAACTGCATTTCACTGCAGAAAACAGAGAAGAGCAGAGAACAGATGGACGAGCTGCAGTATCAAATAATTGACGAAAACAAAGGATTATCAAACATCAGGAATAACATGTTTTTTTATCATTTTAAGAACGGAGGTAGTAGTCATCTGTGCTCCAGAATTGGATGGGTCGTCATCATGTTCAAGGGGAGGTGGTGGTGGCCACGGTAGAGCGAACACAGCAGGTCGTTACCAAATCGAACTCTGATTTGTTGCGGACGTAGAGTGAACAGCCCATTTCTTTCTTGATTGCTCGCACTTGAAAGTTAGAAGCACAGGTAAAGAGCTAATAACCGTGTTCAAAAAAAAATTTAGAGTTCAAGGAGGGGGAGAACCCCCTCCCCTCAGTCCATATTGCATTGCAAAACAGGACCAAATTCAGGTTTACAGCACAAGTGTGGTCGATCTACTGATCGCCATAATGACATCAAAAGTACCCAGAACGGAAACTACAACGCATTTCGCGCCCTACCAGATTTTCTACTACTCTTCAATTTTCTCCATCATGGGACACCCCTGATCCTTCTGGTACTTCCAATGTCTCCCACATGCATGGACTCCTGCTGTCCAGCCTTCTTCCATCATCACTTCAGTCTCTCCGGTTGACTTGCCAGCTGCTCCAGTCTCGCCAGCCAAGCATTGTACTGCTCCAGGTTCAAAAATTATAGTGCGGCACTATCGTCAGTTAACTTACTCCAATGCACCAGCATGAAAATAACTCCCCGATTCGTGCATCTGTGTTGAATAACTGGATATTAATAGGTAACATCACAGAACATCTCCTACTTCTGACATCACAGAACATATCACGAAAAATAACTTGATGAACCTATGGCGGGTCACCGCGTTCAATTCCTGACGAACCTGTGTAACGAATGACATCCGTAGGACCTACCGCACGCAACATATGCTATGTCCCATCTATTATATATATAATTGACCACGATAAGAAGCCACCATGTTCGCTCTCATGGCTAGAAATTCCCACGTTAATCAAAGAAAATAAGAAGAGAAAATTACCCATCACTGTAATTATAAAAAATTAATCTATTAACTTAATATCTGACAAAAAAATAACTCCACAAAACAAAAAACGCTCTACTTATTTTACGTAACTACAAACAAACGATAAGGTTTTAATAGTCGGAATTGGTCACGTGGCAGATTCGTTTCCAAACTGATTTTTTTAATACTATATATGGAGGTGTCGGTTCCCCTCCTTTTTTTTTTCTGAAGCACAAACTACAAGTATGTCCGTTACGTCTTCCCATGGATCTCTTATCTTTTTTTTTCTTGAAACAAACCGCAAGTATAATCAATGAAAAACCAATAAAGAAAATATTTATCTTATCACTAGGAAACAAGAACAATTTCGTTTCTTAGAGATTGTGTTATCCTCGCTGAGGGATTTCATGCAGGCAGATTTCTCACCGGAGCAAATTGCGAAGTCTAGAGCAACATTGCCGGGGGTACCTTAATGCATGCATATTTACTGATCTTCTTATGTATCATAATGATCATATTTTGACTAGTCTTGATATGTATCAATGATCTTTACTATATAATCAGAATTTATGAATATTTTGATCCTTGATTTATATGTATCTTTTAGACTCGAGAAAGTATAACAATGGCACACAAAATTTTTGAGTGAGCTGGCAAAAAAAGGACAAACTTGGAGTATTATGGTAAAAGTGATAACACTTCGGGAATCTATTTCTAACAACACCCAACAAGCTACGTGTGTTTAGAGCTTGGACTTATTGTTAGTCCGGACTACAATGAAAAGCATGTTTTGTTATTGTATATATGCATGTGTAAATTTCAAAGACTAAGGATTCACTACATACCGACCAGTGAGAAATGAACTAAAATTATATTCAAAGATTATTTGATTCTGAAGTATCAAATAAATTCCAGAAGTAGTACTTTGATTTTTTTCACAAAAGACATTGATAGGAGGAGAAAACAAAGATATACATTTTTGGGGCAACTGATCAAATTTCTACTCATTTAATTTATAGTACCTTTTGCTTTTACTATTTCAGCTCTAAGTTTTTAGATATTCATGAGATATAACTTCCGTATTAGAGTAAGAGAAACTTTATTAAATCAAAAATTTATCGAGGGTTTATCTGTTTTAATTTGACACAGTATATAGTATAACATGTTAATTAAAGAAATACATTGAAAACCTAAATTAAAGCTATGGGGAGAGCTGGCACATTATTTAGGTTAAGAAGTAATTTGGGAAGCGTATAGTTTTTATTGAAACATCAATAATGGTTCCCAGTTGTTCAATGTTATTATACGATATTATCCTTCTTGACCGACCACAAGATCAGTTCTATTTCTAAAGACAACTAACACCATGAGATTCAATGATTTAGACGTGTTAGGTATGTGGAACTTTATTCACAGGTCTCCATATGTTTTACTTTATTTTAGAAAATATTAAAAAGTTAATGGAGTTGTTTTCTGAACATATGTACAAACGAAATCTATAGAATATCAGCGGGTTGATGAATTTGCAGAGTAGCTTCCTAGCTCACATATTCACTTTGCAAAATATCAAAAGCACATCAAAGTTTATCAAAATAAAATGTCCTAAAATTCATGAAAACTACAAAACTATATTAATATAAGTAGGCATAACAAAAATAAGAAATATGTATAACAACTCTAGCCGCGCAAGTGCGCGGGCAGGCTTACTTGTTTATTATACACCGAGAGGGGACGAGATTCGCGGCATATAGCTGAAAGCACACGCACTCTGCAGTTCATCACTAAGCCAATAAGTAGAGTAGTTCAAAAAATACGTCTACAAAAACAGAGAGCTACGTCCAAAATCATCAATAAATTAGTGCAAGAAGGATGCAGTCCCCGCTGGCTGTACGACAGCTAAGATACAAGCCTGCAACACCGATGCCATGACAAAAGCTGGAGGCATGGCTAATCTCACCACGTGTGGATTGGGAAACATTGGGAAGCTTTGCGACTCACTGAAAGTGCAGAAATGCTAGTAACAAAATAGTGGCACAAGTTGATGCAAAACTATCCGAAATTCCACGTTTCAGGCTACACCTCGAGAGGTGGAGGTTGGTAGAGTAATTCGACTATCGATCAGACTACATGCCATCGCCAACGGTGGCATCGATGGCGTTGGTTGCTTCACTGGTGGTCGGTGCGCGGAGGGCCTTGATGGTGACAGCCTGACCCGTGGCATCAGCAAGTTAAGTATGTAGTTCATACTTTCACTATGACGTACTACGCGTGACACACTAGCTCGCTACTCTTTATGGCTTAATCATCGTGTTGCTGCTGACGCTAGAAGGAATAATGTTCCAAGTCCTTGTTGCTGCTTTCCTGATCTTTGCATGCTCCTGTGCCTGGGAGCAAATGGTCCACATCAGTCTTCAAATTTTAAGAAATCATGAGAAAATATATAGTACTAACGGAAGCTAACAAATAGGGATCATTGGCGAACTACGGGCTTCGGAGTGAGGCATTCGCCGATAACCTCTTGATGACATTACTTGAGATCTCAAGTATATCTTGCAGATGAACTCGCGCGGGCGGTTGTGGTGGTGGACGAGCAGCATGGTCAGCACGTAATCATCTGTGCTCAAGAGGCGCTGCCTCCTACAAGAGCCCGTCCTCGATCGAGTTGCCGGCAACTGAGGGCCATCGTTCTGTTCAAGCTTGCGACTGCAAGAGCCCGTCCTCGTGGTCGTCTTCTCCGCCGCCCTCGCCGACGCGGGAGCAGAGCACCGGGCACCGTACCGCCATTGTTGGGCCTAGATGGGCCGCTCCCTGGAATTCGACCCAGCACGGAGCGTGTATGATCGAGAGTCGCCGTTCTAGTAGCAGTGAGTTGCCGCAACTCTCCAGAAGCGTCCCGGTGCTCCCGCACAGTAGAGAAAGGGAGACTTCCAGGCGATCTCCGATTCCACCGCCGGATTCGCCGGCTTCCCTCGCCTCCGGTGGCCTTTGGGGCACCGGTGAGCAGGGGGAGCCACAGATCTGGTGGGTGGTGTACATATCCCCTCCTATTAGAGTAGTTCTAGGTAGGTTAGGGTCAGAGTTGGAGTTCTTCCCGAGCTTATCTGATGGTGGCTATGACGATGGCTGCTGTTCGGAAGAGGCTCGGTGCTCTTGCCGGTGGTTTAGGGTGCTGCCGGATCTTTTGTTCCTCCAGAGCATCTTTGACGCCGGTGTCGGAGTTGCATCTGTGAGGTATGTATCTTACTCCTGCCTTGAGAAATCGGGTTGGAGTTGTCCTCCCACTTCTGGTGGTTTCTGTACCCTTTTGGGTTCTTCGTCGTTCGGTGCATTGGAGCTTCTGGCGTTCTTGGGGCGTCAGGTTCTTCATGGTCCGACGATGCGATGGCCGTTGGTCATCTTTAACAGCCGGATCGTTCAGCGACTACAAAGCATGTCAGATGATGTGCTGCTCAAGACGGCATCTTCGAACTTTGTTTCTTCGCCGGGGAGGAGGCCGGCCTCAGGATGCGAGTTTCGGTCGTCGGCGGCGAGGAACACCGGGAGTTGTTTACAAGGACCAGATTGTAATTTCTTTTTATTCCAATGGTGCCCTTGTAACTTGGTCTGTAATCACCAGAAATATCAATGAAATATTAGCCCGGTTTTCTCAAAAAAAAAAGAGAGTCGCCGTTCTAGTTGTCCGGATGCTGACATGCAGGGCTGGTGAAATCATGCCAATCGTTTTAATAAACAATAAGATTTCTTCAGTGGAATTTACGAAACTTCGTTTTACAAATAGAACCCAAAACAATACTTACTGTAATGTTCTGGTGACTGGCTCAGGTGGTCTCCGGCACAACCACTCTGAGATCTGATACTTGCAGGAGAAGGTATCGACTGCAGTCACTTTGACTGAGGTAGCTGCCGTGTGATGGTGGGGCTGTATTCCCTCGCTGCTGCACACGTACACTGCGTGTTGAGACGCTGAAGAGCACGTGTAAAACTGGAGTTGACAGTTTCTCATATTCTATTTGAACCTGATCAATTAGTTGCTCGACAAATCACCAAAGGAAATGCTTTTTATCAGCATTATGATCATCAATTTGTGTGAGGAACTGAGCATGAGGCCTACGAAAACTCTGGTATTTCATTTGCAGAAAACAGAGGAGAACAGAGGACGGGCAAGAAGAGGTACCACAAAAACCTGTTTCGAGAATTAAATATATATATAAAAAAATTGTTTTGATCTAAAGCACAACTTTCAAAACAAAATTAATTTGTGTTACATTCTTATTCTCTGCAAGGTAAATAAATGAAAAAGAAAAAAAATAGAATCAATTTCATACTGTGTGGAGGAGCTCGTGTTTGACGAGTGAGATAAAGTCTTCTTATGAGCAGAATACCAGTGCTCTACATGCTTAGCATGGTTGAAGATACTGCAGTTGATGAATAAGAATGTGTTACAAAAATAATTCACAGTAACACAAGCATTTGTGTTACTGAGTGTGCTTGTAACACAAATGTTTGATTTATAAACATCTGTTACAGATGCTTATTCTAGTAACATAAAAATAGTGTTTCAAGTATAGTGTTACAAAAAAAGCAATGTGTCTAAATGTAGTAAGCCTAGAACTGGTAGTAAACAAATAAATGTTACTGTTATGTGTTACTAAAAGCCATAGTAACACTTTTCTTATGCTACAGTAACACATATTCGAATAATTCATAAGTTAAAATCAATTCAAGGTAGCTTCTTAGCATACATGCATGTCTAGCGTAGTGGAAACTCAACAATAAAAAATGTTGAAGTGTCTCAGAATCGAATCCTAGCAGCCACTAATTATTTGGAATCTTTTATTTGTGTCTACATTACTATTGTAACACTTTTTATTAGACATAGTAACACATTCATATGTGTTGCTACGTTATTATTGTAACATAATATTTTCACAAGTAGTAACACATATATATGTTACACTAGAACTTGTTCTAGTAACACCAGCATATGTATCACTTGTTATATGTGTTACTATAGATCACTGTAACACTTTGTTTAGAACACATATGTGTGTTACTAAAGGTCTGATGTGATGTAGTGAGTTCCCCGAGGTCCTCCATGGGTACTTTCCTCTGTGCCATCGCAGTTCTCACCTAATTTGCCTCTTTGCTAAAGAGAAACGTAATTTTGAATTAGGAAAGGTACCTTCAGCATCTTACAAAAAAGTATGAAATGCCTACATGTAGAAATAAACCCACTATGTACTAATTAATGAGATGGGTAACAATTCTTGAACCTAGATAAATCTTAAAGTGGGAGCGGATTTTGGAATGTCTACTCTCTTTACCTTTAAGTGCAAAGTCTTGATGCAATATCCATTGAGGAAGTTTAAAGTGGGATTGCATACATCAATTCGAACTGACTGCCTTGGTTTCTTTGTAGAACTAGGTGAATTCTCCGCGCGTTGCTGCGTGAATTTAGGAAATAATATAATGAACGTCGGATGAATGAAACAAATGGGAGCTTGACAGATTGTGAGATAAAGATGGTTAAAAATAGCAGGTGTGATACTAATTTGCCAATAACCAAGTTTTCTCATGAAGAAGCTGCCTAAAGGTCACAAATTTGATCTGATTAGACTTTTACCGAAGATATGAAAAACATCTGCCATACAACCAATGAACACTAACTTCATGGCACCCAATCATGTATGCTGAACTTGCATGTTGGTACGTCAGAAATACTATCAGTTAATTTGTATGATTCTGTATATGCTGAATGTGTAGACTGTTAGACCGATGCGAATGCCCTGGACATGAAACCGAGTTGAGAAATGATTGGAATAGAAAACTGAAGTCGCTTTGGATACAGACGTAACCCACCTCGCGAAATCTTGGCTGTCCTGCACACGCTGTCGGCCGATTTCCTTGCCCGTGCATTGGCGATAAAATGAACTGCGGTGCTGCAGGGGCGTACGTGGGCGAGACGAAGTTCAATGAGAGCATCAAACACAGTAGCATTGGGCTTGCACGGGCAAGGGCGTCGATCCGAACAGCCTCTGAAAACTGACTGGCTGCACTTGAGTTAGCTATCTTAGAGAATATTAGTAAATTGTCAATTTGTACAGAATGGTGAAAGGATAGAACACCCGGAGAAACAATTCGCCGAGAAATCAAAAGAATCAAACATCATTACCGGATATGGATATATTACATATGTAGACGTATGAGCAGCGTAGGAGCTAAATCAAGACAAAAGATGCATATGAATGTTCCATCGAACATCACCTGAGAGGCAGTGGTGGTTGAAGCCAAACACTGCAGACGGACTTGCATATGAACGGCCGCGCCTAGAGAAACATGGCTGCATTGGTAGCATCAAGTTCGTAGCATCCCGGCAGCAATGACACAGAAGGTGTCGCCCGTCGCTTTGTTATGTAGGAGCAGACTTGGGAGGAGAGCGGAGAGCATGATTGCTCAGTGTGGGAGTTTACGCAGACCTCTCCCCTTCGGCAGTTTTCTGGTAGCTTTACGTTGGTGGGTGATTGACTGATTGTCATTCAGTTCAGCAGCAAGGAAATAAAGAGAGTCGTGTGAGGAAGGAAATATATTGGATGGAAGCCGGAGAGTCGCAAATGGAAAGGCTGATGTACAGCGGCCAGGATGAATGCAGAGCATGATCTAACGGGCCAAGTTTGTTAGATGACATGGAAACATGAGCATCCAGCTTTATAACAATAAATAAATGTTAGTGGGTTGCTTCTATATAGTATATATAGATTATAAAATGGGTATTTGTGAGAAAATACCACACCTGACCTTAATAGTACTTAATGCTCTCCCGCTATTCCCTCGTTAAAATCATGTCATACATGCATCATTTCAACACGTATCATTGCTAATTGTCTTAACCAAGCCTTGTGTTTCTTGTCCAGCCGATCCGATACCTGCTCACCAAATTATAATTTATCTGCTCATGTGTGGTGCCAGTTAAGTACTGAGCATGCTGTAGTGCACCGTTTGGGAATGGGTGGCATGAGGGAAAATCATTTGAGTCAATCAGCAACCAATACATCTGCACGAAATTCCTGTTCCACGCGCGAGTGCGCGTTCGCGTCCGCGCGCACTCGCGCGAGCAGCGGGTGCATGCAAAGGCAAGGGCCCACATCTGGTAAAATGGTGCGTGAGGGTGCCTGGCGCGGGGGCGGGAGAAGGCTGTGTGCCAGTGGGGGTGGCCCACATCTTGACTTTTGCATGCGCGTGTGCCGCATGCCGGCATGGCACCAGATTTGATTTTTTCACTCTGTAGTAGGAACAATAAATGATACTAATAGAGCTCATGTTTTTTTCTTCCTGCTCCAAAGTTGAAGAAAAAATTTCGTGTAAGTTGATTCATAGGTTTGAGAAAGAGGTGAAATATAAGGTTGATTATAACGAAAAGTTTGATTGTAAATTTGAGGAACCGTAAGTTTCACCACAAGGCTGAGTAAAAGTTTGATTGTAAGTTTGAGGAACCGAAAGTTTCACCATAAAGCTGAGTAAAAGTTTGATTGTAAGTTTGAGGAACCGTAAGTTTCACCACAAGGCTGAGTAAAAGTTTGATTGTAAGTTTGAGAAACCGTAAGTTTTATCATAAGTGTGAGTAAAAGTTGATTATAAGTTTAAAGAACTGTAAGTTTCACCATAAGTCTAAAAAAATTAATTAAATATGCTTAAACGGAAGTTGCACACAAACTTTTAGCTTGAGCCTCATGGGCCCCACGGCAAATGGCTTTGCCTTGCCTGAGCTGCGCGCACGAATGAATCAGAGTGGGCTCCTTGCATGTGGCTTGTGCGGGCGCTGGAAACACGCGAGTCATGGATGCGGGGGCCCGCGGTGTCGTGCGTGGTCAGGAAAAGAAGGCGCGCCTTGTCGATTTGTGGTCGGAACGAATGCGCGCGGACGCCCGCGAGCGCGCGCGCGGATTAGGCGTGCTCTAGTCACATCTGCAGCACAAGGAACTCCAGCGGTATAGTCCCTATTGGTATCACAAGTTGCCTCGCCGACACTCGACGCAAGAAGCAATGGTACCGGGTCTTCATCCTGTCGGAGCCCAACGCGGATGGCGTCGCCCCACCTGGACGTCATGTCGAAGTGGAAACACGGAGAAGATCAGGAGGAGGACGATTGATGCCGTCAGGCGAGACATACAGGCCAGAAGATGGGCCAGAATATGGCAGAATGGATGTGGTCGTGACTTACATGTAGAGCATGTGGCGCGTTCGTTGCACCCTCCTCTAAAGTTTAGACCTGTCACATCAAAGCGAATCTTTCTATTTAAGAATATTTTATTCATTTAATGACAAAACCTATGTCACGACTCCCCCTCTAAGTCACGAGACGAATCTAAGGAGCCTAATTAATCTATGTTTTGCTACAGTGATGCTACCGTAACTATCTTCTAATCACACCTTAATTACCCTCATTAGATTCGTCTCGCGAATTCGAACGGAGTCCTGAAATTAGTTTTGCCATTAAACTTTATTTGTAATTACAATATTCGTTACAAAAACCCTCTAAAGTTTAGACCCCATGCAACGAACACACCCCAATATGCCATGACGGCCATGGCGTGTCGGAGAGGCGGCGAACAAGGCGTGATACTGATAGATAGTTGCAGCCTTCGGCCCTGGGCTGTTTCGGATGTGAAACGAACAGCCTAATTCTTGCTTGGTTATTATTTTCAGATAAGGAAGTTAAAAAAAACGCATCCCAACAAGTTAAGGGACTCATCCGCGTGTCAAATCAATAACTGTACAGAAATTCCTGTAGGACAACGTACCTATGTACCACGACGCACCATCAGGAAACTCCTTCATTCATGCATTTGAGTTTAATAATTGAGTATCGATAAAAGCATCAGAAAAACATATTTACAAAAGGAAAGGGCCATAGTCAATACATATATTTATATTTTCACAGGCACATGGAACACATGAATATAAACTAGAAGAGGGCAACATGCAACCCAAAGGTCACTCTAGCTATAGCTCCAATATGGATACTATGTTCAAAACCCATTATCGCTACGTTGCAACGTAGGATTGGGAAACATTAGGAAACCACAGCTTACTATGTAGTTCAACCACACTATCTTCATATTAGCAAAGGTGATGCATGCCAACATAGGGGGAGCAGCCGAATATATCTTGAGGCTGGAACCATCAGCAGTAGTCATGCACCAGGAGTGGTTCAAGCATCGTCCTCTTGGGCATGCATGGCTGCATATGCCAACTCACGAAATTGTTGGCTCGCAAAGCTGGTGATGAAGAAATGTGCAGTTTGGTATTGGTTTAAAAATGCCTAGGACTGAAACAATGACATAAATAGGTAGACTACCAACATTATATAAAGAACTATCTACTTGGGACAATACCAAAGATATAATTGGATCGAAACTCTTTGATATGATCTGATTTATTTCACACTATGACTGCCCACTCAATTAGAAATAGCTTGTTAGATTACAAATGATGTTATCTTCTTTAATTATTTTTTTATTTAGTGTCCATAAAGGCATGTAATAGGTGTTTCTGGTTATATTTACTTTCTAAACATTTGCCTATGAGTTGTCATGGAAATGTATAGGAGTGAATACAAGACTGCTAAGAAGAATACAAGACTGCGAAAATGACAAATTTTAAGAACATACTTGATCAGTAGCTAGAGTATTAATTTGGCATAGGCAATTTGGGGAAAACTTCCATATTTTGAACATACTTGATCAGTAGCGAGATTCCATTTATCCTGTCTGTTCAGATACCAAGCTGGCGTTTCATCTAGTTTTGATCTGTAGCTAGAGTACTATGCGAGGAAGCTGTGTTACAGTTTCAGTAATTGTTCATCAACTCACTCTATGAAGCCTGCTCACCATAGAAGTTGCCATAATACTCATGTGGTCGCCAAGAAGTTCTGCATCCCCGTATTGTTTTCATCACAAGATGCATCATCAGGCTGTTCTATATATATAAAAAAAAGATGAATCACCAATGTGAGATTTTCCATTGGAACTCTTAGTAAAATCATGTCAGAGTCTTCTCTGTTGGAAGCTTCAACCTTGTTTAGCGCGTTAGCGCTGGTTAGGAGTGATCACGTAAGCATCAGCAGCGAGGCACTAAACAGCTACGCCTACCGTAGGCCCATCCAGTCCTTGAGGAATCATGGCTCAAGACATAAACATGAATCATAGAATTTCGAATTGCTTCACATAGTTTGATTTGTCAATTATTCGAACAATTGATTTTTGTTTCAGATTTTTGTTTGAACTGAATTTTGTTTAGTTTGGGGATCAATTGCAGCAAATTGGGCTTCAGGTGACACTTGGGTGTAACAGTTTCTCGGCCTACAAGTTGAATTTGAATCTCAAATTTTGCATGATGAAGGTTCCCACAATAACCTATGTGAAAAATATTTGTTAATTATTTTTCTGATATCAGTTGTATGCATATATCGTTAACTGCAATTATACTATGTAAATAGTGTCAAAAAATATGTCATAATTACTTTAACATAGGTTTCTCTTGTGAGTTATTGCCTTTTGGTGAATGACAGCAGATATGAACTATCATCGAATCATGACAAGCTAATATTGTCTCCATAGTACTCGCTAGTATTATGGACGGAAAAATATTCCTTTTAGACTTAGCATATACACAAGCGGAACAAGTCACGAAAGCATTGCAGCATGCAAACAGAAGATGAAATGATGTGTGGCCACTGCCAAGCGTTTACAGTCATGCGAGGGACCTCTGCTTGCAACCTGCTATTTCTACACGGTCGTGCTCCCTTCCGCGCTGCCACGAGAAAGTTCTCATGTGACGGCCGTTGTCGCTGCACACCCATGTCTCCACTCACATCAACTAACTGGTACTTGTATGTCTTCTGTGGATGTCGCACTCATCACAGCAGCAATGGCAATAGGTTAAACTAGTACAAAATTTCCCAAGGCCTCCCAATCCTACACTGAAATAAGATAACAAGGGATTCCGGCACGGCGCGCAGATTGTTGCTTCCCTCCTGTGACTGGGACTGATAATTTAGATGGTTCTGTTATATTTATGCTTGAAGAGTTCACATATGCTGCGCTGAAAATGTGATGTCCCTGTTACATAGTTAAGTAGTACTCCAAACCATGCGTTTTTTTTTTTGAGCTGATATTGCTTTACACTCAGTGCATATTATACAGTTTGGTACAAACAACGTACAAAGGAATAAATGATTGATGTATTCTGCAAGCGCCAGTGCCTTGGGGAATCCAAATAGTTCAAATTTGAGCTTTTTATATCGTTCAAGGATTACCGGTAATCCAAATGAGCATGAAAGGTTTTCATAAAGCGAATTAATATATACTCCTGCTAGAAGCAGTTTCTGTGCTCATGAGTTCAACTCAAACGCATTGAACAGTTACTTGCTTGACGGGGGGCCAATCAGCACCGCCTCAAGAGGGCTTTGTATCGAATGAATTAATGGTCCTGCAGGAAACAACTCTACATTATTCATGCGTTCAAGTCAAGTATATTGCACAACCACTCAGCAACCATTTTTTAGTTGGCCCTGGATCGTATACATATATAATGGGCAGGTGAAATGTTTCTTTGTGATGAAGAATAAAGACATTGTCTTCGAAAAAAAAAAAGAATAAAGACATGTCGATCATTAGTCACTATATAGTCAAAGTGTTCTTATGTTTAGCTCTGAACAAGATAGAAAGGGAAAAGAACGGGATGTCCCTCACCTTCGATGTGTTGCAACATAGGACTGAAAGGCATCAAGAATTTAGTGGTGCACGTTTCAATTCCTACCGTTCGTGTTCGGATGATATGCTGTGGGAGCGAGAGTAGTACGGCGTGAGGGCCATGAATGTCCACGATTCCAAGGTGAGCCCTATGGAGGAGAAAAAATTACCTCGCCGTTACTGCCACCTCATGCCATGACTCATGCCCAAGCGGGAGGTTGTCCATGGAGCTCACAATGCACCCCTTTGGCTCAGTCGTTGAGCAAGCAGCAGGCGGAGCGTTCTCTGGCGGTGTAGTTGACTGAGCAGCTACGTGCTGTTTATGCGCCAGCACCGCTGCGGATCGCCGGATTCCTAACCATGTCCCTGGATCCTCAATGGTGGCTCGCAGCGAACGGCATCGGAGTCAGTCACTTTGTCTGACGCAGCTGCTTTGCGAGGGGCGGCATGTGATCTATGGCTGCTGGACAGCTCGCCGAAGGGAACATGTTCACTGCTTCTGATAGGTAACCTCCAGTTGTAAACCTGAGGCAGTTGAAAGTTCCTCACGTCCAGTTTGAATGAGAACAACTAGTCACCAAATAAAAATACTTCTATCTGCTTTTTGATCATCAATTGAGAGGAACTGAACAAAATACTTCATTGCAGAAAACAGAGAAGGAAAGGGGAACAGCCAAACAAGAAGCAGCTGCAATCCATCGACAAGAACCTGTATGATCATTGAAGGAAATTCACAAGTAACATTTCCATTTTACATTGTATGATAAAGGTGCACATGGAATGTTTAACCATTGTTTGATGGAATTCGTACTTCTCAACTATAAAGCAACATTCCATTTATCCTGACTATATTCAGATACCCATTTCTGGTGTTTCAACTATAAAATTTCGTCCTTTTCACATGTTACACTCTCCGATTGCAGAAAACTAGCTGGGACTATAGAAAAGTTATATTACAGTTTTCCTAATTGTCACAGATAAATCCGCATCACAATGTGTTGTCAGCCACAAGCAGGCCCATCCCTACAGGTTCAACACCAAGCCCGCTGCTGTGACAACATACTTGGCTACCATTCGTTCAATGTCCATCAGCCAACCATAATTAAATTTCCTTCCATAGCAAATAACTGCTGACCCATTCGATCATGCATGGTTCATGTAATCCTCATGCAAAGTATCAAAAAGAAAAAACCTTTTTTTTTTGAAACATCACAATAATGTAGATCAAAGCCTCACTTTATATAGTATGAACTGCCCTGATCGGAGCTTTGATAGAAAATCTGGTTGAAGCAGTTGTTTAATTCATGCTGATATGCTGAGTTGCAAACACATGGTCACTAAGCCATGAAGCATTGGTTATTGACTCTGGTAACGAGAGAGTAGGTGAGAACAGTAAAACAAGGAAGGGCCATGTACACTGTTTTCTTTCTTTTCCACCAAATAAAAAGTATCAGTTTTCAGTTCTGCACACGAGAACACTTCAGCTACTAGTAGCAATCGGGACCAAAATAATCCTCATTATTTATCCCGTGCATTATGCTATTGCTCAACTCAACAAAGAGCAGCATAGGCCTGGGAGGCACCGAGGAATAATTCTCCACAGCTTTCACTAGTGAGGCCTCATCCGTGCCTGCGATGGCAGTCCATGAACAATTTGATCTGCTAGCTAGACCGCCTGGAGTATTCAGCCAGGGTTGAAATCCATAGCGTGATGAGGGAACATGCGCCAATCTGATAACTCCAGGTGGTCATGAAATCAGAACTTGCAGGCGCATGTGTTGATCAGCAAGCTCTTCTGAGTCGGATTGTAATAGTTCGATCAGTTAAGCAGCACCTGCCACGGCAGAATGTTGGTGACCGGCCTGTCTCTCATGTTGCACTAGCCGTCACAGTAGTGGTTCCGCTTAGCCTGGGCGCTGTACCCAGAACGGCATGTACTACTACTGCAGAGATAGGATCTGGTCGCCGGGGATCGCGTCGTCCTGGCGCACGACCTTGGAACAGAGGCGCCCAGGGAGAGGTGAGAAAACATTGCTTCTTCCCCGATCAAATACAGCTGCTTGCCATCCCCAACCACTATGCTCTGCTTCTCTGTTCCGATATACTTCTTCCTATTTGTCTCTCTATTCTGCCTGTACCTAACAAAGCATTGTTATTTCTTCATCCGGAAATGCTCTGCGCCCAACCCTTTTTGTCCAGCTGATGTACGACCCGCACGATTCTCTGAAGAGTACATCGAATGGGCTGTCAGTCAAAAACAGCTTGTTCGTTGCGTGTGTTGTAATGGCTCCGTAAACCAGCACATTTCAAGAGACGGATGCTTAAGTGGCATGTGTCTACAAGAAACCTGCCCATTTCGGATCACGATTTACAACAGCTTATATGTACAAACAACCGTTAGTATAGTATCATTCTCTGGCGCAGATTTCAATCGTTAATTTCTTCATTTCATGCACCTTGCAAGAACATATTCTGTATCTCAAAGCATCAAGGTAGATGATAATGTCCACTTCACACATTTTTATTAGAATTTTTATGCACATTATCTAGTCAATTCTATCCCGGAGGGACCGTCATGTGCTGTTATTATTTAGTTTATGCTGGTTTACCTTTTTTTTCACTCGTAATCCTTATTATATACAGATGCTACATAGAAAACAGAGAGTAGATAAATAGCCTTTTCTTTATGCTAAACTTGTCCTTCATATAGTTTCTCTATATGAATGAAAAAGCATGCATGGATTCACAAATTTCTTCATTTGGGAACTAGCATGGAAGCAAAAACAGTGTGATGTTCACAGAATCTGTTTAATATATTACCTCGCACATGCACGGCCTTGGCTTATTATATTATCTGGCAAATGCAGTAGCTAGACATTGTTAATATGTATATTTGTGTGGATGGATCATAGTACCTCGACTAACATTTACACTAGAGAATTTGTACGCCTGGACTCTCATCAGCAATTTGAAGCGACATTGAAGAAAATTGCTCTGAATGTGTACCAGAGAACTTTTAGTTGCAAATTTAACTAAAACACTTACATTATAGGTAATTTTATTTCTTCATAATTATTATGGGAAAAAACTGATTCGCAAAAGTAAATATTGATAAGTAGCGGAAAGGGAGTTCCAGCTTAGACTAGAGTAAAGTGCAGCTACAGATTAATTTTCAATCTTTGTCCACTGAACTATTTACATTTTTTATGGTCTTACATTTCTTGCAGAGTTATATTATTTTCTTAAATGCACACATTTGCTAAACAAAAATGTAGTTTTGATTTAGTGAAGGTACCTCAGTACCTTGCAATTTTTATAATAATTATTATTATTATTTTGCAATGAGAGTACGTTGCAAAATATGAAATGCCTCCATGTGAAAAGGAACCCAGAATGTACTGATGAGAGAGGTTACCACCATCCACTCGATGTTGGACCCTTTGGAATTCTAACTCGTGTGCCTCCTTCCACCCTGATGGCCAATAAGGCTAATACTAGAAATCTCCATTCTTCATCTTTCTGAGGTGTTTGAAATTAAACTCGTACCTTAGCTTGATTCAGAGCCGTATCGCACACATGGAATTGTTGACTCATTTCCACTTCAAAAGTCTTGCATAATATGTGACTCTTTTTTTCATTTCCTCAGATTCCCTCTTTGCCTGCTTCCATCCTGACCCTGATTTAGGGGGAGAGATATGTGACGACAACTAGACAAGCATGTCAGGAAGCATCCAAAAAGCCAGTGTATCAAACTGACGTATCCGGCCAAGCAAGCAAGCACACCGTGAAGCCCAACAATAGAAAGGGGGAAATTAATTGGGACTGCTTCTCTTGACGGCAGATCAATCACGTGTAGTAGGAGTCGTTGGTCAGTGGTTACTGTAAGAGTTGGAGATTTTGTCCATGCAAAGCATCCAGTTATGGGTGATTTGTTTCTACAACAATATATCTGCATGTTATATACGAATTATTACTGCATCTATTCCTAGTTCATGCCCAATACATCTTCCAAGGAAATACCAGCCAAACAGCTTCAAGGTCTTTTTATCAAACAAACTAGTAGTCCTGCAAGAACAACTTCTGTAATATTTCTGAGTTTAAGTCAAGTGTACTGCACAATCACTCAGCTACCATTTCTAGTTGACCCTGGTACTTGATACACCTGTGAACTTTAAAGCGAGGGTTTCTCTTCCTTCTTTGTTCAGAGCTAAATATAAGAATAATTGGACTATATATACCACATACGATGGAAGGAACAAGCATCCATTGAACAATGTCTCATTCATCATCACACGACACGTTATCATGTTTTCCCTCAATATGTTGCAACATACTAGGAATGGAAGGCATCAAGAAGTTTGTGATCAATGTTTCCACTCCTATCGTTTCAATCGTACAGCATCTGCCGTGGGAGCGAGAAGTATGGCGTGCGAGATTGTTTGACTGAGGAGGAGAAGGTCCATTCTGTGGAGGAAGAAAAGTGGTAGACCATTACAACCACCTCATGTCACCACGCCTGCCTGAGTGAGTGTGAGGTTGTATGTAGCGCTCGCAGTGCACCTCTCTCGGGCAATCATTGATCGAGCAGCAAGATGCCTGAGGGACTCATCAGTTCCGCGGAGCAGTCATGAGAGCTTGACGCCCCAGCACTACCTTGCCCCAGAAGCTTACCTGGGTGCGGGATGGGTAGCAAAGATCGCTTCGTGAAGGAGGCACAGGCACTCGCTGATGCCTATATCCATTGGGTCAGTGCGAGGTGGCCGGCCCGCAGGTCTTTGTACGTTCCCAAGGCAGAGAACTGTGCAAGTAGCAGGCAATATAAAGATCAAGGGAAAATTAGATCTTCTTATTTTGCGGGTTTTCTTTCGCGGATGAGGGACAATTAGATCGTCATCCCAATCGTGCAAGTAGCAGGCATATTTTCTTCTTTTTTTTTAGATTTTTACAATAGATCCAAATGGATGCACACCATCCATTTTTGCCATCCAATGATCCAGATCTTTATCAAGGTACATGTTTGATCCACAAGTATCATGATATCATAGTGAGGGATCTGGCAGCTGCGAATACGAAGGAAGCTAGCGGTAATGCCAATTGAGCTTTGGCAGGGCTTTTGAGGGCTCGCAGCTGCACGCTCGTTGAGGCTCTTGAGAACTTGTTCTTTAGTGCTCCTACTGACCATAGTGCCAAAACTGACGGAATCCAAGTTTGTAAAGTTTCAGTCCAAATTTAATCAAGACGTGCGTTAATTTGAAAGTTTGCATTTCACTACCGAACGGAGAAAAACAAAGGAACTGATGGACAGTTAGCAGTACCAATCTATGAAAGGAAACTAAAAAAAATGAAACATGAGAGAAAACAGTGTTTCTGCTATCGATAATAAGGCGATTGTTCTTGTTCGACGTCCGTCCGACGTCTCACTCAATTCAACCAAATTGTTTGCCGACAGGTGGGTCCAATGCCCCCGTGCCACCCCGGCCCTCATCGCATTGAGCACCATAAGCATACGATTTTTCTGCTTCTGTGATCTCTAAACTGCTACACAATCTGGCCAATGAACCAACAAAGCATGTTAGATGGAGCAGCATACGGATTACCTGACAATAAAATTTACCTAATTTACACGAAATATTTTTCCCTTTAATTCAAATTTGAGGTATGTATGTTTCAAGCATTTAACATGATCCAAACAAGAATGAAGGTCTTTCATCAGGCGAATCAATGGTTCCTGCATCTTTTGTGTTCATATGTTCGAGACACGTGCATTGAACAATCACTCATTTTTAAAAAAAATCACTAAGTCAGCTACCATTTCTAATTCATTCCAGCACTTAATGGGGCGGTCGACATTAATGCTTCTCTGTTCATGTACAATTTAATTGTTCCGACGGCACAATGTAACACTTGCACTGTAAATACCACATCATGGAAGAAGCATCCATTGAACTTTAGCTATAGTGCCTCTGATGGGCTATAATGCCTTATTCTTGATCACAAGAACTTCAATCGCTATCTCAACATGCTACAATATAGGCCTGGAAGGCATCAAGAAGATACCGGCTAACATTTCCACACTCTTTGTCCAAAAAGTGTACACTGTCCTGTTGGAGCAAAAAACATGGCTTGCATAGAATGCATGGTTCATCTCGGAATCATGGCATCGCCGCTGCCGCCGCCTCATGTCAAAATGCACAATCAAAATCCAATTCCCCTTCAAGTTTTCTTGTTGCCCCCGATCAGGCAAGTGGTTAATGTTGGATAATAACCAAGAACCAAGGAGTTGTCAAAAATAATTATTCGAATTTCCAGTTGTTTTTCAGTGTACTTGTCTCCAAAACCCCTGAATATGTTTGTGTACAAAATACAAATTTACAGTTGCTATAATGAAATATATACTCCAGGTTGTCTCCAAACCGTGGAATATGAAATATTTACAGTTGCTATGACAGAAGACAAAATGCTCGACAAAGGTGAAAGAACACAATTTGGACGTTTGAGCTAGCATGACAACAAAAGTCCACTATAACGGCGGGACAAAAATCCATGTAGCACCGGTTTTGAAAGATGACCGGAGCTACACTGGAGGAAACTGACACTGTTGAAACGGACTGCCGCTATAGAACATTTGTCGTGGTGGACCGTAAGAAGGACCGCGTCCAAGTATGTTTATACAGGTTCAGGGAGGATTCCTTTCCGACTGAGATGCCCTCATCATGCCAGCAACAAGTGTATCAATTTGATCAAGTATACACAGATTGCGTGGGAAAATTAAGAAACAAAAAATTCAGAATACAAACAAGCTTGAAAAAAATTATTTCTTTTTGATTATCCATGGTGCAAAGAAGAAATACCTCTTCAGTTCACAAAATGGCTTAACTGCAATCCAATTTTTAACATTCCTTCACAACAGGGTCAGTGAAAGTTTTGTGAAACCCATGTTCGGGAGCCCAACAATCGTCTGAATCAACAAGCGGTGATGCTGATCATATTTACATTCAATTCAAACAGGTTGGCACAGGGAAAATCGTTTGCGTCAACGACGTGCTCGGCTGCAGGGTGTGTTCGTGAGGTACGGTGGCGGCGCGGTGCGTCCAGGCGAATGGCGCTGCAGGGGAAGACCACTGCAACGCAAACACAAAAGGCGTCGGAGACAAGGACCGCCGTGCCTCGACGGGGAAGGGCGTGGTCCCTGCCGAGGGCCTCCGGAATGTCAGCGGAGGACATTATTGCACAAACAATTTCGAAAAATCATTTGATTTGATTATCCATGGAGCAAAGAAGAAATACCCCTTCAGTTCACAGAATGGCTTATGTAACATTTAATGACTAAAACATTGATTGGACTCCTCATTTGTCCACCAATCATGACATAGGATATTGGAAGTCTTGCAAAAGCCAATTTGAAAAGATATCATCGAATCTTAT
This sequence comes from Eragrostis nindensis, assembly GCA_012490785.1. Lineage (NCBI taxonomy): Eukaryota > Viridiplantae > Streptophyta > Magnoliopsida > Poales > Poaceae > Eragrostis > Eragrostis nindensis. The sequence goes on from JAAXCT010000368.1 coordinate 399,177, forward strand.
TTGACATGTATACTTGAGCCATGATTGTTTCTCTTTCTCTGAGGTAGCATAATTGGACCATTTATAGCTCATGGCTCCCCATGAAATATGACACAATAAAAAAAATTGGGATAAAGGGAAAAAAAACTTTTGGCCTTTTGTCATTCAATACTTCTCTCGCACATTTGTTATGTTTTGCATCGCTCACATCAAGCTACCATGTCGACTCTATTGTTCCACAAGTAAGTGAGAGCACTAAAGAGTGCGACATTGTTTTCCCTTTACCAGCTGAAGTTTCATATTTAAGAGCTGCGCATGAGAACAAGCGGGTGATAAAAACCCAAAGGTGCAGCTGTGCAGCCAGCATTTCAGCTAACAATTCTAATAGCACTCATCCTTGTGCGCAAAAATCCTCGGCCTCTCAGTTTTCCACAATAGAGTCGGCATAGGCCTGGAAGGCATGGGGAAGATTGTGGTCACACTCCATCAAGATCCAGCCAGCTTATGAAGTTTTCTTCAACACCATTACCCAGGTCTTCAGGTTGAAAACATGTAAATTTGCGTGGAATTTGCAGAAATTAGGACCAGCATTTGCTGTCAGCCCATCAGCAACAGCAATTGAAGCGTCAACTGCATACTGAACTAAGAACACAAGACAGAGAGAAACAGAGGAACAGATAGACAAACAGCAACACTAATTGGAGATCATTAATCATTAGGAAAACATCTATCCTTTCCTTGAAACATAACCTATATAACTTTTCTAAAGGAAGAAAAAACTGAATATGCATGGTCTCACTCACTGCCGTCTCTGTCAGATAAAGAGCCAGGTCGTTGGCGCCGGTCTCTTGCTCAGTAGTGTGGTTGGTTGAAAGCTGCCGCGGCAGGATAGCAGTCACAGTCCGTTCCAGCATGTAATACACGGCACCGTGGCAGAGGAAGGGCCTTTCCTTCCTCCCGGCCGTTGTTCCATCCCAGAAGAACGATAGGCCCACGCAGACATCTCACTGGTACAATACAAGCCTTCAGTGGCGGGCAAAATGAGCCTGCAGTGGCGGACGACCCCTCCGCCACTCGGGCTCCGCCACTAGAAAGCGAAAATAGCAGTGACGGGCGGAAATGCCCTCCACAGGAAAGGCAATAAAATTTTTTTAAAAAAGCGTGGGGCCAGTGCAGGGCCCACTACCCTCACCGTCCCTAAGCTGATGCCACTGCCGCCGTCGCCGTCGCCGTGCCATGCCACCCGTCGCACCGTGCCCATGCCGATGCAGTCGTCACTGTGCCGCCCGCCGCCATCGCGCAATCGTCGCCGTAGCCGCGCCGACCACCGGATCCATAGCCGCCGTCACGGGACCGCGCCAGATCTAAGAAGAGAGAGAAGAGTGAGGGAAAGAAGGAGGGAGAGAGGTCCACGAGGAAGCGAAGGACAGACCTGCATCTACAAGCCGCCGCGCCGGATCTGTTCCGAGCCTCGTCGCCGTCATCACCACAGACCGCACGAGTTGCCGCGTCGTGGAGGAGCTGCATGTCCGCGGGGATCCCGGAACCCTAGCCGCACGCGGAGGCGGATCTCAACTCCATCGCTGCATCCTGCCCCACTGTCACCATGCCCGAGGACGTCAGAACCCTAGCCGCACGGAGCGGCCGGATCTGCGAAGATGAGAGGAAAGAGTGAGGAAGGAGGGAGGGAGGGAGAGATACGGGCGCGAGGACTGACCATCACGTCAGCGCCGGAGCAGCCCTGCGGTCGGACGGCGCAGATTCGGACGGTGGTCGCCCTGGTCGGCAAGGCAGGTAAGGGGAGGTCTGGGGAGTTGGTGCCCTCACAGGCGGGTCGCCTTGATTCCGCGCCGGCGCGGGTTTGCCTCGGCGCCGAGCTCGATCCGGACGGCTGTGGTGTGGTCCTGCAGGCCGGCAAGGCAGAAGGCCAGAGGATGCGAGAGAGAGAGAGAGAGAGAGAGAGAGAGAGAGAGAGAGAGAGAGAGAGAGAGAGAGAGAGAGAGAGAGAGAGAGAGAGAGGAGAGAGAGAGGGAGAGAGAGAGAGAGAGAGAGAGATGGGGGGGGGGGGGAGGCAGCGGGTAGCGAGAGAATGATTGAGAGGGAGACGATGAGGCGCTGGAGCGGTAGGAGTTGGATAAGGGGGGGGCGGCGGGGGATTTTTTTTATTAGTATTCGTGGGCAGTGGCCATCTTAACGACGGAGCGGCGGGTGGTATCAGGCTCATCCGCCACTGCAAACCAAATTACCAGTGGCGGGCACGGATGACATTAGCATGCCCGTCACTACAAGAGGGGCACTCTGATGACATTAGGCCCGCCACTGGTAATTGCTACAGTGTTCCGCGATGCCTGTAGTGACGGATGAAACTGCGCCCGCCACTGCTATTTTATAGCCTCTGTCACTGCAGGGTCATTTTGTACTAGTGTCTAGCAAGAAGAAGATCTCGTCGCCGCATAACGTGCCATGTGCTCTCATTACCCGGGAGCATAGCCGCATGACGAACTGCATCTCACCACAGTCCTCCGGGCTGTTGTTCCATCCCAGAGGCCAGAACAACGGGCCTAGCAAGAAGAAGATCTGGTCGCCGCACAGCGAGCCACGTGTTCTCATGGTCATGGCCCAGGAGCAGAGCCACCGACGAGCAGCGCCTCCTAGGAGGCTCTCGTCCACCCACTGGAATGATGCGAGGTCTGCATGGAACACTGCAAACTGCAGTGATTCCCAGCCCGGCGTGTGTTCACATCATGAGCAACGTGCCGGACGCTTGACCGGGGGACAAGATCATAGTTGAAGTGTGGAGCGTGACGGCGCTCGTGTCATGCCCCATGATATTGCGACCGACGTGGGAGAAGAACGGCTCGCCGGTGTCACCGTCGAAGCCGATGTTGAAGGTGAGCGCACGTGTAGAGCCTGCCATCGAAGAAGGCCAGGTCCTCGTACCACCGCCACACGTTGTGTTTTGTGTATGCTGAGCGAACACGAGAACGTCTCGAGCGAGCAGAGCGCGACTCGGCGAAGTTTCGCAGCCGGTGATCCCCGCGATGAGACCGTCGACGCACAAATAACATGACTTATACGCAAACTAGTATGGTTGTCCGCGTATTTGCGTGGCTAGACTCACTACTCCCTCCAGACTTTTTTTTTGACGTTTCAACAGGATTGCTAGTTCATATTGAACTAAATGGTTTGTCCTAACGTCAACAAAAAGCAACCAGAGGGGTATACTATTTAAAATATTTTTTATTATTGTAGAAGTTTATATAGTTTATATTGTTATTACCTATTTTATACTCTATATTTATAAAATAGTAGAAAATAGATTGGAGAATTTCACCGTCCCTCAATTTGAGTGTGAGATGAGTCATCATTTATCTAACAGTGTATTTGATTTATTTTAGAAGTGAGCTTGGTTCAAACGTGGTATGCTAAACACTAACATATATCATGGTAGGAAAAAAGAATGTATCGTGCTACAAATAAATCTTTCGAAGAAAATGTGTAATGCTAAAAATAAGATAATGTGCCATTCTAGCTAGACATATATCGCGGTGTATTTTTATAATGGTGTATTTAGAAATCGGGATTAAGTGTTTATTAGATATTTTTATTATTCCAAAATTTAGCTATTTGCTCATAATGGTATGGTTGTAAATTAAAATAGGAATTAGAGATATTTTTAGCTATTTTTTATAATCCAACTTTAGTTTTTTTGGACTTGTAAGGGCATGGAGGGTAATTTAGAAATAGGTGTGAAGGGTATTTTTTTGTTATTTTTTATTATTCTAAATTTAGCTTTTTTTTTACTCGTAATGGTATGGTGGGTAATTTAGAAATAGGTGTGAGGGGTATTTTTTCCTATTTTTTATTATTTCAAATTTAGCTATTTTATAAATATTTTTAGGGGGGTTTCTGACTAATTGTTTCATAATGGCAATGGTGGGTAATTTTTTTTTCTTATTTTCGCGGATTAACGAAGGGAATTTCTAGCATTTTAGAGCGAACGTGGCAGCTCCTTTTCGTCGTTAAATATATATATAATAGATAAGTACTCCTACCATTGCATAGATACTTATATGGCTCCACGGACATGTTTGTGATGGTAGCATATACCACAATCAATCCATGATTACTCTAACTGACTACAGTTATGTATTTCTCTAAACAAAAAACTTGACTGACGAAGTTACCATCGAGTAGCCGAGTCTTAAAGGCGCCAAAGCAAGAACATTGTTATTATACATGTTCCTTTGTGTAGTTACCAGAACGCTTGGCCTATACATACCACAAGCAAAGAGGCCTCGTGTTTTGTCACAAACATGTCCTCAGTGTGCGACTTAATATGTTGTTGCATCATCGGATTGGAAGGCATCAAGAAGTTTGTGGTTTACACTTTCACTTCGATGCATCGGGAGACGCAGTCACCATGGGCACCGTGATACTGAGGTTGCTACTCATCGAGGCTTTCTTGCTGTTTCATCATCAACCGCAGCTAGAAGAATGTCCCTCGGCATTCTAGATCCGTTGCATCACCAACATGTGGGCGTGATCTTGCCTCGCTCACTCGTTCAGGACAAGCCAGCAATATGATGAAGATCCCTTGGATAATGCAATGTTGTTGGAGTTGCAAAATATACATTTTAGATCTAAATCAGGAGGCTTTCAGTCTTACGCTAATTGTTGTCTGCTAGCCAAACCACTGGCCATGTTTTCTAATCGATTAACTTATTAGCTGCATGCTTGTTCTAGATGACAGTTTTGTTGTGTTAACTATAACTCCCTGCTCAAACTAAGCATATCATAGGGAACAACCCTAGTAGTTAATCATGGCAAAAATATCGACAACTTAAGGTTAAAAATTCTGTTTATTTTGTCTAACAAAGTTAAGGATCTCGAAGGTTTACTGCACTATTACAAGCATATAAAAGTTTAATAATAAAAAATAGTAAAGTATTAATGACCAAAAGATTTGTGGACGTGTCATTCAGCTACAACCATGCCCATTATGCCCACTTTATTCATCAAACACCTGGAATGATGAAATAGGGGTTAGATAAACTTAGAAAGAAAAAGCTATGAGTATGCACATATAATATATAGTTTATAATTAAATATTTTTTAAAAAAATAGAGAGCACCCAGATTTGCTGCATTTGATACTGGGTGCTCTCTATTTTTTATTATCCAGATTGCCTTATTCTCCTTAATTAATTGTTCTTATTATTCTCTGGTTAATATGAATGCAACCCTCTACTTGAGAGTTTGAACAACATTCAATAATTTAATCTCGCTTGAATTTGAATAGAAATATACAGGTTAGTTCAATACCAAGACCCAACAATCCAACATACATACGGTTTTCAAAAGAAAAAAAAGAACCATATGTACTGTGTGACATGATCAACCAACGAGAGTGTCTTTTAAATTTGCACTCATTCCATCGGGATTCACACATGAAGCAGTCTGCATCTATTTTACTCCTTCCATGCACAGTCAACTAGACGAGCAGAATGATACACATCACACGTTGCTCATAAATAATTTATTTATTTAAGTACATTGCATCATGAATGCTCTTTCAATTCAACTCGATTGTACGCTTCTTGTTGCAAACATATTTATCAGTACCAGAATCGTATTCTGTTGTTCTCCTAAGAAAACAATAACTCTTTTCATAAAAAAGTAACTGTTAAATATAAAAAGCCTATATATATATGTGTGTATTCAAGACCTCCTTTTAGGTTTTGTGAAGAATTTTGTTTGCTATGATGGCCTGATATGAGCTTCTGAGCTGGTGTCTTCAGAAAAATATGACAGCTTCAACGAACAATGTTACAGGTGATGCTCCGCCTATATTCAAACCAGAAGGAATTAACAACTTTTAATTGACATCAGCTACCACACATTTAATTGACTCCAATAATATAGTTATGGAGCAGGTAAGGCAAGGAATTGGGCGGCCAACATTAAAAAGAAAACAGGAGAAGATCCTTGTTCGGAGCAGCGAATATGAACATCTGGCTATAAATACCATAGGTTAAAGATGCATGCGGTGGAAGAGATCATTATTAAGCATTCTTCATGTCAACATGTTACAAGCTTGGGCTTGGGAGACATCAAGGAGTTTTAGACTAACATTTCTGCTCATATGGTAAGAAAGAAATAGTTAGTGGTGTGAGCACTATAGAAACAGTTGCATGTTATCATTCATCATTCAAAAAATATATATCTCAAGTTCTTTAATTATGTAAAACAATTGCAGTTTTTTATCAAAGGGACATATAATATTGATGCTACGATGCAAATATGACATAGTTCAAGTGCCTAACTAATACATATCTTTTGCATTGTTTTCAGTTGGTACATCCTCTGAATGATACAACAACGTTGAAGAGAGGAGTAGCTAATTCAAAGATGCAATTACGGTTCGTTGACACCAAGCATCAGAACAAGTTCGATCTCTGCAGATACAATACTCGTCACAGAGAGGTCACTGCAGATGTTCAAAGCAAGAAAGTAGCCCGTGGTGCAACGTATGCAGTCTTGTGCTGCAATGCGTTGCATCGAAACCTGCGAGGGAAAAATGCAAGGTCAAACTTGAGGGAACGGAGAGGCTGGAGCTGGAGTAGTAGTGATCAACGGGGTTGACGGCGGCTTTGAACTTGAGGTGGTCGATACAAGCAGAAGAGAAGGGCCTGGACGAGGGCACGAGCACAGACGGACGTCATGCCGGTTAACTCGAGGTGCCGGAGCTGACCATTGTGGTGCGGTGCGCACCTCCACCATGGAGACCTCGTTGACGACGGGGACCGTGCCAAGAATGAAAATAGTAGAAAACAAATTATAACTATCTTCACTCATTCATTGGCCTCAACCGAATGTATGTATACTTTGATGTGAGGCTTAAAATATGAAGCAAATTTTGACAACCGGGCAACATAAATAACTGAAGGTGAAGAGAGGACGACCAAAAAATTTTTAGGGGGAAAAATAACTTTGACTCATTTACTGGCGCCAACTAGCTGTTCGATCGAATATAGGCAGCCCAGATGGCGTTGGAGACCTCCGACTGTGTGGTTTTTGGATAACGAAGCACGTTGTTTTTTGATGACCAAAAAATATTGCTCTCGGTTCATTAAAGAAAAAGAAAAAGGAAAATTTGTATGTGGAACAATACAAAATGCTGGACATAGTATCTCTCTTATTGTCTTGTGTACACTGAGAAAACACGACATTTGTCAAGTGACTATTTTTATTTTTTTTATCTCATTGCACAAAATACATTGCAGCAGAAGATGTAGGGCCCTATCCTCCAAGGTGAACTCTCAAGCAAAATCTGTTCCTGTTTAGATTTAGAATTAAAGTAATGTGGACGTATGGATCAGAATTGAAGGAATTGCTGGTTCCCCTTTTTGTGTGTCATGTGATGAAGTTGCAATTTCTTGGTCATAAATTTCAGATCTTTGCATTGATTTTGATTGCCTTGGTAAACTTGTTTTCAAGTATTGTTTCTTCGTCTCCACACGTTCTCAAAAAAAAAAACAAATTGAAGGAAATTACAAGCTTTCTTCATGATGGAACTCTGTTCCACATAATGCATCTTGCGGTATTTATAACCAAATGTCCAAATGTCCTAATGTTGTATTAGTTGCTTCGTGATAGTCCATTTATCTGCATATTGCTATATCTAATAATCACGAAATCAGCTAGCATTTTCAGTTGAGTCCAACAATGAAAGAGTAGCGGAGAGAGACAGAGAGAGATGAAAGAAGGGCCAACTTATTTTTCTGTCTCCAAAGTAAAGCTTCATTGCTCAGAGCTTAAGGAGAACATTTAGCTATAAATACACAGCAATGTGCAAGATGCATCCTGTAGAACAGAAATCCCTGACTAATTCAGACATTCTTCATCTCTACCATACTGCTGCTCAGGCCTGGGAGACATCAGGGATTACAGGGTTAACATTTGCTCTCAAACGGTACCAAAATTCCAGCGTTAATGCTATAGCAACCATTGCATAGTGCAGTTCATCATTCCAAACTTTTTAATATCGATTCATCATTTGCTTCCAAGATAAAGTGTGCAAGTAAAAGATTCATTGTGCTAATACCTTATTTCATTCTTTCCAGATGCCACGTCCTCTTACTGCGGGAACTGGAAAGAGAACTTCTTCAGTCAATTCAAAGATACAACAAAGGTTCTTCGGCACCTAGGATCATAGGGTATAACTTTGCAGATACATTCCTCGCCGAAGAGAAGCCACTGCAACACTTAGTAGTAGGAGATAGAGATCCAGAGTCCAGACTATACATCTAAAACACAATGTGAACCAGTGTTCGTGCACGCACTTTCATGTTCAAATTTAGGCATTCCTGTTTCAGACACCTAAACTGAAGCCACTGCTTGTTTAAAAAAAAAAGGCTCACATTTTGACAAGAATCACCAATAGTGGCTGATTTACCAAAATAACTGCCAACGAAATCAGTTTCCGAATAGTAACAGAGCATTGGTTTCAAGGTTCAAGCATTGATCTGATTCTTTTTTTCTTCGTCTCAGGACTATTCGACACCGTAATAATCATATGAAGAGACCTTGCATCGTCAGCTCTACCCTTGCATTTTTTTCGAGATGTGAGGTTCTCGTGAAGCAAACTGACGAAGAAAAAAGCAACCAACAACATTGCTGACATACAAGTTGGTGTGGCTTATAATGTTCTTGGATATGCATCATGAGTGCGGTATTACAAAGTTGATTATGACTCTCACCGAAGCTAGAGAGAACCAATCAGGGTCTGTTGCGCTCTACATTGTAGAAGAGAAGTTTTACAAATTTTTGTCTTGTTTCACGATGGCTGTTTGTATCTCTTGAAAATTATTCTTGTTACTTGTGATGGCAGGATTGCGAAAGGGTCTGTAGCCTAGTGTTTACAGGTAGCACCTGAAGTTCTGGGTTCGACTCCCTGTGGGAGCGAATTTTCTAAGATTTAACGGCGTTGTGCGTTCAGTGGGAGGCGACGTGGCCGTCGACAGCGAGGTGCCAGTGGTGACTTTGTAAATCTCGAGGATTTACCGGCTCAGTCTTCGAAGATGCTCATAAGGATAGAGTTTGCGTATGTACATTCATAGGGGTGAGTGTGAGTGCGTTGTGAGTGTCTGAGTTGTATTGTGTAATCGCAAAAAAAAAAATTGTAACGGCAGGATTGTGCCTTCATGAAAAGTATTTGAGAGTCTCTGCTTCCGAGAAATTGGAGAATCTCAGCTTGTGCCTTCCAGAAAAGTATTTGACACGTCTTGAGATAACAATTAATTAATCTTGCAAGCGAGGCTGTATATATAAACTGCTATTGAGTTACGATATTCTCATAAATGGACATGCAGGAAACAACTAATGTACAAAAAGTAGGTGAGGGAAGTGAAGAAAAGGGAGAGACAATACTTTTCCCAAATTAAAGCAAAGCTCCAATATTTTTCATAGCTGCACATGAGGATATTTGGTTATAAGTACAGCAAGATGCATTCTGTGGGACAGAGATTCCTAACCGGCCATTCTTCAGCTCAACTTGTTACAATCATAGGCCTGGGAGACATCAAGGAATCCATGACTAACATTTCTGCTCATACGGTAAAAGGAAAATAATTTCTAGTGTTTGGCGCTATAGCAACCATTGCGTGAGAACTTTATCACTCAAAAAATATTTCAAGCTATACCGTTTACCATGAAAATAAAGGAACCTATTATTTTGATGCAATGTTGCAAGTATGACATAGCAACACAATGCAAGTGCCTTCGTTCATACCTTTTTCGTTCTTTTCAGGTGTTACAACCTCTGAATGTGTCAACAGTCCGCCAGCTTTCAGTAGCTGATTCAACGATGCAGTTATGGCTCTTCGACCCCAACCTTTGGAACACTCAGCCACCCCGCAGATACAATGCGCTTCACAGATAAGCCACATCGAACGTTCGTGGATCATAACAAGGAGTCAGCGGTTCAGAGATCTAAATAACAGTATTTGAATCAGTGCTTGTATATGCATTGTTTTGTGCAGCATTTGGATATACTCATGGAACTACTGAAGAAATCGAGCTCGCGTTCCTACCGTCGGTTCGAAGCTTGTTCTGATTCTTGTTTTAAGGAGTGACTTAACGCCATATCTGGAGCTTAATTGAACTCGCCGCTGCCGTTGGAAGCTGTATGGGTGTTGGCGACATCATCGTAGGGCCAGGTCGTCGGCATAGCGCGGAAAGAGACGCGCCGCTGCCGGAGTGGCCGCTCTGCGCGAGGCCACAGCGGCGTAGTGTACGGCACCGCCGCAGAGACCTCGTCGACGACAGGACCAGACCAAGATTTGGAAAACGAAAGAAAAAATAGCGTTGACTATACGTTGCTGATTACTAACCGTTTGATCGAATATAAGCGGCCCAGAGGGGGTCTGACCAAGTCGATGCGATATATTTGCATGCGGCGCCTCGGAGTACTTTGTATTTCGATCAATAACCGCGATCCACATAGGATTCATTCCGGCCGTTGGATCGAACACAGGCAGTCCAGATTAGATTGTCCGGGCAGTTTACATTTGCTATTCCCGTCCAGATCCCCGGATTAACTTGGTCAATCATCTGGCCACAAATGTGGCGTGGTCCTCAGACCACTTCGTCTTCCACTCCGCCGCACCCCTCCCCTTCCGACGGCGGCGGCAATGTCGGCGAACGGCGGAGATGGCGGCGACCTTCGGCTGCCGCGTTGCACTCGCGGCACCTTACAGTCGCTCGCCGCTGCTAGTCGCCGGATACTTCCTCCAAGGTGATTCCTCCTGCTCCCACTGGCCCATCTGGTTCCGCACACACGTCCCCGAGCAGAAGATGCAGGGCCCCGTCTGGTGAACTTTGAAGCGAAATATGTTTCTCTTCTCAGAATTAGCACTAGAGAAATGTGTAAATTTGAATCATTATTAAAGGATTGCTGGTTGCTCTTTTTGTTTGTCGTGATAAAGTTGCAATTGTTTTCGTATCATAGATATAGATTTCAGATATTTGCACTGATTCTGTTGCTTGCGTAAGTAAACTCATTTCAAGTCGCATTAGATTACGTTAATTGCCTGTCGAAGCCAGTGGCAGTGCTCAAGGGCCTCGACTAGATTAGATAATAATAACAGGTCTCGGTGCTGCGTTGTACCTATGATTTAGTTGCTTTCATTTATGGATTCCAGGCCAGTTTAACAACCAATAAACTCCACTAATATACCCTCAATTTTATGCCACTAGAATGGGGACCGAGGTTTCTAGTTTTTCCCTTGCAAGTTAGCGTTGTCTTATGCCTTGACAACCTAATGGTCACCTTCAATTGCTTAAAGCTGTGCCCATAGTCCCAGACCAACCAGCAGCCACCTATCCTTGTTTCAACCCCCCTCTTCCACATCTGAGAGCTTGCAATGGATCCGGTGAGAAATGCTGCGGAGGGTGGGTTATTTTGGTCACCTGTTGGTTGGTCTTTTTGATCATCTCGAAGCTCTTCAACACAGGATTCTCCTACCTCAGTTTACACTAGTTGGATGAGGTCGAGAAATTGCATAGGAAAAAATTCTATAACTGAAGCTGTTGCATTGCTTGAAGTGGCTGAGGACAATACTCGGAGGGAAAGGCTGGAGTAATGGATGAAGGAGTTCAAATCTTTCTTTCATGCAGTCAAAGACACCCTTGGCACTATTGACTATCACCTTGTCAAAAGTCATGTTCTTTATCAATCAATCAGCACAACTGAGCAGGTTTGTTCCTTTCCTGTCTTCTCCTTCATGAAATTTATTTGCACAGCAACTTTTGAAAATAAAGTTTTGTGCACTGTATAGAATGGCTTATGATAACTCATGGGACTGTATTACTAATAGGTACAATAGTATCTGTTAAAAACTGTAAGAACTAATCATTGTTATTATTAAACCCCAAAAGTTTTTATTGCTGTATGCAGCCTGTGCCACACGATTGGCTCTAATATGGCAAATGACTAGCCCATCACAACTAATTTTCTTTGTTGACATGCTTTTTCTATGTCTTGTAATGGATATCAATCTTCCTGGACCGACAACTTTGCAACCAAACACAAACATATTGGCATGAACATGGTGGTTGATTTTGTCTAAGCCCAGATTGAGCATACAATTATTTCTGATAATTTTATCCATTTCTTTTGTCCAAGTTTTTTCATGTTTATTTGGTATATTAATCAATAGACTTTGCACCTAACAAATTCAATCTAAAGCTTTTCTTTCATAGAGTGTTGAAACCATGACCTTTTTCAATGTTCTGATTGAGTCAAGAACAGTTAGGAAACCTAATTGATGAAGGACAGTTCTTTCATCGCTCAAGTTGCCAGTCAGTTGTGACTAACCAAGACTACTTCATCTCCACCAGTTCTTTTTTGTATCAAGATGAGGATCTTGAAATAATAAGATAGTGTTGTTGTGAATTCATGACACACCAGCTGATGATTACATTTTTTTTTTGGAGGGATGTCTTCTGAAGTAGGTGATTATTCCTACTAAAGATACACCATTTGCACAGATGCCTCAGTGCACTAAGTATTTCTTTTTCATATGGTTTCGAGCTAGTTGACCATCGCTAGGTTGCTTTCGTTTATTCTTTTCTTTTTCTTTTCAGGAAGTTTGGTTGCTCTCTTTTATTGATTCCAGCTCTTTTGCAAGTGGAGCATACACCTCACAGGCACAATAGTCTTCGGTTCACACGAACTACACAAAACTGCACAACATGTTAAAAGCTATCACAAACCTACACTATACGAAGTCTGTATCATGGAACTTCACTTTTCTTATCCTTTCATATCACAGAACTATACCTTTAGAAAACTATTTCACAGGACTAGATTTGTATTCTCGCTTTTCATGTTGGGAAACTACGCTCTAGAAAGTTGTATGACAAATTTACGCTTATATTCTCTATTCTATTTCACAAAACTTTACCTTGGTAAGTGTAGTTTGCTGATACTGACCATCAGTACGGTGAACTTTTGTGATACAAAAGGGCAAGCAAAATGTATTTTTGCTATACATAATGATAACAAAACTTAGTTTTCTGAAATTGATTAAAAAGGTATAGCTCTGTGATATGAAAGGATAAAAATGTGTGGTTGTGTGTGAAATAGCTTTTTAAAAGTGTAGTTTTGTTGAAATTACTCATTAATATACTCACCAATTGTGTCATCTTGTGTCCTGAGGTCGCAAGGTAACTTTCTAATAGGCCTTGACAACTTTATTCTAGCCAACATCTCCTGCAATTGCTCCAAGCTCCCAAGGGGGACCTGCAACTAACTATTCTCGTTGCCTCGTTCTGGTCTCCATCCTCCACATCTGATAGCTTACAAAGTCCAATGGCAGATCCCCTGACCATTGCCTCGGTTGGGTGGGGAATCAAGGTCGCAGGTTGGATCATCTCGCCAATCATGTCCAGGCTCCTTAATAAAGGCTTTTCCTACCTTGGCTTTCGTTCATCAGGCAAGCTAAAAAAACTAGAGAGCAAATTCCTACAACTGAAGTTGATGCTGGAAGCAACTGAAGCCAGCCCTTGCAACGACAGGTTGGAACCATGGGTGAAGGAGCTCAAGTCTGCTTTTTACGAAGCCCAAGACATCCTTGACTATATTGATTATGGCCATCTTGAAAGTCGCATCCGTTCTCAAATCAATAAGTATGGAGTCACATGTTTTCAGTACAAAACAAAGCAGGTTCGTGCCGTTTTGTTTAACCAAAGCTACATGCAGTACATAACTCTAATGCTACTGACTAAAGACCATATGTATTTGTTGTACAGTTCTACAGAAGATTAAAAATGAGCTGTATATGTTACCGTATATCATATAGAGCATATATTAGGGTCCAAAAAAATGCAAACCTTGATATTTATCTTATGTTTAATAAGATAAGTTCAGAGTTTTATTTCTTTTTGTGAGCCTACTAGATGTCCCATGCATAGAAACGGCTAGTGTGGGCCAAGAAAAAAAAAGAAAAGTGAAAGAAAACAGGGTTTGGGGCTGAAAGGAATTAAGCTCAATCCTCGTTTATTTCTGGTTTGAAACCTGCTGCATCATTTTTTTACATATAAAGAAACCAGCTACATCATGGGAAAACGAATTGCTGAAATACCGTAATGATGATGTGTTGTGGAACGGCGCCAGGGCCTCAGCCCACAGGCGCAAGAAGAGAGAGACCTAGTCTTCTTCTTCCTTGCCTACCATCCCTAGAACTCGCGGCAGCCTCTTATAGCTAATTGATCTTATCTGCTAACAAACTACTTACTGACTAACAAACTCTTTGCTGCCGCTGAGTCGCTGGAGTAGCCCAGCTCCTCCCGTAAAATGATGAGCCTCCTAGGAGAAACTACATAAGCATGACGAAAGGTCCAATAGATTTTGAAGTCAGATTGACAGGATAAAAGGATAACACAGATTCAAAAAAGTCATATATATTTGCACCATGAAGTTGATAAACCATGGCGTTGACGATGTTTCACTGCCATTAAGCACGAATTGCAGCACAGGGCATCGCTGGTGAGGATGTTGACGGCACCACCATGGGTGCAAAATCCGAGTTGATTGAGTTCTCTGATGCACTTGGCGGAATGTTGTCAAGTTTCTCTTAAAAGTGAATACTTATGTAGAAACCTTTATAAAAATGTAATCTACCAAATAAGCCAAGCTCTTCATCCAGACTACCGGTGTTATTGCCAAAAGAATGGCAGAGCATGTATCATTAGTGAGTATGATCCATAGTGTTGGATGAAATGTCATAATGCATAAATACTCCTATTATATTATTTTCCACTTTAGAAGAGTAATGTAGCTATATTCCTTTTGTCAAAACCTGTTGCTTTGGCATAGAGCAAACATGTGGAAAATATGTAAACTCCAATAAAAATAAAGAAAAATGGGGAACCCTTGTAACACCCTACGTCAAAAATCTGGGCGGGCACACGCATGCTATAGAACATTTCTTTCACTTTCACCCTCGGTTCATGTAAAAGGTTAACATGAAAGTGCTATGTTTTAATTTGACCCTCACCCACCCAATCAATCCAACTGGGATTAATCTCACAACTAATTCACTTCTGGGCCTCTTGGTGTGGGGTGTTACAGCACTAGCTAGTGGCATACACATTATTTTTCTTGATGTTTTTATTTGTTGTGTTAAGTAAAGGACCGGGATTATTTGAATGTTGTTAAATTCTGTGTAACTCAAAGGCTTTCGCAGGTTGTTGGATTGCTGAAGAATTTGAAGGTTTCCACTGTGTCACGTACAAAGCTGAAAGCAAACTTAGATAAGATAGAAAAACTAATCGATGAAGGACACAAACTTCTTTCATTGCTAAAGTTGACAATCAGAAGTGACGATATGAACACTACTGTGCGATCACCCACTAAAACAACTTCAGCTGCTCCAATTGTATTTGGCCGAGATGGGGATGTTGAAATGATAAGAAGAATGCTTCGTGATGCACCTGCTGCCGATGAACCAAGCTCAAGTAGAAAAAAGTGTTATTCCATGATTGGTATTTATGGCATTCCAGGTTCAGGGAAGACGACCCTCGCACAATATGTTTGTGAGCATGAAAGGGAAGATGGATATTTTGACCTAATTTTGTGGATTCATGTTTCTCGGAATTTCAGTGTGGATACTATTTTTTCTGAGATATTGGAGATAGCATCTGGTGGGAAAAGGGATCAGCTCAGTAATCTTGACATGCTACAAAGAGAACTAGAGGCGAAACTGGCAGGCAAAAGGTTCTTTATGGTACTGGATGATGTCTGGTATGACAAAGGTGTCAGTGAACAACAACTGGATCTTCTACTTTCACCATTGAATGCTGGGAAGAGGGGAAGCAGAGTCCTGGTGACCACTAGAACTGCAGATGCAGCAAGAGCTCTTGGTGCTCAAAATGTTATTCCAATTCCTGAACTGGATAAGGAGCAATATTTGTCAATGTTTATGCATTATGCCCTTGATGGTGCAACATTTGTTGACCAATCATTATTTAGAGAGCATCAGTTGATTGGCAGAAAAATTGCTGAGAAGCTAGGAGGATCACCTCTGGCAGCAAGAACAGTGGCAGGACAACTAAATAGGAGACTAGATATTAATTTTTGGACAAGGGCCCTAAACCGTGACTTATTGAATGATATTATGGGAGCTCTGTGGTGGAGCTACCAACAACTTGATGAGCATGTGAGGCAATGTTTCACATATTGTAGTATGTTTCCTAGAAGATATGCGTTGAAACGAGACGAGTTAGTTAGCTGTGGGCTGCAGAAGGGTTTTTGGAGACTGTCAATGGTACAGTGGATATGGAAGATATCGGTCATGACTGCTTTGATGTTTTACTGTCATGCTCATTTATTCAACCAAAAGGAAAGGGTGATGCCTTGTTCTTTACAATTCATGATCTCTTGCATGACCTAGCAGAAAGAGTCGCTGGAAGTGACTGTTTTAGGGTTGAGGAATGTACAAGGAGTCAAATTCCTCAAGGTGTTCGTCATCTTTATGTTGAGTCCTACAATAGAAATGTGTTTACAGAGCAGATTTTAAAGTTAGAGACATTGCGCACTCTGGTTATATCTTCTACTGCCTATGAAATGACTGCACAAGACTTTGAGCGCTTGCTCCTGAATCTAAAGAAGCTGAGAGTGCTGCATATTACACTTAGCTGGTTGCAACCGATCCCAGCGTCTATTAGTCAGTTAAAGCATCTTCGCTACCTTAGTGTTTTTGGATCCCCATCCTACATTATGAATCGGCGACACAAATTTGTCATAACTCTGCCACCAACATTTACCAAACTCTACCATCTGCAGAAGTTCAATGTCCCACCAAATTGCCGTTTGCATTGTTCCTCCATTATGGAAACTTCCAACCTTGTGAACCTGAGGTACATTCTCCCATTTGATGGCTTGAACTTTCTACCTGATATAGGGAGGATCACATGGCTCAGAACTCTGCATGTCTTCACAGTAAGGGAGCAAAGGGGCTATGAGATACAGCAGCTGGAGCATCTGAACAACATTCGTGGGACCCTTCTCATCTGTGGACTTGAAAATGTTAAAAGTATGGAGGAAGCTCGTCAGACCAAGCTAGAAAGCAAGGTATATCTCTCATATCTGGAACTGCACTGGAACCCCAGTGAACAGATATTGGAAAACCAGAATGTGCAAAATTCAAGGAAACCAATGTGGACAAGATTTCTCAAAGCTGGGTCCTCCACACACGTCCGCAACGATGAGGGAAGGACTTGTGATCCTCAAGGGGATATCCTTGAGGCCCTCTGTCCACCGCCCCTGATCACATCCCTGACTATCAGGAATTACAGTGGATCAACGTACCCGAGTTGGTTGTCGGGAGAACAGGGCACCCTAGAGAACCTGCAACGTCTAGAGTTGACAGGTTGCAATAAATTGGATGATCCCCCCAAGATTAGCAAATCGTTCATGCATTTGCGTGTGCTTCATATTTCAGACTGCAGTTGGCACTCTCTGCCTGAGAACGTGGAGTGCCTAACATCACTAACGGAATTGATTATATCTAACTGCAAAAGGGTCATGTCCCTCGTACAATTACCTCCGTCCCTCAAGAAGCTTAAAATTGACCAAATGGATGGATCAGATGCTCCCACCGGGATTATTGAATTCTTGGTTAATTTGCGTATCCTTGAGATTTCATGCTGCAGCTGGAACTCTCTGCCTAAAAACATGGAGCGCCTAACATCACTCGAGGAATTCACTGTCAGTGCTTGCAACAAAATCATGTCAATACCAAGACTACCTCCATCCCTCAAGAAATTTACACTTAGGTGGTGCAGTAGCTCCATCACGGAGAGCTGCCGGACTAATGGACACCCAAATTGGCAGAATCTTGCGCATATCCCAGTGAAACGCATCAGTTGACTTGCCTTTGCATCTATATCTATCAGTCTACATGTAAGTTTGTTGCTTATTTGTTCCATTGTCTCCCATATTCTCTTGTAAAAAGGAGGTGGATTCTCTGACTAAGAGATACACCACCGTCACCCCTCACATTGACTTGTCTCTGTGCGATACTTACTTAAACTTGTTCTCTTGAACAGAATTTGCATGCATGCACACCACAAATGGAATTCGACAAAAGCTTCCTGTAGCTACTGCAAGGTGCTTACGTCCGTGAGGCAATTCAGCTAAGTGAGTTATCATTCTACTGGTACTACCAGCATGCAAACGTGGGCTGTAGCTAAAAGAATATACATTTGTATGCACTACTTGGTTTGAAACACCATCGGTTTGTGTGTCTATAAAAGACTTGTGTTCTCCGTTGTAATATAATCCTTTTTCTTTTGCGAGAATTGTAATATAACATTTGTGAGCTCAATACAAGGCATTGATATTAACTAGTCTTTTGGTTCCTCTCTTGCGGTTTGAGCTAGTTACCCGCAAAATAATAATGGTTTGAGCTAGTTGTATTTCTCCAACATTGTCTACTCATTAAACGAGGAATGATTTAATCTTCAACCAGATTGATCCAGCAGTGAAAGTTTCATTGGAAACAGGAACGCGGATGCATCAACCGGCAAATTTCGTGGCGAAAACTTTCCTGTCCCACTGCGACTCGAATCACTGAAACATCTGATGGTTTTTAGGGTACTGCATCCCGTGCAGGTAACTAAACCTGCCTGTACTGCTAATAACTTGTACTGGCACTGGATCTGATACACAGATCACCCACTGCGGAATTTGATTCCAAATTTACCGGTGTTCTTATTAGTTACCGAGCGCAGTGAAGAAGACGTGGTTGAATTAACCTGCAGTGATTCCAAATTAACCTGCAGTGAAGATGTTACTGAAAAAGAGCGCAGCTTAAAGCTCCGCTATTGGTTTAGAGCAGAGGCTTCGGTGATCATGTTCTCTGCTAGGAATGAAGCTAGTCAAGATAGTGACACGTCAGTAACTCTCTGAAGCTTTGTCGAAGAAATCGAGCTCCCAATACCGTCGATTAGAAGTTTGTTCTGATTCTTGTTTTAAGGAATGATTAGACGCCATATATATCGCAGCTGCCATCGTAGGCGATGGGCGCTTGATGGCGAGAAGGGGGCGAGAAGGGAGCCGGCGGAAACTGTACGGGCGTTGGCGGCGCCATTGGAGGTGAGGTCGATCAAAGCGCACTGCGCGGGGCCAGCGTTGCGTGGTGTACGGCGCCGCCGTGGAGACCTCGTCGACGACGAGGACGTCCAGGACCAAGAATGGTTAGAAACAAAATAGAGTTGACCAAGACGGTTTTGTTTGACACCTTTGACCAAGACGTTAGTGACAATAAACTGTTTGATCCAATATAAGGGGTCTGACTAAAGTCGTTGAGAGATATTTGCGTCCAGACCCCCGGATTAATTTGCTCACTTATCTCGTAGCCGCCAATATGACGTATTTGCTGCGAGGCCCTTGGACCACTGACCACTCCACTCCCCTTCCGACGGCGGCGATATCGCGCTCGCCGCATCTTGCATCCGAACACCTCTGCTCGTTGCTGGATGCTTCCTGCAAGGTGATTCCGCATGCCTCCTTCCACTTCCCCATCTGATTCAGCACACACCACCCGGAGCAGAAGATGAGGGCCCCATCCTCGAAGGGTGAACATTGAAGCAAAAAATCTGTTTCTAATCAGAGTTAGGATTAAAGTAATGTGGAAGGATGGATCAGCATTGAAGGAATTGCTGGTTCCTCCTTTTGTTTGCCATGTGATGAGGTTGCAATTTTTGTCATAAATTTCAGATCTTTGCACTGATTATGCTGCTTGCCTTAGTAAATTTGTTTTCAAGTAGCATAATGTTATGTTTCTTGTCAGTCGAAGCCGATGGCAGTGCTCAATGGGTTCGGCTAGTTTTGATAAGAGCGGGTCTCGGTGCTTGCCTGCACCTATGATTATGTTTCTTTTATGCTTTCTTTTATGGACTCCAGGCACAACCAATGAACTACTCCCTAACTTATATAATTTCAGTTTGCCCCACTAGGATGTAGATCGTTGACTTCTTAGTTCCGGGGCCTCGTCTGTCTTATCCTAGTGGGAACGGGCCTCTTACATGTGGCCTATGGTTTAATATCAGCCGATGAAGTACTGCACTAATGTACTCTCAATTTGTGCCACTAGGATGAAGATCGATGACTTCTTAGTTCTTGGGTTGCAAGGAAGTTGCCTCTTTTTTCTTATCCTAATGGTCGCCTGCAATTTACTCAAAGCTTCGGCCAGAACAACCAGCAGCAGGCTATCATTGTTTCAGTCTCCCTGTTCCACATGTGAGAGCTTGCAATGGATCCGGCGAGCTCAGCTAGCGTAGGATGGGGCATCTAGGTGTCAGGTTGGCTGGTCTCTCCGATCATGACCAAGCTCCTCACCAAAGGCTTCTCCTATCTCGGTTTAAGCTCATCAGAAAAGGTCGAGAAATTGGAGAGGAAGATACTAGAACTGAAGCTGATGCTTGAAGCAGCTGAGGACAGTCCTCAGAGGGAAACACTGGAGCAATGCATGAAGGAGCTCAAATCTTCCTTTTATGCAGCCGAAGACATCCTTGACGAGATTGATTATCACCGTCTCCAAAATAAGGTTCTTTATCAATCTGTCAGCAGAGCAGAGGAGGTTATTTCCTGTCTTTGCCTTCATGAAAATATATTTGCACAGCTATAAGATTGAGAGAAGGAAAGTTCCATGTGCTGTAGAATTGATGCTTATGATGACTAATCAAGCTGTACTACTCATAGATACAATAGTAGTGAAGGAAGTCGGTTCTTCTCTCAGAATAGTCTAGAGCTTCTCATTCTCTCTTCAGTTGTACATATACAGATAAATACATACATGGGCTCTAGACCCATGGGCTCTAGTATTACACAGCCCAACACTCCCCCTCAAGATGGGCGATAGATATCTATCATCCCCATCTTGTTACATGCTGACTCACACTCTTTTAACCCTAAACCTTTAGTTAGACAATCAGCTATTTGTTCTCTAGAACTTACATAGCTTAACAATAAAGTACCATGATCGATTTTCTCTTTAATAAAGAAACGATCGATCTCAACATGTTTAGTTCTGTCATGTTGAACTGGATTATTGGCGATGTTGATAGCTGACTTGTTATCACATTGCAGCTTCGAAGGCCCATTCCTGAGCACATTTAGCTCGGATAAAAGATTTCTTACCCATAACATCTCGCACAATCCTTGTGCCATGGCTCTATATTCAGCTTCAGCTGTAGATCGAGAAACAATCGGTTGTTTCTTACTTCGCCATGACACTAAGTTTCCTCCAACAAACACACAATAGCCTGATGTTGATCTTCTGTCATCAAGGCAACTTGCCCAATCCGCATCACAATAACCATTCACATTCAAATGTCCATGGCTCTTGAACATGAGTCCCTTTCCAGGACTACTCTTCAAGTACCGAAGTATCCGATAAACAACATCCATATGCCCACTCCTCGGATCATGCATATACCTGCTCACAACACTGACGGCATAAGAGATGTCAGGCCTTGTATGGCATAAGTATATGAGTCGTCCAACAAGCCTTTGATATCTCTCTTTATTCACCGGATCACCTGACCCAGTACATAACTTGTGATTTGGATCCATAGGTGTTGATGCAGGCCGACACCCAAGCATGCCGATTTCACTTAATAAGTCTAGGGCATATTTTCTCTGTGATAGAACTATGCCCTTTGGAGATCGAGCAACCTCAATACCAAGAAAATACCTAAGTGGACCAAGGTCCTTCACCTCAAATTGCTTATTTAGATTGCTCTTCAAGCATGCAATCTCTGCTTCGTCATCGCCGTGATGATAATATCATCCACATACACTGCTAGGACTGTAATTCGACGCCCTGAGTGTCGATAAAACAAAGTATGATCCCCGTTGCATTGTTTATAACCCATGCCATATAGTGCGCATCTGAATCTATCAAACCATGCCCGTGGAGATTGCTTAAGGCCATACAAAGATTTCTTCAGTTTGCATACTTTTCCAATTGTTTCAGGTCCAGAAAAGCCAGGTGGATCTCTATATACACCTCTTCTTGAAGATCACCATGCAAGAAAGCATTCTTTACATCTAACTGATGCAATGGCCAACCAAAATTTGCAGCACAAGATATTAGTGTTCTTACTGTACTCATCTTACCACCGGTGCAAATGTTTCATCGTAGTCAATTCCATATGTTTGACTATACCCTCTAGCAACTAATCTTGCTTTGTACCTTTCCACCTTTCCTTCTGGGTTTTGCTTCACAGTGAAGACCCATTTGCAGCTCACCGCCTTCTTTCCTGTCGGGAGTTTCACAAGATCCCAGGTTTTGTTTTTGTTAAGTGCATATAACTCCTCCAACATGGCCTTACGCCATTTAGGATCTTCCTTTGCTTCTTTCCAATCTCTTGGGATTTGTGTGGATTGTAACGAAGCAACAAATGCTCTATATATGGGAGATAAAGATGCATATGAAACATAGTTAGTAATATCATGTTCAAACCCATACCTTTCTGGAGGTACTCCTGCATTCGGTCGTGTACTTTTCCGTACTGTGATAGGATGCTCGGTTGATGTAGGATCTTCAGCTTCAATCTCAGATAAAGAAGAGGCATCTACAATTTCTGTGTTATTATTAGGTATTAAAGCTGATGGAGATGCAGTAACCTCTGTCGTATCAGGAATTGCTTCTGTATGAGACTTGAATCTTCTTCGTGTATATACTTTCGAAAATCTTTTGTTACCCCCTTCCATGTCGAGTCATTTACTTGAGGAGGCGTTGAACCGGTCACCACCTCCACTTCCTTCGATTGAGGAATTGAGCCACCAATCACAGCATCCATCTTTCTCAATTGTTGCTCACTTTCATCATCATTATTCTCCCCCTCTCTACTAGCTGCATCTTGGATAGTAGAGTCATGCTCGAACATAAAGCTTAGATCAGTCCTCTCACCATAGAATGGCACTGACTCTCTGAATGTAACATCCATGCTTATAAACAAACGACGCTCACTAGGGCTCCAACATTTGTATCCCTTTTGTCCTGAAGAATATCCCACAAAGATGCACTTTACAGCGCGTGGATCGAGCTTCCCCACTGAGGGCCTATGATCCCTCACAAAGCATATGCATCCAAAAACTTTAGGTGGAACCACAAATTTATTCTCACCAAGCAACATCTCACAAGGAGTTTTCATCCCTAGTATCCTTGACGGGGTGCGATTTATAAGATATGTAGCTGTCAAGATAGCTTCACTCCATAGAAACTTAGGCACATTCATGGTAAACATTAGTGAGCGTGCAACCTCTAAAATATGACGGTTTTTTCTTTCAGCCACACCATTTTGTGGAGGTGTATCTGGACATGAAGTCTGATGTAATATACCATTGGTTAATAGAAATGTATTGAATTCCTTGTTCACATATTCAGTCCCATTGTCTGATCTTAACATCTGGACCTGAGTATTGAACTGAGTCCTCACAAGAGCACAGAAATCTTGAAAGCACTTTAACACCTCATCTTTGTGCTTCATAAGATATACCCATGTCATTCGGGAAAAACAATCAATAAAAGTGACAAAGTACTTCATTCCACTAATAGAGACCACAGGACATGTCCACACATCTGAATGAACTAGCATAAAAGGGGAAATACTCCTGATGCCCCTACTCACATAAGATGTATTTGTGTGTTTTGCAAACTCACAGGCATCACAAAATAATTTGTCTTTATCCACCCCACACATTATATCAGGGAAGGCTCTACAGATTTTATCAAAAGAAAGATGACCCATTCTACAATGCAAAAGCATCACCACAGATTCCTTCTTGCCCATTGTAGTTGCTAGCACAGTACACAATGCTTCATTTTCTCCTTCACGGTCCATGTACCATAGACCGCTACGCCTGGTTGCACTCCCAAGATGCCTCCCTGTTTGTCTCTCCTGAATTAAACAACTTTCCCGGTCAAGAATGACTCGACAATCCAATTGATCAACTAAAGAACTTAATGATATAAGATTGACCGGAAAAGCTGGCACATGTAAGACCGACAATAATTTAATAGTTGGAGTGCATTGTACTGTGCCGACACCTCTAATAGGTTGTGATGTACCATCAGCAGTTTGTATGGTTTCTTTACGTGTGGGGGGATATTGCATATATGATGCAAACTCACTTGATGTGCCTGTGACATGCCTTGATGCGCCTGAATCTAGGATCCAGTTTAATCGTGATATTTGTGCTGGTATGGATGCATGTGCATAATTACCTTCATCCATGTAGGCAAAGTTGATGAAATCACCGCTGTGAGACCCTTCATCAAGATCTCCATAGTTTCCGCCTCTTGCACTCACTTGTTTTGGTTCTTCAAGTTTCCCTGATAAGGTCTCACTTTCCATAGGAATTTCCTCTTGTATGGTTGCAGTATTAGCCCTGTAGCCACTTCTACCTCCACGGCCTCGACCACCTCTTAGAGCACCTCTGCTACTGCCTCTTCCTCTTCCACGGTTGTATTTGAGTGGTTTAGTACAATCACGGGCGAAATGCCCAGCATCACCACAATTGTAACATTCTCTAGTATCCTTTATTCTTGTAGCAGCAAAAACAGACCGAGATGGAAGTGAAGAAGATTCTCTCATCACTTTTAATCTTGACTCTTCTTGTGATATTGCAGCTATAGCCTGTGCAAGCTAGGAAGAGTAGATTGATGAAACATGGTAGCATGCCTCGCCTCAAACTCTGGGTTCAAGCCTCTTAGAAACTGAAGTACTCTTCTTTTTTCTATCCATTTCTTTACCCAAGCCACACATTCTGAGTGTGACAGCTCAATAGGGTCATAGTGATCTGCATCAGCCCACAAACACTTCAGCTCATGAACATAGTCTGCAACAGAACGCTCCCCCTGTTTCACATTATGGAGGCGATCTTCTGTTTCAACCATCAACATTACATTGCCAGCCCCTGAATACATTTGTTCCAATGTTTTCCATATTTCTGCTGCACTAATAATTGTATCAACAGTGCTAGCAATAGATGGAGTCATAGAACTCAACATCCATGCAGCCACCAAAGAATTTGTAGCATCCCAGTCCTTCCATTCAGCACTTGATTTGTCCTCTGGCTCAACTGAATCCCCATTGACAAAGCCTTCAAGTTTCTTTGCCTTCAGTAACCGTAGAGCTCTTCTAGACCAAGCCAAGTAATTTTTACTCCTTCTAGTTTAATCTCATTTGGCATCAACTCTATCTTCTGGACTGGCTCTCTAAGAGCAACAGTTTCCTTGCTTGAAGAGGGAGCCTCTTCCTTTTTGGCAGAAAGCAACTCCACCAATTTCCCAAGAACTTGCTCAATATTCTGATTTCCCCCATTGCCAGTAGCAGTCAGCAGCACAATTTCTCCTCTTATCTTCTCTCCCCCGAGCACACAGCACAACAGCCTTCTTCTTCTCGAGAATGTGTACTGCTGCAGCAGCCACAAGCAGCTTGATTCAAGCCCTGCACACTTCAGCTAGCTCACGAGCACATAAGCAGTACCAAATCCACAATCAGCCGCACACACACTTTCCACTTCCAGCAACAAATCAGCTCGATTTAAAACACCCTGGGATTCTGCTCTCCACTCAGCAAATCGGCAGGCACCAGCAGGGTGTGCTTCTCTTCCTCAAATCAGAAACAGAGAAAAAACCAAATCCCGTGAGGGATTAGCTTCCAGCAGCAGCGGCACCTTGCAATCCTGCAACGCCCTCGATGCGGACGCTGCTGCGCCAAGCTCCTACCTCCTCACGCCTGCCGCCGGCACTCACACTCGCAACAGCGCAAGACGGCCGCCAGCTCCGCCGCTCGACCAGGCTCTGACACCATGAAGGAAGTCGGTTCTTCTCTCAGAATAGTCTAGAGCTTCTCATTCTCTCTTCAGTTGTACATATACAGATAAATACATACATGGGCTCTAGACCCATGGGCTCTAGTATTACACAGCCCAACAAGTAGTATTTATAAACTCAACTCATCATTGTTTATAAACACAAAAACTCGTCTTTGTTGTATAAAGCTCATGCCACATGGTTGCTTCCAATAGGCAAATGAATGAACTGTTGTGCTCTGTTGATACCCTTTTTCTATGTCTCAGGATGGATATCATTTTTTCTTGATCAACAACTTTGCTACCCAACACAAACATATAGGCATGAACATTATGATTGGTTTAGGCTCACTAATCCCTGATTGTGCACAAACATTTTGTAATAGTTATATCCATTTCAGTTGGCTGAAGTTTTTCATGTTGATTTGGTGTGCCAACCAAATTGCTTTGCATGGTGTAACTATCAATTTTCCTTGGTATGAAATAAATTTCTTGCTAACATTACTCTTAACTTGCTTTCGTAGGATGTTGAAACCATGAATGATTTCAATGTTACCATTGAGACAAGAACAGAGCTGAAAGAAGCCTTAGATAAGTTAGAAAACCTAATTGATGAAGGACAGAGAGTTCTTTCATCGCTCAAGTTGCCAGTCAGTTGTGACTATATCAACAATGCACCAAACAGTACTGTGAGATCGCCAACCAAGACTACTTCATCTCCACCAATTGTATTTGGTCGTGATGGGGATCTTGAAATAATAAGAAAATTTCTTCATGATACACCCGCTGCTGCTGAAGCTAGCTCAAGTAGAACCAGTTGTTATTCTGTAATGGGTATCCATGGCCTTCCAGGATCAGGGAAGACAACCCTCGTACGGCATGTTTATGAGAAAGAAAGGAACGATGGTTATTTCAACCTTGTCATATGGATCCATGTTTCTCAGAATTTCAGCGTGGGTACTATTTTCACTGAAATGTTAGAGATTGCATCAGGTAGACCGTAGAAGTAGGGATCAGTTCAGTAATCTTGATATGCTGCTAAGGGAATTGAAGGCAAGTCTGAGGGACAAAAGGTTTTTACTGGTACTGGATGATGTCTGGTATGACGAAGATGCCTGTGGAAAGTTGAATCTTCTACTTTCTTCGTTGATGGTTGGTAAGATGGGAAGCAAAATCTTGATGACCACTCGAACTGTTGATGCAGCAAGAGCTTTTGGTGCTCAATATCTTGTTGCAATTCCTGACTTGGACGAGGATTCTTTTCAATGTTCATGCATTATGCACTTGATGGTGCAGCAATTGGGGACAAAGAATTATTGAGAGCACATCAATCAATTGGGAGAAAAATTGCTGAGAAACTAGGAAGATCACCTCTAGCAGCAAGAATAGTGGCAGGACAGCTGAAAAGACGACTGGATTTTGATTTCTGGATACATACCATGAACAGTGATTTGTTGAACAATGGAACTTGGGCCGCTCTATGGTGGAGCTACCAACAACTTGAGGAGCATGTCAAGCAATGTTTCGCATATTGTAGTATTTTCCTCAGAAGACACGAGTTGCAGAGAGATGAGCTAGTTCACCTTGGATGGCAGAAGGCTTTGTGAAGGCTACAGATACAACAGACTATTTCGAAGATGTTGTTCATGACTACTTTGATGTGCTATTGTCAACCTCATTTATTCAATTACATAGAACTGATTTTGGCAAAGAGTACTTCATAATTCATGATATGTTCTATGACTTAGCAAGAAGAGTGGCTGGAAACGATTGTTTTAGAATTGAGAAATGCATGGTGGGGAAATCTCAAGATGTTCGACACCTATTTATTGTGTCCTATGATGAAAGACTTTTTCAAGAGCAAATTTTACATTTGAAGTCCCTGCGCACTATAATAATATGTTCATCCAGCAAAAAGAGGATGAATTCCGAAGATTTTAGAAGAATGCTCAAGAGTCTAAAGAAGTTGCGGGTGGTACATTTGGAAGTAGACAGTTTGTCAACAATATCACCTTGTATTCGTGAACAAAAACATCTTCGCTATCTTGGTCTTTTTGGGAAATTTCCTATCATAACTCTGCCACGCAGATTTACCGAGCTCTACCATCTGCAGAAGTTTGCAGTCAGACGTTTTACCTCTGTGGACTATCATTTCGGTGAGGAAATAGCAAATCTTGTGAATTTGAGGTACATGATATGCAGCGTGTTTGATTGTCCTTACATAGGGAGGTTGACGTTGCTCCGAGCTCTGTCTGTCTTCAGGGTAAGAAAGAAAAGGGGCCATGAGATACAGCAGCTGGAGCATCTGAATAACCTTCATGGCACTCTAAGAATTGAAAGACTTGAAAATGTTACTAACAATGAGGAAGCTTTTCGGGCCAAGCTATTTAACAAGGTACATCTCTCAGATCTGGTACTGCAATGGAGCACTGATAAGCAGAGTTCCAGATCGATGTTTGAAAATCAAGTTGGCAGACAGTCAAATGAACCACTTAGGACCTACAACCTGGAGTTAGCAGAAGGGAAGGCTAGTGATCAGAGTTCAGATTCTCAGGAGGATATCCTTGAGGCCCTTCGTCCACCATATCTGATTAGATCGTTGAAAATTGTGAACTACAGTGGAACGACATACCCAAATTGGTTCCTGAGAGAACAGGGCGCCCTACAGAACCTGCAGTATCTTGAGCTCTCAAACTGTTATGCTCCACGCAAGATTGGTTTATCTGTTGTGTATTTGCGTACACTTGTTATTTCCAGCTGCAGATGGTGCTCTTTGCCAGAGAACATGGTGTGCCTAACATGGCTCGAGAAATTGGTTATTGATGAGTGCGAAAATATCATGTCACTACCAATACTACCCCCATTCCTCAAGGTGCTTAAGCTTAGACGTTGGAATGGATCCAGTTTGCCTGAGAACATGGAGCGCCTAACATCCCTTGAGGAATTGAGACTCCAGATGTGTGATAATATCCTATCACTGCCAAGATTGCCGGTGTCCCTCAAGAAACTTAAGCTTTGGACGGGATCCTCTTGGCCTGAGAACATGGAGCGCTTAACATCCCTGGAGGAATTGACTCTCCAGCGGTGCAATAATATCCTGTCACTGCCAAGATTGCCTATGTCTATCAAGAAACTTGAAATTTGGAACTGCGATCACTCTCTCTGGAAAACCTGTCTGACAGAAGGACATCCAAATTGGCAGAAGATTGCACATATCACAGAGAAATACATTTACCCTTAACTTGCCTTGGATAATACGTGTGGTAATCTGCATGTAAGTTTGTTAACTGCATGTTCTTTGTATAAGGCTTTCTGACCTTATGCTAATTGCTCGTATAGTTGTATTCACTCATCATCTCATTTTATTGATGACGTTGACCAGGGTACAAAGATGCATCAAGCCCAAGCCGTACCATGGAGTTGAACAGTTATGCAAGGTTACGCTGCACCAATGCTGGATCAGCTTCTCTAGGCTCCCTATTGCACCCGTTGTTTTGTGTATCAAATATGTGATAGCTATGTTTTCATATTTGATCTGTGGGATTTTATTCGACAGACAGTTTGTTATACGTTGTTATTTCCGGCTGCAATTGCAGCAAAGCAGCAAGACTGCACTCGTGATCTGCTATCTGTATGCATGAGCTGATTATTCTGCATGCTTCAAATGTACACTGTAATGTTATTTATCAAACAAGCCTTTTTCTTTTACAAAAATAAGGAAACTTTGCGAGTATGGTCAAACCTATTAGTTTTCTTTGGATGCATCCAGCTTGTGTGATAGCTGTTTTTTTTTTTTTGTGAAGGATGCATAATAGAATATACTAACTTTCTGATTTGTTTGTTGTTTGTGAAGAAATATTATTAATTCCTTTCCCTTCAGTGATATTTTTGACTGACTTTTTTTCGTTTTCGAGAACGCACTTGCATTAACTCAGTTTTCTGTATTTCTGCTATTTATTTCATCTTTTATTTTAGGGAGTGACAAGGGGACATCAAAGCTATTTAACAGTGCTTTGCTTGTAACAATTTCAGAACAAAGCTTCCCCAGATTCGTTGCCTTCATTTTGTCAACAGAGGGAATAGCAAACCCATTTTTTAAGTTGATGTATTTCAGAGTTCTGCATCTAGCTCAGGAGATTTGCTAGTATCTGATACACTCCTTAGGATTATTTATGTGATCATACTGAAAATACTCGCCTTAGACAGTACTCCTTCAAACTCACCTTAGTCATTTGCTAGGCGAGTTGAAGGAGCACCGTCTGCAAATGTCTCCTTGTGCTCTGGACCTCCAATTTCAACAGAAATAATAGCTCTCTGATCCATGGCAGAGCTCCAGGGACAACATAAATCATGAAAGCTCGTTTCACGCTACATTCAGCCACTGATGCGAGCATCAGACACGTTCGGTCGGTATCTCGCGGTTAGAATGAAACCAACAGTCGGATATATTCACACAAAGACCCTTGGACCGCTCCACCGCGCCGCCACTTCCTACGGCGGCGATGACGGCGAATAGCGGCGGCCGAACCGCATCCTCTCGCCGCCGGCTGCAACTACTCCGCCGCTGAGCCCTCCAAGGTGATGCTGCATCTCCCGACTGCCCCCTCTGATTCTGCACACGCCGTTCCCTGCACTCGTAGAAGATGCAGAAGCCCGTTTCTTACGAAAGATGGATCCTTTGCAATCTCATATGTCTCTGACTAGGAAATCAGGATTAGCGTAATGTTACGTGCTTGGACGAATTACAAGCAGCGATCATTTTTTCCGGGGTCCGATGATAATTGCTTGGAATCTGAAGAACTCCACTTTCTGTAATTCCACTACTGTTCTGGCAATGTAGCCAATATTTCTTCTGTGTAAGAGATCGTCTGCTGATTTCCGTGGAAAAGGAATGTGGATTCATCAAGCTTGGAAAATCTCCTGGCGAATTTCTGGTGTTTATGTGGCAATTCTTCTGTGATCCTTCATGCTTTTACGTACTAAACATGCACTAGCCACTAGAGACCTGACAATTTAATATCGGCATGAATTTGTTGACAGCTGATTTTTTTCAGCTGCTGTGCTAATGATTTGGCCTTCAAAATTATGTTCCAATAAAGTTTCAGAATTATCATGTTGTAGTCTGATTGTTGTATGCAAGATTTTCAGAACAAAGCCTTCTCAGAACTTAGCGACAACACTTTTGCACTTTTTTTTTTGTGAAAACACTTTTGCACTTTTTTTTTTGTGAAAATACTTTTGCACTTGCTCATGCTATTTTGCATTTAGTATGTCATTTCATTTCATGACACAATTGTTTTGAGTTTCTCTGTGCCATTAAAAAGCAATAAAGAGCTGTTTCGTTTAATCATGCTATTTGTATAGGTATCACGCACTGATGGTCCTGTCCTTGCAGTGCAGACTCGAGAACTGAATCACTGAACGCACCGATATTTTTCAGTGTACTGGATCTAGTACGGGTAACAGAACCTGTCGGTACTGTCTGGATTTGATTCTCACATTTATTGTTGTGATTTGATACTGGATGTACTAGTACTGAAGTTGTTCATTACTTGTACAGGATCAAATTTATCCTGCAGCACAGGGGTTACTAGTTGTATCTCAAGTGCATGATCTGCTCTCTCAGGCAAAGCATTTATCAGCGGTTACTCGTGTGTTCAGGAATTCCCACGACCAGAGGATATTCCTTTACCGTGATCGTGTTCTCTGATAGCATGAAGTCAGGCTATGATGAAGCCAAGAAACATCGTCAGGGACACTTGATGACTTCGTCGAGGACTCGATAAGGTCACAGATTAAGAGAAATAATCCAGATGACTAATTTAACTTCCCATGGCCCCTGCATTATGGGGTATTTATCAACATTGCTGTTAGGAGTGCCAGGAATCTGAGAAGGCATTGGAGATCCACCGCGTGCCGCACTGTGTTCCGTTTGCTTTCATTCTGATTGTACATTTCTCTTGTGCTTCTTTTTAATACGAAACGTGCCAAGCACGATCTTGAAAAAAAAAACACAGTTCTCTTGTGGACATAGCAGGGGAACTGCTGTTCGAAGCATTTCCTGCAAATATATATCCTTGTGCTCTGCAGCTGCCTGGTAAGGGAATAACACTACTTTTCCATCTTGCAAACGCTGTCACCTTGTATTCATATGTCATTTTCCAGGTCTCTTTTTCTCTAATTGCATAGTTCTGCTATCATACTGGACAATGGCGATGAATATCTGGATTGATGTACCTTTTCTTGTGAAGGACCGAGAAGGCGACCAGAGGAGGATGAATGGGAGCCGATAAAAATTCTTCACAAGAACTTGACCTATGTCCCAAACATACACCAAACCACCTCACATTCAATCACGAAGGTCATACATACCAATTGAAGTGATGTGCTAGCCTTAGAAGTGCTTAGGAAGTGTTTAGGAAGCAAATAGATCAAAATAACACCCCGCAAAAAAAAAGATCAAAATAACATCTCAAAAAGTGATGGGAAAAAGTCACCACTGAGACTGCCACCGGATACTCCGACAGTTTGTCGGATACTCCGGTCACCGGATACTCCGGCAGTTTACCGGATAGGCCGGCAGACTAAGAACAGCACGCGGAAACAGGAACTCAAAAATTCGAAACCCAATCAAACGACCTCCAAAAATCACGAAATTTGAACCATAGCTTCATCGTGAGAGGGGAACATCATCCAAAAAGGATCCGTACCAAAATCCCCACAAAATCTCCACGGATTTTGAATCTTACCTAAGAACTAAGGGTATGGATGAATTTGGACGAAATCCACAAATTCGAAGTGCTCGTGAGGAGATCTTGTGCAAGGTCACTCAAGGCATATTCCCACACGTCCTAGCACCGAATCCATCCAAGAAATCCATCCCGAAAGGTCATAAAAAAGGAGATCGAAAATTTCCACGAAAATACCTCCGAAAATGAGAAAAAAGAGAAATTCGAGAATTAGATCGGGAGGAAGAACAAGAGCACGGAATAGATTGTTTAAAACTTCATTCATTGATCCACGAACAAGATTACATAGGTTCCTTGCTAGGATGCCACCCACTTCCTCCATCTCTTGTAGAAAGTAGAAGATACAAGCTCTCACCTTGTTTCTCTTCCTCTCATCTCTCTCTAGCACTCCCCTAGCTAGTCCTATCCCTCACACACAATGGGAGACAACCCAAAAGCCTCGGTGGACAACCACCTTATCCTCTTGGACATTTTCACATCCTGGAAATGCCTCTCACACTACGACACACCCATACAACACATAAAGGCGTTTCCGTCTAACTTTTTCTCCTCCACCCGAACGCCGTCGGGGCCTTCACACCGTAGGTTCACCTCGAAGCCACCTCCACGATGGTGCCACATGCACCTCCATCCGTCGCCGCCGGTTTTGAGGCCTAAACCGAGAAACCGCCTTGCACGCTTCTCAACGAGCGACTTCCGCCACTTTTGAGGCCAAAACCGGGAAACCGTCCACCACTGGTTTTGAGGCCAAACCGGGAAACCGTCGTCACCGGTTTTGAGGCTAAACCGGGAAACCGTCGACCGCCGGTTTTGTTGCCAAACCGGGAAACCATCACAATGTCGACGCGTGTCACCTCGTCCCGCGAACCTCGCCGTCAAGTCTCCTCGTCCCAGCCCGTCGGGACCTTCACTTGACTCGACCTCCCGTTCGCCTTGACTTGGTCAACCCGCCGTCTTCATCACCTCCACGATTTTGAGGCCAAACCGTGAAACCTTCCGTGCTTCTTGTCCGCACGTGTACGATGTGGATCACCTTTGATCTCACCCGGCCTCTCGATCGCCCGGACCCAAGCCTCCCGCTTGGTCCTCCCGATCCTCCCGCCGTTGACCATCAAGTTGACTTCATTGACCTACACATCATTAAACAAGCAAACACGTTTCTTTCTCCTCCAATCTTCCCAACACCTTCACCAACTCCGGTTAGTCATAAACATAAACATGCACATGTTTATGCAACCCACAAGTTTCCGCATTTCAAACCCAAACTCATGTCCAACTCAAATCAACACCGTTATTAATTACTCATCATCATCGAGAACTATAGCACATCTCAACATGGTTCCTCATCTTGAATGTGATACTTGACCGGATTGGTTAAACAAAAGAGCAAAGGTAGAAGCTGTACACCGCATCTCTGAATATGATGCTCCAATACGTACTGATTCTGCACTAATTTACTGTCAGCATAAACAAACGGCAACTTGGCAGAGGTTTCAATGCCGTAACTTTCAGGAAAAGGACACCGTATATTTTGGGCCAGTTTGGATGGCAGTAGCAGCAACTACCAGCAGCCCCATTTGTTAGTCTTATAAAAAAGGAGCAGATCATCAGGCTCGCGTTCTGGCTAAGGCCGAGTTCCCGGGAGTGACAGAGATCATAGATTCTCTGCTTCTTTATGTGCTATTTTGTTGCCCGGGGCCCCATCTATGGTGGCACGTTAACAATGTTTTATCTCTTTTATGCCTTTTCGTGATTCAAACTTTGTTATTAGTCCAGACGAATTGACAGCTCAACAACCTAGTTAGTCTTGAAAGCAATACAGCCCAAATTATGCCTTTTTTATCATCGGTTTCAATGAATGAATCTGGGAGGTCGATTGACACTTTTTACAGCATAGTCCAACAGAAAATGTTTTCAGTTACTGCATGGTATGAGGATCATTATATTAGTACAAGAACATAATTTTCATAGCAGCCAAGAGTCTAGGTCTCTTACTGATGTGGACTTATGGGATTGGTTTTTATAAAAGAGCACAAAAGGTTGAACTTGAAAGGATAAGCTGCTGACTTGGATGCAAGGCTCTTTCACAACACCTGAAACAAATAATGAAATTTGTTTTTTTAAAAAAATAATGAAAATTGTTTTACAATGATTACGCAATAGAACAGGTTTTCCTTTTTAATTCTTCTATGGGCGGTCAAGAAACTTAAAGATGTCTCGAAACATATACTTGATTTTTGAAGAGAGAAATGGCACACCACAGTGTCAAAAGTTTTGAGGGAAAACGTCAGGGTAAAAATGATTAGCCACAAACAAGGTCAGCTCAGATTATTTTACATTATCATTGTTAAATATATTAGACACAGATTAGAACCTTTGGGTTCTAATTGGGTTCTTTCAGAAACAATAGCAGAGTTTAAAATTGCAAAGGTGTGTCAAGCGCCCAAGGGACGAGCATCTTTGGCATCCTTTGAAGGGAAAAGGGGAACCCTTTCACTAGATTTTTGGATGAAAATGGATACTTCCAATGTTCAGGATCACGTATGTTAATTACATAATGGTACAAGATAAGCATAATTAACACCACTATCATTACATAATCAGCGGTCCTGCCAAACAAGAGACACTTTTGCCCCCATGTGAGGTGGTCCACTCCCCGAAAAAAATTCCAAACCCAATAGCGCCATATACCTACTACACATGATATCACAATTGCTGGTGATGTATCAGATTTCTGTGTAGTGGAGTCAATCAGATGGTAGAGTATCAAATCTGATCTGTTGGAACCTAATCCTCCACAGGTTTCATTGGTGGCATTAACTAGTGCATCGATAAACATTTGTTATCCAAACATATTATAAGACTGTTCACTTTATTTTTGAAGTTGTGTAAGACCTAATGATGGTCTTTTCACTCATCAATGATAAAGGCGCCAAGTGTATGTAAATCCTGTGCCATATGTAATTTCTTCTGTGGAGCCTAGAACACTGTTAGCGATGATAAAGAGGCGGTGCTCAGTATGATACTATTTTTCTCTGCTGATTTAAATAAATGTTAAAGTTGCCATGTATTAAAAGGAGCAGAAACT
Source organism: Eragrostis nindensis (assembly GCA_012490785.1). Lineage (NCBI taxonomy): Eukaryota > Viridiplantae > Streptophyta > Magnoliopsida > Poales > Poaceae > Eragrostis > Eragrostis nindensis. The sequence continues at coordinate 434,886 of JAAXCT010000368.1, forward strand.
TTTCACTTTGGTTACTCTCCAGAAGTAGCTGAAAAAACTAATCCATCACTTTTGTAACGGCGAGGTGAAAGTACAGGCACCGTGCAAAGTTATTTACTAGCGGTTCACCTGACAATCATTGCAGGCACTTGGGCATAACTAACAGCCAAGCAAACTCTTCAACGACAAGGTTAAACAAGCCGGATCTTCAATCGAAGATAGAAAGGATCTCAAAATCTCATCGAAGCAACACAAGCAATGATGAATACTATGATGGTTTCGAGCTATTTTTAACCAATTAACCAATATGATCACAGCACTAACTTAGTAACGGTGACATCAATCAAAAGTGCAAGTAGTTTGAGATAGTTATGGTAATCATGAAGCATGCAACCGATTATCTTATTAATAATCAACCAGTTCACTGTGCACTGAATACGACCACTCAATATATATGTCCTGCCTTCAGATTAGGGGCATTTTTAGAACAGTTAAAGTAAAAAATTCACATCAATATTAAATAAAATATCTTTTGTTTTCCCATAATCTCCAATAGAGCATGACATTTTGCGTACGAGACTTCATAGGAATAGGGCAAAATATTTTTAACGTGATTGCGCAAATTTGCCTGGTTTCAGTTTAAAAAATCTTCAAAAGTCGGAACTTATTTGCTTAACCAATTTATTTTTAGTGATAGGTTATTTCCTTAACAATTATGCAAGCATGAAACGGAGTGTAGCTGGCCATTTTGGACTGTTGTGTGGAACCCAAATTTGGCCAGTTCCCAGAACAGTGATCGAAAAAGTGATACGTCATTTTCCTGCATTCATATGTACCAGTAGCAGTTTGATGAGGAAAGAAAATAAAAGATCCTCGAGTTCTAGAGATAGAGACTATGAGAGGATAAGTATTTGGATAGGATTGTCACCACACAACAAGAGACAGTCTCCTGGCATGTGGGCCTCTCCCGCTTGTTCTCCCTGCTAAAGGAGCACGGTGCTAGCGTTCTGGTGACATTCCCTGCTGCTTTTAATAAGTATTCCCTCCCTCAGGTTTTCAACATACGACGTTGTTGATTTTTTCGTTGAACTTTAACCAATAATATTTTTTATATAATTAGTTTTTTATGTGAAATGAATATCATTAGATTTATCATCAAAAGCATTTTAAAGTTACTTATACACTATCTATTTACACAACTATTTATAGATAAAACGAATAGTCAAGAAACCCAAAAAAAATCATATATTTAAAACCAGAGGGAGTATATGGTAATCCTAGCATTGCCCTTTTTGTTCCAGAAAGAGCCACCTCACCATAGCCTAAATCATAGTATTAACTGGATCTACTGAACTTCAAGAAAACTTTGCCAAACCAATGTAGATGTCTTCAAAATTCGGCAAGTTTGAAACAACCATAGATAAAAAATTAAATGCAGATTTTATATTGTATATTTCAAATAGTAGGAATTTTTTTAATGAATTGCTTATGGAAGAGAGAATCCACCTCCCATCTTGTATTTCCTTAATTACTTGACTGTGTGTTAACACTGTAGGCAGAGAACAAAGGGGACCCAATGACACTGCTGCTCACTGCTCAGCAGGCCAAATATGTGGTCAAAAAGGTTCTTCACGCACTCAGATCAGAGGGAAAAAAGGGACAGATTTCCCACACAACACTCACTCAAATAGGAGTAAGATTCTGGCCAAATTGTTGCTTGCACACCATGATTGGCAGCCAAGAAAATTATTGAAGCTTTCCCCTGTCCTCCTCCTGCTGCTGATGCTGTCCCGCATCTTGCAGATAGATGCCTGGTCCACCAGACAACCCCTTCTTTTTCCTCATGCAGAAAAAAGGACTGCCATATCTAAATTACACCAATTCAAGTGAGCAACAGGAAAAGGAGGATAAAGGAGGGAAATTCAGAGCACAGGTAGTCTTGCCATGAAGCTTTTCATGATAGCTCATCAGGACAAGGAGGAAAAAACTGGCAGGGGTGTGAGTGAGCTCCGAGCTGCAGATTGGGGAAAGCTGAAAAGCTTTGCACTTTGCGTCGTCAGTACAAGAGAATTTCAGGCTCAGATGAGCCACCATTTTGCACTTGCCAGATTCAGAAACTTTCACACATGAATGAAGGATCCCAGGGGCAAAATTGCACTGTGAGATCATTAAAGTGATGCACTCATCAGATTCGGAGCTTGGGTAAGATGGGATGGAGAGAATGGTGGCAATGTCAGATATGGTAACTGCCTCAAGATCTGTCATGTGAAGTGTGGAGTCTCAGTCTGGAGTGCGGGGTGCCTACTTGAAATCTGACCCAGCTACAGTGACAAAAAAAATGAAACCCATATCCTCCATGTCCCAGTACTTTTTTTTTCTTTTTGAGTTTGATGTCCCAGTACTTGAAATTCATCTGAAACTCAACTGAATTTTTCAGATGCCAAGGGTGATAAACATGATATATTGTCAAGATGAACATAATACTACAGTGCCGCTTTTCTTCTCTCATCATCATAGGTCATAGCAACGTCTACATAAAAGTCCATGTTCCTCCTCTAATGACACACTAATCAACCACTCATGCAGAAGCATTTGTAGCAATGACAGATGAAGAAGAACAGCAAGAACAGGACACAGAACCTGCAACTATCTCCCTGAGTACTGCTACACAAAAACACTACTAGAGAACAAAGAACTGCTTCGCTCGGTGATCGATGCCAAGAAAAAGACATGTTCTTGGCACTCCCATCTCAGCCGGGGCGGACGCGCTTGTGTCCGGCGCGGCCCGTCGGAGGAGCGGAGCGTGCCGGAGGAGTCGCCGTCGGAGGCGGCGTCCATGGTGCGGCGCGAGGAGGCGGAGAGGTCGGCGTAGAGGCCGACGACGCGGCGGATGTTGTTGTTGAGCTCCCGGATGAGGCCCACGTTGCGGCTGAGGTTGTCGGGCGCCCGGGACTCGTGGTTCTGGTTGATCTCGTTGATGAGCAGCCGGTTCTGGTCCAGGATGCTCTGCACCTGCACGAAGCTCTTGTGGAACGTCTGGATCAGCTTCCCGTCCGCCGGCCCGCCGCCGCCGCCGTTCGCCATGCCGGAGAAGCCGTCGCCGTCCATCTCTCTCTCTCTCTCTCCTCCCCTTCTCTGCCTCTCTCTTGTGATGCTCTGGTTTCTCAGGAGTGTGCTCCTCTAGCTAGCTAGTCCTGAAATGAAAACCAAATCGCTTAGTTGTGTCAGATGACATGGGGCCGGTATAAGGATTCGAAGCTCAGGCTCGCAATATTTGAAATTAAGATTTGCATTTATGAGGGGATTGCGTGTACGAGAAACAATTAAAGGCGCATCAAGAACACGCAGTGCGAGGATTCAATGGGTACAGGCGGTACAAATGGAGTACAATCCAAGCAAAGTTTTTTCTTTTTTCAAAAACATATTTTCAAAGTACCAAACACCGTGAAAGTAGTAAAATTCAGGCACTGGGCATAGAACATCATACAAGCAGAAACAAACAGACAGAAACTTGCACTTAGGAGGATTCACCTCTATCAGGAGAACAAAGATTCAGGGGTATGCAGCAGAGCCTCCTGATATGAGCTGTTTGTAGCTACTGTCCCTCTCCAATGCTGACAAGCAGCAACTGAAGGAAGAACTTAAATAGCAGAGGCGAGCAAAAGCAACATAAAAAGGAGGGCAGGATTCTATAGGACTCACCCAGCAAATGTTAACCCTGCAGAAGCCTTTGCAATTAACAAGAGGAAAGGAGGCGGATACCGAGGATGATAGAGAGGGGGTGGAATCTATTGGGAACTGTTTGGGAGGCACAGACTAGAGACACTTTCTATGCTAGTGAGAGACAGAGAGTGGAGAGGGACCTGGGTGATGCTGAGGTTGAGTGAAATCATGGCCAGTTGCCATCTCCCCATGCCCAACTTTTATTCTCTCTCTATCCAACACCAGTACACACTCAGACAGCTAAAACACAGATTCAGAGATGGAGGAGGAGAGGGGGATCAAGAGGACAAGCATGCCTTTTTGTATGGGCAAAAGCGGGCCCCAATTCCATAAAGAGCTGGGCGTCCCGATGTTGCTTTCTGCCCACATTTGCACGCACCAGAACAAGATGTTAACTAATGACCCCATAATCCAGCACTGTCAGTCAGTACCAGGCTCCCTTTGTGGGAGAAGATGCCAAGAATGGGAACTGAAGCAGCAGAGTAAAGAATTGCTCTGAACATGGTCGAGACAGACAGGGGAAGCTAGAGATGGAGAAGCCCTCACCTGCACTCCCATGATCAAATCCACCAAACACATGAAGGACAAAGATCCACCAAACACATGAAGAACAAAGATTGGAGCTTTTCCTTGGGCATGGCCAAACAAAGGATTAACCAAGAGAATTGGTTTTAACGCTGTGTTAGCTCGTTCAGGTGTAGGGAATTAGGGGGGAAAGGAATCCAATCCGGTCAGGCAGTCAGTCAATCCTCCACTTGGCCTACCACCCATCCAACAGGAACTGACTGATCCTACCTGTAGAGTGCAGGATATAAAAGGGCAAAAGCCAATGGAGTGACCCAAACAATTAAAAAACTGGCCTTGTTTCCTCAAGAAAAACTAAACAATTGCTTGTGTGTTGCTGGATGTGCAACTATGCTACCAGGCCGGCATGCAGAGATGAGCAGAGACACATGGAGCAGATGTGCGCGTATTGTTATACAGTAATAACTATATAATAATTATGCAATAATAACAGTGATAAGAATCATCATCTGCCACCGTGTTATTCCTTCTGCCTCGCCATCCACACCACATGGGCGTTGCAGGGAGATGAACAGAAAAATCGGTGAGACACATGCGTACCTTGGAGCGAGCGAGCATTCCGTTGGTAGAATCTGCAGAGAGAGAGCGAAGGGTGTAGAGTGAGGCAGGAGGAGACTCGGGAGAGGAGACGACGCATCGCTGGTCAGAGGAGGAAGAAGAAGGGAATGGACCGAATATATTTTATTTCCTTACCTGGCCTGGGGAAGAGGCAAGGCGGCCACCGCCAGAGAACAAATTGCGACTGCTCTCTATAGATTTGTCTTCTATGCTCGCCAAGCATTGCACAATATTCTGCGCCGAAGAAAGAATGTGCAGATACCTTTGGAGCAAATCCTTCTTTTTTATCATTGATTGAAGCTGGATGCATGTTTTATTTCAGTCCAACGATTGAAGATGCTAAAAGTACTCCCTCTATTCCGCAGAGACTATTTCTTGGATGGTCAAAATCATTTTAGTTTAATTTTGATTAAATATATACAATTAAAGTATAAATATTTTTAGTACCAAATTAGTATGGCTAGATGCATGATTAATTTTTTATCATAGTGCACTTATTTAGTGTTGTCCTCTTATATATTAAACTGATCACGTTTTAACTTAGTTTGACATTAACCAACTCTATAAATAGTATTGAGAGTAAGACCCACGCAGAGGCTAGTACTGATGTACTGGATGATGGTACTGCACTCAATAGTAGACATGTTTTAGGTCCCCTTTGAAAAAGGGGAAAAGCTAAGGAATTTTGAAAGATTCAAACTCTACAGGAAACTTTCTGTGGGGATCTTTGGAACATAGGAATTGCCCCTACAGAATCCTTTGAAATTATATGAACTGATTTCGTCCGTGTGAATTTTGGACGAAAATAAGCATGAGCTCAAACATCTTTGAAACTTTCGTTTAAGTCTCTCTATCTCTCTCTCTCTCTCATTAAAATCTTGTGGTTTTGCATCCAAACGCTCTCTTGGAAAGTTTCTTATGTGTTCTAAATTCTTGTAGGATAACATGCGACCGGCAACTTCATTCTTACTGTTTTTTCTATTCTTGCGTTTTGTTTCAAAAGGGAATAGTCACATGGGCTTTGTTTCAATAGACAAAAGCAATTTCCAATTGAGCCAGGCCCATGGCTCCGATTGATTTTGAGGTCTCTGCTCTATGTTTTGAGTGGAAAATACAAAATCCAGACACTCACTGTTTGGATCTATCTCGTGATTTATGCTAGCAGGCCCGTGTGGGATGGTTAGAAAAGGTGATCCGTAGATTGGTGAGATGATCGATGAAGAGGGTTCTTCCCGGCTCCAAAGGCACCTATGGAAATTTTGCTCTTGATATTGAGGTGCTAGCAATGGGAGCAAACAGTGCAGCGTGATATCATAATAGATTCTTAGTTTTCCCGGCGGGCCCGCCAGTTACTGTTTTACTGTTATCCCGGCGGGCCCCGCCAGTTACTGTTTTACTGTACCCTGTAGCAGTTATTGGCAGCCGTCCGATGGTCCTTCGTCGGTTCGATGCCTCCTGAGTCCTGAGTGCCTTTATCCCCCGCGTCCCTGCGTCTCGAAGCATCCAGTCACCTCTCCTCCTCCGCTCCGTCGCCTCCGGCCAGCCAACACAGCTGAGCTGACACGGGTCACACGGCCATGGGGGAGGAGGCAGCACCCACAGCCACCGCGCGGGCGCCGGCGAGCCTCCGTCCCACCTGCTCGGCTCGGCTCCCTGCCCTTCCCTTTTCCAGCGATTTCGAGGTCTCGCTGGCGCGTCACCTCAGTTCTCACATCTCCACAGTATCAATGGCTCCGTGTTTCCTGTGTGACGCCATCGCCACATTGCCGCCAGTCTCGCCTCCTTTTGATCTAAACAGGCCAATCTCCTGCCGCCGCTGCTCAAAATGACCACTGCGACATCCTCTGCCGCCACACCACGACCTCCTCCAACCATCAATCCGCCCAGATCTGAGGAATCGATCTCCCTTTCACCACTCCGGGCACCAAAGAAGACTGGATTCGAGGCCACGCGCTGTATCGTCGATCTTCAACCCGCTGTCCACTCTCCCTATCAAATAAGCTGCAGAAATCTCCATGCCCTCCCATCGTCGATTTGGTATGATTTAGACTTCCATGCTTTTCTACTTTATAAGGGATTACTTCTTTTTCAGAACCTAAGGGTCTGATGTCCTCAGATTCGTGGGATACAGACTCCTGTTTTATCTTCAAACTATGATTCAATTTTCCACCTTGGGTTGCAGGTTATTACTCCGCCTCTCCCTCTTCTATTTCTTCTTCAGATCATCTGCGGCTCAAGGTACGTACACGCTGGCCATTCATGCCCCTCAGTGCTCAGTTACCCATAAGCAGCAATTTGTTAGAGCATCACTAATTAGTTGCTTTATGTTAATGATGCAATCCTGTTAATTATATTTTTATTTTGTCACTGCATGCTCCTTTGTTTGCTACAATTCATGCCTTCTAATGCCTGACTGATTTACGGAAGTATAGTTACTGAAAATTAGCTGATCTATTATGTAGTTTCCTTTTGGTTAACATTTCTAACTCATGTGTGCTCTATTCGATTTCCTGTACAAAAGAAGCTTTCTATTATTGGCTAAAGAATATTATTTTTACTATTTATTGCTATTCTGATGTGCTGCCACATAGTGCTAGATTCTTAACTCCCGGTGCCACATAAGATGAGGTCGAGCCCCAACTGGAATGGAAGATGAGGTCGAGGAAGATGAAGGAGCTGCGACAGCCTGCCATGGCCCATGGGATGTTCGAACGGCTGCAGCGGCCAAGTTCCCCGCCTTGCAAGGTGTTGGTGAACGCCGGAGCGCTTCCAGGCAGCAGTCATGGAAAGGCGAGACGAAAGATTCTGAGGCCGAATATGAGGCGAGATGCATCGAGTGGCAGCAGTCCAGCAGTATGAGGTGAGCTGCCAATTAGAACTGCTTTGGACTTTCGGATATTGATTCCGTGTTGATTGTTTGGTTACACTGCAGGTTCACGTTATATTGCGATTCTTTCTTTATTCAGTGACATTTTCTTCTATAATGCTTGCAGATTGCAGGAGATAATTAACTCTTAACCAACAAATCAAACATGTTCATACGGGGCATACCGAGAAAACAATGGGGGAAATTCCAAGATATGCCAATGACATAAGGGAAAATTGCCTGGAGCACACTATGAAAGTGTGCCTTCGTCCAAAACACACCGCAAAAGTCGAATTTGTCCGAGACACACTACGATTTTGTGGCTCTTGTCTGGTACACACCGCGGCCATTAAAATATTCTTTCCGGCCTGACGGCTTTGGTAAAAGACCGTTGTGCCCTTCTGGCTACGGACAAATCCAGCCCCGTTCTCTTCAACCGGAACCGGACCCTGTTCATTCGCAAAACAGATGTCGACGCCTTCCGAAACGACATCTGTTTCTCCGCTTCACGCGTCTCGTCTTCTCCCAAGGAAAAAGATGTCGACGCCTTCCGAAACGAGCCTTGAGAACGCCGGAGTCCGCGCCCGGCGCGTGCTCGCCGGAGTCCGGACGCCCATCCACGTGCTTGTGCTGGACACCGCGACCACGCCCACCCACGAGTTTGCCGGAGGCCACGGCTACGCCCACCCATGGGCCATGACTATCGCTGCTCTCTCCTCGGCAGGAGCTCAAGAGCTCAATTCTGGGTTCATGCGTGCAGAAGACTTCGATTTGGGCGAGATAAACTTGCTCCTATGTTACAAAAATCGATCTGTAGCACTCTCTTGTGGAATTTGACCAAGATATTGTTTTTGCTGGGAGAGCTCGATGTTGCTGCTGCGGCGGGGAATCAGGCTGGAGAGAGGAGACGGGCGAAGGAGGAGGCAGGAGCCCGCGCGCCCCGGCCGCCGTCACGGCCCCGTGCGCCCGCCACGCGCTGCCCTGGCCGCCGTCCGTGCCGCGCCCCTCCGCAGCTCGCCCGTCGCCGCGCGCACCCTACTCCATCTCGGCGCCGGCGGTCACGCAGGCCAGCAGCAGCAGAGCGCCCAGACCCATCCGCCTTCCTCCTTCTGCGCGCATCCGCGGTCGTCCCCATCTTCCTCCTCCGCCGCATCCTCCGCGGCGGCGGCGTCGGGGAGCTGGTGGCGCGCGGGCTGCTGGTGCTGGATCAGGCGCTGGCGCAGCCCATGGCGAGGGATTCGCCGACGGCGGAGGCCGAGGAGCTGGATGGGCGGCCGCGGGAGGGCGGGACGGAGACGACGACGGGCCAGCCGGCGGTGCTGCTCCCGCTTTACCTGCGTGCGACGACCGCGGAGCTGGATGGGCGGGCGGGGAGTGAGAGGCGGGCGGGGATGGAAGCTCTCGTTGTGTCGGCGTGGCCAACGGGATAAGGTTAGGGTTGGGTTCGGCTAACACATCCGGTTCGGGTCCGACTCAATCAGCTCAGGTCCCAGGGGCACCGGATGTCATTTAGAAAAGGCTCTCTCCCCAGTTCAGGCCGGAAAGAATATTTTAATGGCCGCGGTGTGTACCAGACAAGAGCCACAAAATCGTAGTGTGTCTCGGACAAATTCGACCTTTGCGGTGTGTTTTGGACGAAGGCGCACTTTCATAGTGTGCTTCAGGCAATTTTCCCATGACATAACTACGAATTATTTCTGGGACTAAAAATCACTACTTTGTCTTCTGCACTTCCGCATGTTAGACTGAACATTGCTTCTTTGCCTTCAGCATATCCGATGCAATCACTTACTCAACAACTGAAAATGGTAAGAACCTAACCTCATCTTTTCTCTTGAAAAATCTATATGTACATTTCTGAATGAACTTAAAGGCGACAACTGAAACTTCTGAATGAAAATTGTATGAACATTCTTGAGTGACCTGCTTTGCAGATCCTGTCTCCTAGCTGAAATTTCAACACCCTCCTATATCTCTTTTATAGTTATCCTGTTTGCTGGTTGAACTTGAAGGCAATAGCAGATTATTCTTGCAGATTGCTCTGTTACTCATGTCGAATCGGGTAGTAGATGGCATATCCTTCTCTACCTGTTAACTTGAATGTTAATGACTTGGATGTTATAACAAGGTTTCGATGATAGAGATAGAGATTGACATCATAACAAAATTTGAAGTCAGCAGTTCTTCAATCAACGTTAGCTCTGCAATAATGCATGTATAATGTTTACGAAATTTCAATTTATTATACAACTGTGTCATACGTGACAGTTCAAATGGCATTTGACAGCCGAGAAAGTGAATGGATTGCACTTCTTGACATTGGTCATACACCACAACAATTTTGCTGTACAGTGATCGGGTTGAGAGTGAACAAGACATCTTGACAAAAGTCAGGTTTCATTATCAGTCCACTGAAGCAAATCACCTAATGTCATCTGTTAGCATTGATCCCTCAGTTATAATTAATGTATTAAGTTACATCGAAGTTGAAGTTCCATCCTATTCTGCTCCAAATCTTTCTCATGAGGTGAGGCCTCACTCTCTACCTGTTTATACATTTCCTTTATACATTTCCCCGCTCATATGTGCAATTTGAACTTGATAATGCTTTGGTACTCCATGAACGATAATAACTGAATTGATCTTCTTTTTTATTACAGTATGCATACCATCGTTTTACACAGAAAAATAACAATTTTTTCCTTCCATGTGATTTTTTCTTATTATGTTGCTCAAACAGGTACATATCTTAGACAATTAAACAAAACATTTTGACACACAAAAACAATTCTACGGCTGCATGATGTTGTGTTGCGAACCTGAATGTTATTTGGCAATGTGACAGATATGTTTATTTGCAACATATACTTATATTTTCATCTAAGTTTATTTCCTGCGATAAGTATGTTTCAAACATGCCTAACATTATTTTGTCTCTGATTTTTGCTATGCCTAACATTATTTGCAGCATTCCATCCTCATTCCATTATCTCCTTTTCCCAATGGTATATTTATGCCGAATTTACCCTGGATTGTGTTTCTCTGCATATGGAGGATGTAGCTTACTACAATTCTGATAGTTGAAAGTAGCGTATGGTATGCAAGGCATGTGTAAAATGCAAAATGGAGTATCCGTGAGTGCATGCCTTCATATTCATCCACAGTTTACCTCACAAAAAAATATCTGATCCTTATTAAACTGTGCTCCTACCTTGCATTGATTTTCAGTGCTTCCTACTTATTTTAGTTAACCTGTTATCCTAATTTGCAGATGGCCTATTCTTATGAAGTTGTTTAGTGAGGTGTCCACATCTGTATGGTGAGCTCATATACAAATTCAGAGGTACGTTGCCATTTTCCACTTTGGCTTATCAGTGAAGCATCAATGTAGTGCTCAGAGTTGATCTTGCTCATTAAATTTCTATATTGTGTGTGGGAGGCAGCTCAAGTGATCTGCAAAATTAATCGAGATGTTGCCAACTTTCAAGCAGCATTACATCTCAGAACACAATAAAGACTGCAGATACTACTTTTGCATTTGCAGATCAACATGTGGGAGACTGGTGAAATTATCTTTTGTTCCGCCCTTCTCATGTTCAGTTTGGTTGATACACAGCTGGGTCATGCGCAGCCTGTCTTATTTATGAGCTTATGTTTGCAGGCATGTCTTGGTATAGAACTGAAGACATGAAAAAAATTGCAGTTTGAAGCCTGAGAATTTAATTGAAAGGCATGGTTTGAACAAAAAACGCCTTAAACTGTTGTTATATATATGTTGGTTCCATTTTGTGTGGATCGGCTATCTAAAATTCTTAATATTCTGCGTATACCATTCTATTTTTTCTTAATGACTGCAATGTTACTAATTGTTGACTTGAAGTAATTTTCTAATTGTTCCAGATGTTTTATACATTGCATAATCCTAAGTCTTTCTCCCATCTCTTATTTTCTTTACATTATTGTAGAGTGGATAATCTAACCATTTGTCAAACTAACTTCACGTATCAGGAATTTACTCACGTTCTCTGTCAAAATTGCTTGCAGCTCTATCAATCGATTATTGATTTGTTAAGAATTTATATGAGGTATTATGACTTATCTCTGTCTCTGTTTTTGTCTCTACAATTGCCAGGGCTTCTTCCTTCTTCCTGGTAGCAAGCAAGAGCAGCACAAGGAGGCGACTGATCCACTCCAAGAGACTTACAGGTGCTTGACCTTCTTCTTCCTGGTAGCAATCAAGAGCAGCACAAGGAAGCTCACTGCAGATTTATGATCATTCATTGTACTGTTGCTTATTGCCTGCGTGCAGTATCTAGACTAGAGGTTAATTTACATGTGATGCACATCATGTTACTGTGAATAGAGGCTAATCAATATCTATTAATCAATGTCTTTTATTTTTATGTCACATACAAATATGAGATCGACAAGCTAAAACTCCCAATTGATTGAGCTTGCGCCCGCGGCAATTTTGCCGCGGGGTTCTGGCTAGTGCTCAATAATTCTCACGTGAAACAGTTTTGTTTCCTTCTCAAGTAGTATTCCTTTAATATTTGATCAATTGCACACATTTCTTATTTAATCTGTTCATTACAAACCGTGCATAAATGACATAGATAGCAGTACATATCGACTCACAGTGACAAATCTCAGTGGCGGAGCCATGACAATAATCAATGGTGTCATTTCTATTGTGCTTTGGTGTCACCATAAGCACTAATCACCATATGCTTTCGATTGAGATCACCGAGCTCCATTGGTGTCTTGTCACACCATGCAAACACCCTGGCTCAAATCTACTGACCATTGTAGTACCCGCGATAGTGCAGGCCGGTGCCCAACGTAGCCAAGCATCGTGTCACGTCGTGCAGCAGCCCGCAGCAGCAGCTCCTCGCCAGAGACTCCTGGCCTTCGTCGGCGCCGGCGGCGCCGCGGCACTGGTCCGCCGCCGGAACGAGGCACCGCTGGTGCAGCTCCTCGCTGCACGTCACGCACCGGTACCGCCACGCGCCGGCGACGGGGCGCCCGCACGCCGCGCACGACGACGCTGCGACCACGGCCTCCTTCTTCTTCTCGCAGTCGCCCGCGGCGCCGGCGCGGACGTCGACGACGCCGCCGCCCTGACCAGCCATACCTCGTGCCCGCCGCCGGCGTGCGCGGGGCCCCGTGCGGTCCCCGGCATCCGCGCGCACAGCGGGTGCACGGCGATCCCGCAGGCGGCGCAGCCGTAGCACGCGCCGTTCACGTCCTCGCCGCACACCTCGCACCCGTCGGCAGCGCCCGCCCGGCGCCGCAGGCCGTGCTCCGGGTGGACGGCGGACTTGAGCTTCCTGGGGAACCCGCGCGCGCACGCCTCGTGGATCGTGAAGCCGCACCCGGGGTGGCTGCAGCGGTAGCGCCGGCCGGCGCCGGCGACCAGGCAGCCGTCGCAGGTGAACTTGCCGCCTTCGCCTTCGTCGTTGTCGCCGCCGCTCACGGGGAGCAGCCGGTGCGCCGGGTCGTGCGCGAAGTAGGTTACTGACTTCTTCCTACACATCGTTGCAGTTACAGACTCACAGTGGCTGCTGCTTCCTGCTTCTGCGATATATCTGCGATTCTGAATGCAATATACTACCTTCTTTTATACGCAGTGCTCATTTCTCCGATTAATGACCGCCATGGAAAAAGAATCAGAAGAATTTTCAGCTCTTATGGACAATGATTGGTGGTCAACTTTTCAATGCAGCTCTCACGTGCTCAACAGTAGTCTCCAGATCGATGGCAATCCGAATCGCGTGGAAATTTTGTGGAACATACCGCGCATCATGCGCTGTCTTCTCTGATATATGCCACGGGTTTTGATGGTGTATATAAAGTCTACGACAAATACGTAGGGAATAGCCAACTAGACAATGATCTATGATATTAGCTGTTGAATATTCCACTCCAGCCACGAAAAAGAAATCAGAATGATGTCTTCGTTGTCGTTTTGTAACTTCATGACTGTGGCGCATCGTGTAAGCAGGGTTTCTCTTACCGGAGGAGCCCACGGAACCGGACCGGTAAGTCCGGTTTCCGTAAAAACCCATCTAGTTTTTATCGGTTTTGTGAACCCTACATGTAAGTCTATGGTCGATGCCTTGTTGATCTTTGGGTCCTTTTGAGAGAGCGTTCGGAGAGTTAAAAATCCACATGTGCCTTCACAGGAAGCACACACTCGCAGCTATCCATTTGTGAGAGCACATGTGAAAAATCAATAAGCACATGCAAGTGAAAATCCAACAATTCATGATCACTTTGCATCATCTCACGGTTCTAGGTGCGCCTTCATGAGAAAGTTTCTTTATCCAAAGGCACCTCCAACCATTCGCTTTGCACCATCCACATTTTGTATATATAATATGTAGTCTAGTGAAGTTTGCACGTGTTATGCATGTCGTCAGAGCCTAAATAGACTCGAGAGAAAACTGACATACAAAGTTTTCTTTTTATCATCGCTACATATATATAGAACTGGATCCCAAATGCTCCTCTCTAGCACTAATAACTATAGAAAAGTCCCCACATGGTCTATTTCGGATCACCATGGTGCCACAGGTACCCTTTGGACCGAACATATGGGTAAGGAGCTTGCCTTGTAGCATGCAGCGTACTGTTGTTTTTCATTTTTTTTTTGTTTCGTTTTTGAAATATGAAAGATTAAGGTGGAGTAAAGCATGGGGCATATCCCCCCCCCCCCCCCCCCCCCCCCCGGATTCCTGTACTGTTCTTTTGTCTTATCTTACTAGGTAAAGTGGCTCAATGAAATTTCTCTCTAAAACTATAAAGTTAATATATGTATAAATTAGCATAGTCAAAATATATTTCCATCCAATCTAAAAACTAATTAATCTTCAAACTGTTATAATGCATGGATATTCTATTTTCTAGGCACCCGAAAACAGCCATTAGTTGAGTCAAAAGCATACATGCTAAAATGCTGAAATGTTTCGTGATCTCGAACGATAGAAGGCGGTTTGTCTTTCTTTTTTTTTCGGTTTCTTCTTCTTTCCTTCATCCCCTGGACTTCGCCATATATGATCCAAAATCACACACAAGCTCTGTACTATAATGTAACACCCTAATTTTCACTTTTTCACAATAGTTTAAAATTGTCTTAATTTAATTAGGGTGTTATCACTTTTCCTAGGCAAAGAACTATTTTCTAAATTAAATAAATTAACTTAGGTTATAAAATAATTGTTTGGTGCATTCATGCTGGAGTAGATTGCAGTAGGGATTTTATTGTGTGGAAAATATATTTAAAATCCGAGTAGAAATCATTTTTTGTTTAAGCTAGACAATAGATTGAGGAAATAGCAAAAGAAAAGAAGGAAAGAACCCCAGCCGCAGTGGGCTAAATCTCAGCCGGCCCATGTTCCTTTTCTTTTCTTTCTTCTCTTTTATTTTCTTCCCCGCTTGGGCCGGCCTCCTTCCTTTCTCCACGGCCCAGCTCGCAAGCAGCTTCCCTCGCCAGCCCAGCACAGCCCGCGCCGAGCTCGCCCGACCCGCTGCAGCCCCCGCCGGCCCGCCGCGGAACCCTAGCTACGCCGCCGCGTCGTACACCGCCCTCGGCGTCCGAGTCGGGTCCCTCTCGACCGTGCGCGCCTATAAAAGGGACGTGCCACACCCCCGCGCCGCCTTTTCGCCATCTCGCCTTCACCCTATCGAGCCCGCGCCGCCGCCGCCATCGTCGTCGCCGCCGAGCTCGAGAAGCCGCCGCGCCGCCACTAAGACGCCGCCCCGGTCGACGAGAAGCCGACGCCGAAGACCGCCATGACGCACCGCCCCTCCCCGGCCTCTTATCGACGACGCCCGACGCCACCGTACGACGCCGCCGACAGTCCGCCGTCTCTCTCCTCCGTCGACCGCCGCCTTCCGAGCCTCGTCGAGCCCCCGCGTGCTCCCCGACTCGCCGCGTAGAGGTTTGGCGCACGGGAGCGCCGTCCCGGCCGCGCGCCGGCGATGCGCCGCCGTGCCATCGCCGCCCCGGTGACCCGGTCCACCGTGGACCTGTGGACTGCCGAGCCTGCCCGGTGCACCGCCTCCATGGACCGAGTTCACCGTGTTTTCAAATTAATTTAATCCTTTACTCTTTACGGCGTCAGCCTGACGTCATGCTTGCGCAATAACTCGAGTTTTCAGTATCAGAATAATTCCAGAAATGCTAAACTTGCAGATTAGACCCTCTAACTTCAGATGCTTATAACGTTTTACTCTTAACTCCGTTTTAAGCGATTCTTGCGCTCACGCGATCGTAGGAACGAGCTCTAGCTTTTGGTACTGTTTTTGTAGCAGTTTGATACTGTTTGGTGTACTGTTTCTTATTGTTTGTGTATGTGTGCTTTGCATGTTACCGTTATTAGAAGAGAAACCGTTTGAGAACTTCCAAGACCAAGAGTTTGATCAAGCAGCAGCAGGGGATACAGGCAAGTGCCCTTGACCATTCTGAACTTATGTTTTAAATGTATCTTTTATAAACATGCATGCTTGTTTAATATTGAATCCTATGTGTCTACTTTACCTGTTCCATATCATTCCTTGTCGCCATAGCTTATGGTGGTTGTCTTTGGGTAGCTTTTGCTTAGCTGTGCTGTTGGAGTCAATCACCTTATCATGTTAATCTTGACTAATGGTATACTTTAACTAAGTGTTAACCTGCTAATCCGTTTAGCGACTTGGAAAGCTAGGGTCTGAGCAAGGGATGGTTTGGATGGTTCTCTGTAAATATTTGGTTGGTGATTAGTTCTTGCTCGTATCAGCTAAGGACCGGTTCGTGGAGCATGTAACCATGACAACAGTGCCATCACAAGACTGATAATGGGTAGACTAGCCAAATAATTAGGGTATTCTTAACTTTGTGCTCGCTATTGGGAGAGCGGGGAATGGATGCTTTGTGATCCTGGGAACCGCCTGGCATCAGAGGGGGCAGCTGGGGTGTTGGCTCTTGAGTCATGGTCCTGTGTGAACTGTGGGTTCTGTGAACCAACACTTATGTACGGCTGTGGAACCTTAATGAGCGAGTTACTTTGTTGGGAGCATTCTTTGTAAAAGCTAGTAGAGAAACCCCGGTCATCTACCTCGGAAGTGGAATGACTCTACGGAAATCTCTATCTTGTGGGTAAAGTGGTGCCACCTCTGTAGAGTGTAAAACTTTCATGAAAGCCGTGCTCACGGTTATGAGCGGCATGGCCATCTCACATGATTAGTGGGTGCTGGTTGGATGGGTGGTTTCTGGGTGAATCACATGAATCTTGGTGATCTTTTCCCTCACGGTCCTGTGTGAACCGTTGTCCTCTGTGGACTGTCTCCTGTGTGGAGTTTGGTTTAATTTACTTAATTTAACTGATAGGTAGTCATAACACACCTAGTAATATAGGTTGCTTTATGAAATGTGTCTTATGTTATAGTTGGCAATTATGCAATGAACCATATTGTAGCCTTTCTTCTATTAAGCTTGCATGTCATATTTTTCCCCCACTTGCGGAGTACGACATGTACTCACACTTGCTACTCCTCACTCTACATTGAAATGCTTCTCAGAAAATGAAGGCGCCATGAAGTACTTCGACGAGGAATACTAGGCGTGCTGTCTCCCAGTCGACTGCCTGTGCGTTCGGATGTCTTCCGCTGTCGAGTTATTTAGTCTTATGAGACATTTATATTCGGGTATTGTAATAATGCTACGATGAAACGATGTAATAATGACACTGGTTATACTGTTTATTCTCTATATGTGTGGAACTTGATCCTGACACACATATAGTTATGCATTCAGTTTTGTCCTTAAACTGGGTGTGACATATAATAACTTACTTTTTTCATGATTTGCTCATAAATTTTGTTTTTAGAAAATTCAAGTTTGGGCTTCTGATCAGGCATCAGGCTGGATTTTAACTTCGAGAGTGGACCATTTGCTGGCCTAGCTTGAAGGTCGGCCCAAGTATGCACAGTGACGAATGTTCTGGCCCACGTAAACTAACTTCCGCTGCCACCCTGCGAACATGCTAAAAAAAAACGTAAACTAACTGGAAAGGAAAATCCTTGTTACGGGATAAGGGTGCGTTCCACTTCCAAGCGGCCACGTCGGCGATCACCGGCCACTCGCTTCCGCTGCCACCCTGCGAACAAAACCGCCCCGCACGAGCAGCGGCGCAGCTCGAGCGAACGGCAAGGATTCAGAAGCAGAGGGGGAGGAAGGAGAGAAGCGATTTGTTCTCATCTCTCATGGCGCTCTTTTCCGTTCTCGGCGTGTCGCCTGTCGCGGCAACGTCGCCGCGGCTGCCATCCTTCAGCCGCTCGTCCAGCCATGGTACTTGCTCTGCACTCCGATCCAAAGCAGGATTGCTAATTTGTCTTTGTTTTTGTGCTTTGTTTGTCCAGTTGGTTCTTGGAGCTATTTCATTTAATCTCCATGAATCTTTGATGTCGAAAGGTTGATTGACAACATTGAATATGTAGAAACAGCTATACAGTTTCAATGCCATATGTCCCCAATAAACAGAGCAAAACGAAAACTGCCTTATGTAACTTATGTTGGGGGGCCGTTTTGTTCCTTTCTGGGAACAAAATGCAGCATGGGTGCTATTTTGAATCTGTAGAAACATTAGAGGATTCAGCAGTTGCTGTTTCCATTACACTGTTTATCTAGTACTAGATGTCCTTGAGTTCTGATGCATGTGTGAATGCTCATCATTCTGACGAAATGCAGCATGCGTGCTCCGCGTCACGTCCAGCAAGAGGCGAGTCGCCTCCCAGGCCACCACGTCCCTCTCCGTCAGGTGCGAGCAGAGCGCGAAGCAAGGCGGCGGCGGCGCCGCCGGCGTGTGGCTGGGCCGCGCGGCCATGATCGGCTTCGCCTCGGCCATCGCCGTCGAGGTGTCCACCGGCAAAGGCTTCCTCGAGGTACACGTTATCACACAGCACTAGTGTTCGTTCAGTAAAGCTCTCGAAATGTGTGGTGCAGAGAGACTGATGATAAGCGCTCGCCGTGTTGGTGCAGAACTTCGGCGTGGCGACGCCGGCGCCCACGCTGGCGCTGGTCGTGTCGGGGCTCGTCATCGGCCTGGCCGTCTTCTTCCTGCACCAGTCCGGCTCGCAAGACTGACTGGTCAACCAACGACACCGTGAAGTACAGATTTATCATCAGCGACTGCGTATATGTGCTCTTTCAGATTTTTCCCTTGTGACATCCCATGCCGTGAAGCAACTGACACTCATCTGCAACTTACAGTAGTTGCCATTTAAGAGAAAAATCGCTCTGAATTGTTCGTCCTTTTTTTCCGACAAACCGTGATGTTTTACATGTGACCAGAATAAATGAGGTTAACATCGTCCAGCTATTTGTTTTTGAAAAAAAAAAACCCATTGTCCAGCTCCTCCCAGGAAATTCAGGCGGAGACTGATGCTGGCCAAAAAACTTCAAGAAACGACGCAATAAATGTATTTAACCCATAAAAAAATTGGTTTTTTTCTAGTAGCTAACATGAAGCAGCTCATCAATTGTGCTCATTGCACCCAAAAGACATTCGCTGGAAAAAAAACAGCATGCAACGATCAGTTGTTTCGACTGACAAATTTTCCTATCTTCTGGCTGTCATGCAAAAGATCGAAACCATGATTGTTTATGGCCAAATTACTTGTCCCGATCGTTACTTGCCGTTGTACTACTACCCAAAGTTTCTCAGTTCTGTACTACACGAATCATGCAGCTCCATCACTTGTACGACCGTACTGCATCTGGTGAGCTATCTGGCTTGGGACAGAGTTTGGTGCAAGTGTGCAACTGATGACACTAATCATGTCACACGAACAGTATGACTCGCATATTCCCCAAAACAAACCAAAAAAAAAGAGAGAGAGAGAGAGAGAGAGAGAGAGAGGCTTTCTCGTTTCTTAACCTTGATGATGCTGCATAACTCTTACTTCCCTAAAAGTAGTTATGGCTTTGCATATTTAAAGTGCCATGACTCAGCCTGACATTATAAACTCTAAAGTGCAGAAGATAATACAATCCTGACGAGATAGCAGGTAATATAGGCTCGCCATGGTCCTAAAAGAAAAGAGATATGATGCTCAGTCCTGGACCTACTCAGTCCAAGCTCTTCTTGTACTCCAGATGGTTGCAGTACAGTACAGTACTCTTCCATGTGAGTCAGCACACGACGTGTACTACTAGCAGGCAAACGATATCAAGCAAAGCCGGAGATGAGGAGCATGATTGAGTGTGAACAGATAAGCTCTTCTTTCGAACGCTGCAGTACTAGTAGCACCATGAAACTCTTCCCGGTTTGAAGGCATCACGCAACACTGAAAAGCAGAAGATATGAAACCGTCAGAAACAGAACGAAACGGCCCGTCCTCATCCGTTGCTTCCACGGGCAAGAAAAGGTCTGTCCCCGGACCGAAACGGCAGCACGGCTTTCAGTTGTGGTTTCGTCAGTAACTGGTTCCGAAATTACTGAAGATTTCAGCTGAACTCAGCTGAAGAACTGGTGCTTTCATCGTTGCGCATACTACGCTTTCAAGTAGCCTGATCTGTTAATGTCATGATGATGTTATAAGATGTGGATAAGAAAGCAATGAGGTTTCAGTTGATTATTAATTTCCGATTTGATGTTTGCACGTCATTGCGTCTTCCCTGCCCCTACTGCTGCGGGTATAAATAGGGAGCTAGTGCAAGAGATCATAGCAGCGGCAGAGGCGAAGTGCCAGGCTCATAGCTCGGCCGCTCGTCCAGTACAATCTCTAATCAGGTTCTTGTTCTGATCACACTTTTTTTTTTTTTTTGGCGAGGACTGATCACACTTTTCAGTGCTTGTACTACTAGTTGTAGCCTTTAGTTCGCACTTCACACGACCAACATGTAATATTTTTTTGGTAAAATACTAGATTACTCTGTTCTTCCCCCACAAAAAGAAAAATTTGACTCTCTTTTTGCGTTATGAATAATAGGATTTTGGTGCTGCTTCTGTAACTGTTTTGCTACCACTTTGACCTTTCAAAATATATACAGAAGCAAGCAGCACCCCAATAAATATCCAATCTTATAACCCAGTCAATAATCCTCAAGTCAAACGGCCAACACCAACAAGAAACCGTTTTGTTTTCGTCTCCGGCAACCTCTCGCCGCGGCGAGCAAGAACCACCGTCCGCGACGATCGCTGCATCGCGATAGCCGCTGCTGCCTGGTGCCGTTGATATAACAACCTTCCGCAGGTGGGCTGGGCCGGAGGGAGGAGGGGATGGACGAGAAGCAGGCGGCGCGGTGGGCGGCGGCGCAGCGGGAGGTGGAGGTCGGCGTGGACCTCGTCCCGCTGGCGCGGCGGCAGCTGCAGTTCCTCGAGGCGGTGGACCAGCGCCGGTGGCTCTACGAGGGGCCCCTGCTCGACCGAGCCATACGCAGGTACGGATGCGCACGATCTCTAGTTTTCTTCCCCTTCCAGTTTTCTGGTTCTTTCGTTCTTGCATCATGGTAGGCAGTCGTTGTTGGAGCTAGGTTAAAGATCAAAATCCCTGCTCCCTAATGTGTCTTGGTTTGGATGATTCCGCAACTTCAGTAATTATGGCAAAATTCGTCTGGAAGAAAATAAATTTGATACAAATTTGTTTGGGGAAACTAACCACTAGTTCGATTGGCACCAGTTGAGTACCCGATTAAGGGCTCAGATGTGGTTTCCCTTCAATCATAGGAACAGAAAATGAAGATTGTCAGTATGGGGGGTTAGAGTTTCAGATGAGTCCTATGAACCGTAAAGAAAATCAGATGACCTATTGCAATAGTTTTGGTCATCCCTGGATAGTTTCGAACACAAAATGAGATGAATCTATGTTTCGTTCTACTAAATTCATTACCGTGCTGAATTACTGATTAGTTGATGACCTGATTTTCTAAACTTGAGTCGTCTTCAACTGTTCTCTCAGAAAAAGAAAGTTATTAGTCTGATTTGTGCTTTGAGATGCATATCATTTAAAATTCTCCTTTTGTTTCTGTTGGTATAGGTATAAGGCTTGCTGGCTTCCCCTTCTTGCCAAGCACACTGAGTCTGCTGTTGTAGAAGGGCCATTGATTGTCCCTCTTGACTGTGAGTGGATATGGCACTGCCATCGGCTCAACCCGGTATGTATCTTTACCTCGATGATCCACTGGATGGAATGAGTCGAACTCTATATTAGACAGACACTTAATTTTTATATGATATATATAAGATGTTGCATGTGCTTGCGACTGTTTATATGCAAGCGTCATGTTGATCATGCTATGCAGAGAACTGAGAGAAATAATTATCCAATTGGACATTTGTAGGTTCAATACATAAGGGACTGCAAGAAAGTATATGGCAGAATTCTGGACAACAATAAAATTGAGTCATCTACTCGAACAGAATTGAAGTCTCAGTCAGAGAAAGTTTGGACAGAATTTTATCCTGAGGAGCCCTTCGAATTGGAATACATGAGCTCTTCTCACACTGCCACTGATGTGAATTCCGAAGCTGCAGAGGGCATTTCCTATGATTTGGTCTCAGCTGTTAAGAGACAAACTTCTTTCTTTTATCAGGTATTTACGCAATCTTTCTCCTGTATATGGTGTTTTACGACAACACATTAGAAACTGTTCATCTAGTTTAATTGATGCACCAGGTTACAGAAGGTCATAAAATTGACAGAAATTTCATATTTTTGACTAGAGATTGCTCTCCTAGGTTAATTGATGCAGTAGCAAGTTATAGGAAGTCAAAAACTTCATAGAACTTTTTTTTGGAAAACACATTGATTGCTCCCTAATTTAAATGACAAACTAAGTTACAGAAAGTCAGAAATTTTACTCTCTTTTTCTGGTAGGTTGGAACACCAACCATGTTTGATCAGCGTTTTCTTGAACAAGCGGTAGCTCGATACAAAGGGTTCTTATATCTGATCAAGATGAACCAAGAGAAAGGAATGCAGCTCTTCCGTGTACCAACGTACGATGTGGATCTCATGTGGCACACTCATCAGCTGCATCCAGTTATCTACCGTAACGACATGTTAAAGCTTCTTGGGAGAGTTCTGGAGCATGATGACACTGATGCTGATCGATCTGAAGGGAAGAAGCTTGATGTCGGATTTACAGGGACAACTGAACAGTTTGAGAGTACCTTTGGTCTCAGATACTGGAAGGCCGGCGCTATGTACCGTGGCAACTTGCCATCTCCTGTAACATCTACTCCTTATATGTTTAGGGGGGAAGCTCGTAATGGGCCTGGTAGCTTCAATCCTGAGAATCATCTTTATGTTTTCAGATCAACAACTGTAGAGGTATGCCTCTCTTCTTTAAGAAAAAAGTTACAGAAGTACCATAACTGTAAATCAAATAGGTTGAATAACAGTATGGTTCGAAATGTGACATGTTCTATTCTACTTCCTTTTTTTGCTCGAACATTGTTCTAGTCTACTTCTAAGTACCAATTACTGCTGTCTCTGAAAATGTAACTGGTATGATTGATGCCCTTAAGTGTTTTTTTTTTTCCTGCAAGCGGGCTGCCCTTTTTTTTTTATGCTTCTACTAATTTTGTAAATTATTTCTGACTTGAATGTTTCCCTCTCTTTCAGTTATATTTACAAATTGTGGACATCAAGAATTTGCCATCTTCAATTCGAAAGGAAACTGTATTTGTATGGTTCACTAAGTGTCAACCAGATAAGTTCATCAGTAACAGTGGCAGGCTGGGTATTTCAGCAATTACAGGGAAGAGTATTGGAGCTGGTCTTCAATGTGAACCTACCGGAGAAATTGTTCTCACATTAATGGTTGATCATGGATCTAAGAAATCTGAACAGATAGGAAAGGTTTCTGTGCCTTTCGAGGAGTTGATAGGTCGTGATTATAAGCTCTCCTTTGAAAGGTGGTTTGAGCTGAAAGTTCATGGTCGCTATGCCACTTCTCCTCCCATTAGTCTTCGAGTTGCTGCATCGTGTACTGTCCCAATCGTGGCTCAGCATGTGCTTAGAATGATCAGGATGGAGCCTTTCTCTCTGAAGACCTGTCTACTACCACATTCCCTTAAGGATCAAAAGATGAGCAGCTGGATTAGTTTTGTGGATGATTGTGGCACTGAGCTTATCCGTCTTCAGATAAGGTACCATCTTCCCTCATTAAATGAATGAATTGCTTTCCTGCAAGTATTAAAACTTGGGACGAATTGGGAAATGCATTATCTACATTAGTACGACCATATTGTGATGATCACCCACCTATTTGAAATTTTTCATAGTATTGACAGTTTAGTTTTCAGATGATCTTAGGTATGTAAAGTTGCAAACTTGTACTTGCAGTATGAGCTGATAATGTTCAGCTTATGTAGCAATCTTGCCCGTTTGGATGTTACAGTATTTTGAAACCATAGTATTTGAAAACCCTAGGTTTAGAAGTATCTCTGGTTAATGTAGTATTTTGCAATCTTGAGTAAAACCATGATATATTTGGGAAAATTGGAGTATGCAACTAAAACAGACTTGTAGGCACAGTGAGAGAGCTCTGTTTTTTTTAAAAAAAGAGACGTCGAGTGGATTGTTTAAAACAGAAAAAATTACCACGGTATTGATCATACTACAGTTTGCAAAACTACAGTTTTTATTTGATCCAGACACGTTAAAGTTTTTGATACTATGGTACATTTTGAAAACCAGAGTATTGCTAGAAACCACGAAAAATACTTGGTACCCAAACAGGCCCTTAAACTCTTCCTTGATGCCGGATATAAAATAAATTCTTTCATTAGACAGCAGGAATAACTTTAGTTCTTGCAATTATTTTGAGTTGATTATCAAGCATTACATATCAACTACCAGGATGTGTTCTTGGTTGTTGGGACTCGGGAGTCACAACTCTTTAAGTTTTTATCCTGTGTTCAAATCCTAGGCTGGGCAGGTTAAATGTAAAAGAATCATTCAGAAAAACAAGAACAGGTTGTCAGTTACTTATAATCTGAAGCCATCTGGCACGTGAATACTATATGACTTCTCTCTATTTCAGAGAACACAAGGCAAAAAGTGGCATGGATTTCATCCAGGAATTAGTTGGAGTTGAGAAGTCGTCAAAAAAGCAATTTCGGCTAGCAGAATTCAAGGAAAACAAGTGGGCATTGACAGACTCCAGCATATCAATAGTTGACAACATTAAACCAAGCAATGGTGCTGATGGCTGTATACTGCAGCTCCAAGGTGAAAACACAATGGTAAGTATGAGTGTCGCTCAACTTGCGGGATGCTACAAACACACATTAACCATACCACTAATGTGTAATCGTGCATCACACTCAAGACTCAACTCCGGACACTTTTTTGCATGATCCAGATCAAACTCTACCATGGAAGGAGACTAGAGTACCAACGCAAATGTTGCAACCATCACACGGAGGATGAGTCAGCTATCACTGCTGTGAGATTTGCTGCTAATCTTCCTTATGGGAAAGCTATTGCTTTGCTTGACACCGAGTCTGAGTTAATCATGGTACAAGTCTAGTTTTAGTATTTCTTTAAGAGGACCTGAATTTCCTTGTGCTTCCTTGCATACTCATGTTCTTCCCTTTGTCAGGTGGATGAGAATTGGTTTATTCTTCCGTGGATAGTGATATCATTCCTGTTCATGTACGCCGAGGGCAAAGACGGTGCGAGGCTCCTCGCAGGCACCATGATTCAGAAGGATACAGTGTCCGGGACAGACACTACCAAGGTTCCAGAAGCAGCGACTGTCATTGCAGCGGGCGCCGCCACCACTCCTGCAAAATGCGGCACTTGTGGCACGGCGTGCGGCGGTGATGCAGTCCTGGCAAGTGACAAGGCTGGGCATACTAGCACTAACAGCACAGTCGCTGCAACCGGTGGTGCAAATGGCCATATGGAATCTGCTGGCTGTGGCGGCGGATGCAGCGGCGGCTGCAGCAACATGGTCAGGGCAAGCACCAAGGTTGAACCTATCAAGACCGGTGGCTGTGGTGGCGGCTGCAGTGGAAATTGTGGCAGCGTGGTTAACTTGAGCACCAAGGTTGAACATGTCAAGTCCGGCGGCTGTGGCAGTGGCTGCGGTGGAAACTGTGGTGGCGCCATGGTCATTGAAGGCGGCGCCACGGGTGGCAATGTTGAGTCTGGAGGCTGTGGTTCAGGCTGCGGCGGTGGCTGTAGTGCCGTGATCATCGAGGGTTCCAAGGGCAACACTGTCAAGTCTGGAGGCTGCGGCTCTGGATGTGGTGGTGGATGTGGCGGCGGCTGTGGTGGTGGTGCCATGGTCATCGAAGGGTCCAAGGGCAACGCTGTCAAATCCGGTGGCTGTGGCTCTGGGTGTGGTGGTGGATGTGGCGGCGGCTGTGGTGGTGGTGCCATGGTCATCGAAGAGTCCAATGGCAACGCTGTCAAATCCGGTGGCTGCGGTTCAGGCTGTGGCTCCGGTTGTGGTGGTGGCTGTGGTGGTGGTGCCGTGGTCATTGAAGGGTCTAAGGGCGGCAGTGTCAAGTCCGGCGGTTGTGGTTCAGGCTGTGGAGGTGGCTGTGGTGGTGGTTCCATGGTCATCGAAGGGTCTAAGGGTGGCAACGTCAAGTCTGGCGGTTGTGGCTCAGGCTGTGGAGGTGGCTGCGGTGGTGGCTGTGGTGGTGGCTGTGGAACAATGTT
Source organism: Eragrostis nindensis (assembly GCA_012490785.1). Classification (NCBI taxonomy): domain Eukaryota; kingdom Viridiplantae; phylum Streptophyta; class Magnoliopsida; order Poales; family Poaceae; genus Eragrostis; species Eragrostis nindensis. Next base: position 461,260 of record JAAXCT010000368.1, read on the forward strand.
CAAGGAGAGCGCCATGGCCGGCCAGGCCAAGTCTGGCGGGTGTGGTTCCGGCTGTGGTGGAGGCTGTGGCACAATGTTCAAGGAGAGCACCATGGCTGGTCAGGCCAAGTCCGGAGGGTGTGGTTCCGGCTGCGGTGGTGGGTGTGGTGGCGGGGGCGGCTGCGGGGCGGTGCTCAGCGCGAGCACCAAGGCTGCCGGCTGAGGGTCAGGGTGCGGCGGAGGCTGCGGTTCCATGTTTAACGCGTGATCCAAGCTACTGGCTCCGATGGCCGTCGTGGATCAGCGGTGAAGAGTGAACTGCCAAAAGAGTACAAATAAAGTCAACCATCTGCTACATTCTGTGGCATTTGTGTGCGCGCGCGTGTCCGTGTTGAGAACCTCGAGTGCGTTGGTGCAGCGTGCGGTGGCGTTACTTCTGCTTTTAACTCCGCGCAGGATGTACATGGTGTGAACCCGATGGAATCTGTGAATTCTTTAGCAATACAATTATTGAACAAATGATGTTTGGTAAGGCTCACTCGGTCATGTGCAAAGACACTGTTAAAAAAAAAACTGACAATGTAATGCATTGCTATGTCGACAATACAGTACTTGGCGGTGCTTAAGCTGTGTCCAACCTTAGGGTGGGCCCGAATGCTATTTGAGCTGGCTGGGTGGGCCAAAGAAAAGGGGGGAAAAAAAGGAAAATGCATGCTCGCTCCTGTTGCTAAAATTCAGCATTTTGGCTTCTGCTAAACTCAGAATACTGTGACCCTTCCCATCTGCCACATCAACAACTAGTACTGTTGTCTCTCAAAAAAAAAACAACTAGTACTGTTGTGCTCAAAAAAAAAACTAGTACTGTTCTGGTCTCTTCGGTCCGTTCCCCAAGCTACAGTAGCTGAGGGCGAGCCGGAGGCGATCTCGCGTTCCGGCGTCCATTCCGCCGCCATCCGTTTGTCTCCGGCGTCCTTTTGGGCCGGGAGATGGATGGGGGCGATCACTGGCGAAGCCAGGTGAGGCTACCGTGATGCACTGGCACCAGGGTCTCAAACGAATTTCAGTGATAATCATCCAATTTCTACCTTATGTGCACAACCTTAGGCAAAAAGTGTGCACCACTAAGCTGCTGCATAGGCTTGTTAAGCAAAGCGTGCACTCGGGTGTTAAGAACTCTAGCTTCGCCACTGCCCGGGCGATGGAATCAGCGTCCGGTGTCCACAGCCTGCCTATTGAGGTAGGTTTCGGTTCTCCTATGCGTCTTGTTGTACTCCGATCGAGTCATTTATACTGGATGGAGTAGTACACAGCTCGGTGCGGCGCTGCAACGGCGCTGGCAGCAGAGCGCAGATGGACCATTCCTAGGCAGCAGCGGCGGCCGCTGATCAGTCGCTGCGGCGCTGACACGGAGGCGGCCGTGCCCACACCACACCCGTCCAATCCGCTCGCAGCCAATTGACTCGTCCAAACAGAGCAGAGCAGCAGCAGGGCAGGGAGGAGGAGATCCCGGAGCAGAAAACAGAGCAGAGCAGCATCCATCGATCCCCAAACTCCAATGCCGCCGCCGTGTACACGCGCCCTCGTACGTCGTCCTCTTGGACCGACTGCCGCGCGCATGGCTGCTGCGCGCGGACCTTGTTTGTGCACGCGTTCGATCGAACGACGGCGACAGGATGTTCGGTTGGGGATGCAGTTGCAGTTGCAGTTTGAATAGTGAGAGAGAACACTGTAGCGAAGGAATCTGACACTGTAGCAAATGTGACGAGTTGTAGCAGCAGCAGCAGCAGCCGCCGGCTGCTTTGCCAGCTGCCGAACGCGCCCGATGGCCGGGCGCCGGACGGTGACCACGGCAACTCACCGAGGCCGTCGCGTGCGGATCGAGACGCGGTGAACGATCGAGAGGAACAACCGTGCGTAGGCCCCGCCCGTCGACGTCGCGATCCGGCGGGACGTAAAAACAAAAGGCAACGCGTTGGCCACGTGTTGACGTAAAAACAAAAGGCAACGCGTTGGCCACGTGTTTGTCGTCGAAAGGCAACGCGGATCGACGGAAAACGAGCGAGGCTCGCTGGACTCCCACAGCACGTGACGCCTCGGCTTGCGCGGGGCACGTTCGTCTTGCTGGCGAAAACGTGCGTCACCGAGGACTACGGAATTGACGAATTCTTTTTTTTTCCAACATAATATAAAGGAGTTGTCCGTCCTCCAAGTTGCTCCTCATTTAACAGTGGAAGAGTGCATCCTGAGATGCTGTAGTTAGTGCCTTCTTTTATTTATTTATTTATTTTTCGTTTGTTTGGTTCGTCCGTAATTTTATTTGTATTTTTTCTATCTTACTTAATTTATCAATGGCCACGCTCCTGATTTTTTTCAAAAATAAAAAAGCTGAAGTATGGAATGAAACAACCCAAATTAATGTGTCAGTAAATTGATGAGACGGCATTACCTTCTATTCCCTCTTCTCTTTTACCAGATATATTAATAAAAATGGCCCGGTTGTGACATCTCTCCCTCTTTTCTATAGGCGGAGACACCTAGTTAGCAGCAAGCGTCGTTGCCTGTGATATCTTCACAACGAGAGGATCTTAGACAGGCTCACCGCATCCCTCGGTGCTCGTCCTCTTGCCTCCAATACTCGTCCCTTGTCCCCGGCCCAGTGCCTCGTCGCTAGTTGTTGGTCATCTTTGGGGGGCACTTGCCCCCACCGCCAGTCGCACCCCAATTCTAGGGGTCTGCCGTTAAAGGGACTTGTGGCACAGACAAGGGGACTTGCGGGGGTCTGTCATCGAAGAGACCTGTGGCACCAATAAAGGGACTTGCGGGGGTCTGCCATTAAGAGCTCCGGAATCTCTTTGTCTCTAAAGGATTCAAGAGTTCAAACTTTCTCTCTAAATATAAGGGAGATAAAATACGAATGGACAAACTTTACGTGATTATTCGATGGTGGAAGATTCGTGATTGGGGTAAATGCTAGAAATTCTCATGTTAATCCAAGAAAATGAGAAGAGAAAATTACCCACCACTGCCATTATAAAAATTAGCCACAAAACCCCCAAAAAAATATTTATAAAATAGCTAAATTCGGAATAATAAAAAATAGCCAAAAATACCCCTCGCATCTATTTCTAAATTACCCACCATGCCATTATGAGTCAAAAAATATCTAAATTCGGAATAATAAAAATACCAAAAATACCCTTCATAGCTATTTCTAAATTACCCTCCATGCCATTACAAGTCCAAAAAATAAACTAGAATTATAAAACATAGCTAAAAGTATCTCTAATTCTTATTTTTAATTTGCCCACCATACCATTATGAGTTTAAAATAGCTAAATTTTGGAATAACAAAAATATCCAATAAACACTTAATCCCGATTTCTAAATACATCGTGATATGTCTAGCTAGCATGGCACTTTTTTTTTATTTTTAGCAAGACACATTTTCTTCAAAAGATTTATTTGTAGCACGACACATTCTTTTTCCTACTATGACATGTTTGAACTGACCTCACTTCTAAAATAAAATCAAATACATTGTTAGATAGAGACTATTCAAGATAAATGATGACTCATCTCACACTCAAATCGAGAGACGATGAGAAATTGTCCAATATAATTTCTATTATTTTATATATAGAGTATAAAATAAATGATAACAATAAACTATGTTAAACTTCTACTATAATATAAAAAATATAATAGTATAGTATAGTAAGTTTAGCCACGCAAATGCACGGGCAGCCATACTAGTTCTCTATATAAGTAAACCTTGAGTCATGTGTCAGTGCAGAGAGTAATGGTGTCACTTGTGCTTGTGACTCTGCTCAGGACAGACATGGTACCACCCCGATGGAATCTGTAAATTCTTTAGCAAAACAATAATTAACCAAATGACGGTTGTTCAAGGCTCACGCCGTCATGTTAGTACTAAGATGCTGTAAACAGAAACCGACTATGTAATGCATTGCTACATCGACCACGCAGCACGCGTTGGTTGCGTCCTACGAAGGGAATGGCATCGTCAGGTGAAGATGAATTGCGTTCGGCAATTGACACCAGTTTTATGTCGAGTAGCTAGGAGCAGGACGGAGAGTACGTATGAACCTATGTATGATTGTATGGTGATCACAAATCGTGCACGTGAATCCCAACGTACGGTGACCGCAGTCGATCAGGAGCTGGACATGTAGGGCCGGCGCGCACGGGCGGCGGTTCTTTAGGAAGTTGCCGTGCTCTCGAGAGCTCGTGCGGCCATGTCCTGAACTCGCGGCGCGAGGCAACGGCCGTGGCTTTCCACTCGTGATGCTGATTCACACGGCCGTGCTTGCGTTCTGGACAGAGCCATGCTTGCCATGTGTCTGCGTTCTTCCATTGTTCTGCTCCCGATTCACGCACGTGGTGCCCGCAGCAGACGGATAGTTCGTTCACGGAGGCATCGCCGCGGTGCGCCTTGAAAGTTGAAACTGGACTGCCTCGCCGTTGTGACGCCCTGCGGCCCCTTCGCCCTCACCAACGCCACAGACCAGGTGAAGGCGCACGGTTTTCCACCTTGGCCCCGTGCGCTTCGTCAATAGTACTACTTAAGGGCACCTACAGTGCTACAGACGGCTGCTGTCTGTGAGTACTTTGAATATCGCACACAGACAGCAGAATAGACAGTTTACAGCCTGTTCGGCTGGGCTGGGCTGGTTCCAGCCAACAGTGTTTTCATCTCACAACAAATCAGCCACGGCTTATCAGCCAGCAGTACTTCCTCTCACAAAAATCAGCACCAGCCATGGCTTATCAGCCAGCCGAACAGGGGGTTATATAATGCATTGTCTTTTTGGTTGTCTGTAATTTATTACTAGACACATAAATAGTGTTAATCATGTGCAAAATTGATCTTTGTATGCTACTTCGTGGCTTGTTTGAACCGACACCTAATTTCTATATTGTGAAAACTAAAATGTAACAAATTTGATCCAAAGAATGAAAAATGTGATTTTTACACTTTTTGTTACGTCCATCTTACTTGCCTAAAGGACTACTTTTGAAATCTATCTTTAATGCGGTGTTGTTTGTAAAATGCCAAGGGCTAAATCAAAAAAGGACCAATCCTTATCCATCCGCCTCTCCATCTGCAAGCTCAGGCCTCCCAACCATGGCGCATGCGCATATGGAGCTGGAGCTCGGCTTCCGTCTTCAAGCGGCGAGGAATTGACCTCGAACCTGCAGTGCGCAGCAAGTGGGCGACGAGTAGGAGCTCAAAGCCCGTGCTGGGCGGTCAGCCTCCAGCTCAATACTTGGCGGCGGGTGGGAGAAGAGGAGCTTGAGCTCGGTTCCGTGCTGTGCGGCGTGCAGCGAGGAGCTCGAGTTCATGCTCAGCGGCGAGCAGCTAGGAGCTCGAGTTCGTGCTCAGCGGCGAGCAGCGAGGAGATCGAGCTCGCGAACGTGCTTTGCGGAGGTAGGCCAGTGGCGACCACTACTCGTGTAGATTGTTCTGGCTCTGTTTCTTGATCTTGTTTGAGCCAAAACGAAACGGATTTTCTCGACTACGCTGGTTTTGCCCGCCAAAACGAAACTCGCCGCAGCAAATCGGGCGAGCCGTCGTCTCCTGGGAGCAACGCATACAATGGGCGTCGACTCGGAGATTTTGTCTGGGAGCACGAGCCGTGGCCGGCGTTTCACGAGACGACGGAAATCTTCTCTTGCTTCATTTAATCATCTCCACGTAGGATTATTAAGCTGACGTAGCGTTTTACAGACGGCGCATTTATTTGCACTGTGGGTGCCCTAATACTAGGAGCAAGGCATGGTGTCCTCGTCCAACGCCATCGCCAGGTCCTTAATTGTAAAGGGCTGTTCGATGCGGGCATCGTCATTCCTCGCGCGAACAGGTGACACGTTGGAGGAGGGAGGTTGGTTTGGGTTGGTTGTTGGATGGAGTACGTTGCGCTTTCGTACTGTACGTACGATCGCGCCATTTACTCCTCGTAGGAGTACAGAGCTAGGCGCGGCGCCATTCACGAGCTTGTGCCGATGCAGGGACTGCTGCAGCGGGGCCGTCAGGCTGGCAGAACAGCAGGTGGAGGGACCATTCATTCCCTGGCTGCCGCTGCCGATGAGTGGCACCGACACGTCATTCCCGACGCGCCCGCGCGACGTCATTCCCGACGCAATCAGCGCCGGGAGCCACCCCCGAGGACGATCCATTTCTTGTTTTCCCCGGTTGTGTGTGGTGCACTTGTCGTACGTACCACTCCGATATTGATGAACTTGTGCCGATGCAGAGACAGCAGCGGCGTTCTCAGCCTGCAGGCACAACTTTCTGCAGATGGACCACAATTCCTTCCTTGGCAGCAGCGGCAGTCGCTGATCAGTCGCCGCGGCGCGCTGACACGGAGGAGGCCGCGGCGCCACGCCCACACCGCCACACGCGTCCGCTGTCGCATTGACTCCACCGCATCCGCACGAGGAGAGGAGGCGAGGACACGAGGCACAGGGCAGGGCAAAGCGACAGGGGGGAGGAGGTGATGCCGGAGCAGAGCAGAAACACAGAGCAGCATCCATCGATCCGGCCAGGCCAGGCCCCAAACTCCAATGCCGCCGCCGTGTACGTACATGCGCCGGTGCCGGAGACCGACAGGGCCTCGTCGTTCGCGTACGTGGGCCGACTGCCGCGCGCTTGGCTGGTGGTGCGCCGACCTCGTTTGTGCACGCGGTCGGAGCGGACGACGGCGATGGCCTGGCCGGACGGACGGACAGTGAGTCGGTGACCACGGCAACTCACCAAGGCAGGCAGTCGCCGCGTGCGGTGCGGATCGAGACACGCCACGGCGAACGATCGAGAGGAAGAACCGTACTACGTATGTGTTTGTCGACGAAAGGCAACGCCGCTCCCGGGTGCCGGATCGAAGCACGAGGCTCGCTCGCTGCACTCCGACAACAGGTGACGCCGCCTCGGCTTGCACGGCACGAGGCACGTTCATGAGTTCATCTTGCTGGCGAAAATGTGCGCGCGTCACCGAGGTTGAGTTTTTTTTTTTCTTTTTTTGAGACCACGTCACCGAGGTTGAGTATGGAATGGACGAATTTTTCAACTTGTAATAAGGAGCTGTCCGTCCTCCAAGTTGATCTCCTCGTTTCACAGTGCAAGAGTTTAAAATGCTGCACCCTGAGATGTTGTAGTTAGCGCCTTCTTTTATTTATTTATTTATTTTTCGTTTGTTTGGCTCCTTTTTTTTTCAAAAATAAAAAAGAGCTCAAGTATGGAATCAAACAACCCAAATCAATGTGTCAGTAAATTGATGAGACGGTAATTCCGTCTATTCCCTCTTCTCTATCCTACTGATCGGTAAGCATTTCTCGCATCGAAATTTTACCAGATACTCCATCCGTTCCAATTTACTTAGCATCTTAGCCTCATCCAGTTTTCCCAAAATAATTGTCATTCTCATTACCCGATACACCTTTCTCTCTACCTTTATCTCTCTCATTCTCGTTTCCTGTGCACCAACCTTTACCAACTTTCCTTAATCTACGTGCCAAGTATGATTAATAAAAATGGTCCGGTTGTGACATCTCTCCCTCTTTTCCATGGGTGGAGCCACTCAGGTCATAGGGAGCGTAGTCCTTTGCCTGTGATATCTTCACAACGAGAGGATCCTAGACACGCTCACCGCATCCCTCGGTGCTTGTCGTCTTGCCTCCACTACTCGTCTCTTGTCCCCAGCCTAGTGTCTCGTTGCTAGTTGTTGGTCGTCCCTCGGGGCAGTTGCCCCCCCCCCCCCCCCCCCCCCCCCCCCGGCCCCCCACCGCTAGTCTAGGCTTGCGGAGGGCTGCCATTGAGGGGCTTTGCGCAGTGCCATCCTTGGCATGTGCGACCGGTGCGACGGCACAGGGCCTCCATCTTTGAGGCGAGTTTTGAGCGCCATGATGAGAACGCGAGACAGCCCTAATGATCTATTGAAATCAACTGAATTATGCAACTCGCTTGTACGTATACATACATGGGAAATGAGACTTTGCTCTTGCTTTCCACTCAACATCGCCAATGAGCGCGGCAACGTCCATGAAAGGCCTCAGGCCATCAAAATGTCCATTCTTTTTTTACCTTGTTTATTTTATTAACTACCGTTCGTTTCTTAGTTATTTTTCTGTAATGTATATGCGTATTGGTTATGTCATTCGCAACAATAACAAAAAAAACTTTCCGTATCGAAGTTACAAAGCTATGTCTTCTGCAAATCAAGAATGAAAATAAAATTCGGCAAAATACTTCCAAATTTTATTTTGACACTTCAATTTTAAGGCCTCGAATAGAACTTCGCACAAGGCCTCGGAAGTTTCCGGGACGGCCCCGCTTTGTGGCGACATCTCTTCATACAATGCCTAGCTACATTGGGCGAGTCTATCAAGCAAGCGCTCCAGCCACTCTTTATGTCAATAAAGAATTTGAGTTTAAACTTTCTCTTTAAATTCAATGGAGTGAAATATATGAATGGATAAACTTTATGCGATTATTGGGTGGTGGAAGATTCGTGATTGGAGTAAAGTGCCTGGCTGTTTTTACTCTCTATAAATATTTGTGTTACATCTATTTTATTCGTGTGTGTGTCGACGCAGAGCGCAATGGTGTCACTTGCGCTAGCTTGTGACTCCGCTCAGGACAGACGTGGTACGACCCCGATGGAATCTGTAAATTACAAACCTCCGTTCACAAATAATTGGCAATTTTGACTTTTTCAATCACCATTTGACCATTCGTCTTTTCTATATCTTTTTTTGCAACTACATAGGAACAAAATACATGTTTGAAGTATTTTTTGTTACAAATCTATTAATACAATTGTTAGCACTGGTAACTAAAAATTTAAAGTTATTGTCAGTCAAAGTGTAAACAGTAAAAGTCAACATTGCCAAGTATTTGTGAACGGAGGTTAGTATTTAGCAAAGCAGCTAATGAAACAAATGGTGTTTGTTGAAGGCTCGCTCCGTCATGTTAGTACTAATTAAGATACTGTGAAAAGAAGCAGACAATGTAACGCATTGCTACATCGACAACGACAACACAACGAGTGTTGGTGCGGCTTAAGCTGCGGCCTGCGCGAGTAGTCCTACGAAGGGAAGAATGGCCATCGATCGTCTGGTGACGACGAATTGCGTTCGGTCGGCAATTGACATTATGTCAGTCGAGTAGGAGTAGGACAGAGCGTACGAGTAGTACGTACTAGTACTTATGAAGCTATGAACGATGATTGTATGGTGATGACAAATCGACAATGACACGAGGCGAGGAGTCCCCCAGCAATGACAGTCACTTTCCTCCTCCTCTCCTCTCTGCCGACGCAATGACAGGGGACGGGATCCATGGGGAGAGCAGAGAATAGAGCAGCAGCATGCGAAGCGAGCGGCTCCGCGTCGGCCGCCCTGCGCTGGCGCCGGAGACCGGACGCGTCGTGCCTCGTCGTTCACGCGGGCGGGCCGGCAGACAACGCTGGACGCGACCGGGGCGTGACCACGGCACGGCAGCCAAGTAGGTCTGTCGTTCGTGCACGCACGTGAACGTCGGCGATGGCCCCCGCCCGACGGCGCGCGACCGCGGTCGAGAAGGCCATCAATAGTGGCCGGGTCGCCGCGCGCGGCGAGAGACACGCCTCGTACGGTCGACGAGCGGAAGAGCCGGTTTGGTTGTTGGAGTAGTACTAGCACTACTACGTTGCACTTGTCGTACGTAGATACTCCTACAAGAACACGATTTCGCCATTTACTCGGAGGAAGGACAGAGCTAGGCGCGCGCGGGCGCTCCGCAACTCATGAACTTGAGCCGATGCAGGCCATCCAGCGGCGCTGTCAGTCAGGCTGGGTCGGTGGCAGAAAGGGCAGACAGCTTGACGCGCGATGCAGGGCAGGTTCAATGCGGAGCAGCAGCGCCGACACGTCGAGACGAGACAGCCGGCCAGGTTCCCCCGCCCGAAGAACTGACTGACTGACACGGAGGCGGGCTCCCCGTGCCCACACCCCGCACGCGGGCACGCTCGCTCGCATTGACTCACCACCGCTTCAGCGCCGCACGAGGAGAGGAGGGGAGGACACGAGGCACAGGCACCCAGCGCGCGCGATCCCGAAGCAGGGTAAGCGACAAGGCAGGAGACAGGGGAGGAGATCCCGGAGCAGAAAACAGAGCAGCTGCCGGCTCTGCTTTGCATCCGTCGATCCCGCCAGGCGAAGGTCCCAAACTCCAACGCCGCTTCGTCCTCGTCCTCCCCTCGATCTGCTCTGTACGAGTACTTGTACACGCGCGCGCTCACAGGTTACCTCGCTCGCGAGAGTGACTGACGCGATGCTTTCTGTGTGAGAGAGAGAAAGGGGGAAAGAAAAAGGAGAGAGGTAGCGGGCCGGCATCATCACCCTGGAAAGGCACCACCAGAGCAGGTGGAGCCACAAATCGTCGTCCCTCTCTCAAACGGAACACACGCACACACCCCGCTTTACGTTTGGCCGCTCCAGATTCCGTCCCACCTTTTCCCTCTTCGCGCCCATGATAAAGCAATGATTCTGTCCGAATCGAACCACTAGTAGTAGATCACTCCCCCGCCACACAGTCCGGCATCACCTTCGCCCCTGCCTCCCTCCCCTGTCCTTCCTCCTCTGTTCTTCGTGATCTCACCGCGTACCGAATCTTCCTTCGATCAGATCTATCTCCTCGCGCCTCTCGAGGCTCGCCCGCTCGACGTCATTCCCTGACGCGATTCGGCGCCGCCTCCCTCCCCGTGACACCCGTGATCCATTTCCCTTTTCCCAGGCCCGGCCGAAAAGTCAGCGCCGGCCGCCGCCGGCCGTGACCGATCCATCCATTCACCCCGCGCGGATCAGAGCGCAGCGCACAGGCCGCCAGGAGACCCAACAACCCGCACCAAGTCAGTCAACTCCTCCGCCGCCGCCGCCTCCACCGGCAGCGATCGATCGATCGCTTGCCTGACCGACGCCGCCGCGCGAGATCCGCGACCCCACCACCACCGACCGATGGGGTCGTTCAAGGGCCACGTGCTGCCGGGCACCCTCTTCCTGCTCGTCGGGCTGTGGCGGACGTGGTCCTCCGTGTCCCGCTACGCCGCCGACCCCTCGACGTTCCGCGTGCGCGCGTGGAACCCCGTCTCCGCCGGGCCGGCCGCCCTCCGGCACCTGGAGCTGTACGTGGTCGCCGGCGGCGCCTTCGCGGACATGTGCGTGGAGGTGCTCTACTCCACGCACCTCCGCATCTTCGCGGACGGCGAGGTCAACCCGGCCCACCTCAACGACCTCGAGCACGGCGGCATGCTCCTCATGTTCTTCCTCTTCGGCGCGCTCGCCCTCCTCTCCCAGAAAACCAGGTCAGTGTTTGTTCATTCACTCTACTCTTTCCTTCATGGATCGCTTTGATGTTTTCCTTGCTTCATCGCTGGCGTGTCTCCTGCTACTAAACGGATCCGATCGACTTGATTACATGATCATCAATGCTTCAATTTTTCTTATAAAATATCGGTTTTTCCCCCTCGTTTGTACTAGAGTACTAGCTCGATAATAAGATCCTATTGTTTCGCGCTGAATAAAAATCCATGGTACAAGTAGTTCGGGTCGAAGGACCGAGAACATGATCAGCTAACTGCCGCGGCCGGCCGTCGTACCTGCGAATTGACACCAAAAGGCGGGTGCCACGCGGTTGGTTGGATTAGTTGGTTGCTGCAGGATTCCAGCAGATGATGGGTTCCCTTTGACAATTGGGGCGTCGCATCTTTGGTTCCGGAAGAAGAACGGTCACGAGTGGGGCCACTAAGGAGAGGGATTGGCTCTGGTCCAGGCTATGCCATGTGGTCCTCCGGTTCACCAAAGCCATTTGGTCCAACTTGGCTAATTGTCTTTTGCTCCTACTTACACGAGTAGCTTCGTTTCAGTTTCCATCAAAGAACCGTCTTTCGAATATTGAAATTTCGTAGTACCTTTTTGAATGTAGAAATTTCATGTACGACCTTCCGTTTTGAATGTGTGCAATTCCATTCACCATGTGGCTTTCCATTGTTAGTACTACTCACTGGAAGCTGTTGCCTTTGTAGTAGCAGTGAACAGATTTTTAGAACTGTGTTTACTGTTTACTGATCTTAGCCTTCCAGTTCATGGTCCACAAAAAGGCCTGCCAATCAGCCTCTTCCATAGTTGAGCTGGACAAAAAGGAAGATGTTTCTTGTCCTTCCTTTCTGTACTTTTGATTTGAAGTTGGGTGGTGGGGCCAGTTTGTCATACAGTCACGACTATGAAAGTGCAGGCTGACTCTATTTTGCATTCGATTGTTGCTGGGGGCCCAGTTTGATCTGGGAAGAATGAGTCCCTGCTTTACCTTTTGCTTTGCAATCATGCTGTCTCATCTTCAGTGGAGTGGAATAATCCATGCCCAACCTTTTGCCCCTGTTATCATATTGCACTTTTGTTTTACCTTGTGCTCTTGTCTCTGCAACGATTATTGTCTGATTGGACAATGATGATGGCCTCATTATGCATGGACATTAAGGTAATCACTAATGGTGTTCAGTGCAAGCAAACAGTTTTTTTTAGAGGTTCAGGTTCAGTGCAAGGACTTTGGCGACAAGATATGTTCTGAACATAGGAATTCTACGAGGAGTCATATCTGTAAAATTCGTATGAAATTTTTACCCGCCGAAACCTGAACATACTAATTGCTTTTGGTTTAGATTTTTCCCTTAGTTACCACCATTCTCAATTATCGTGTTTCCCTTGCAAGTTTCTAAGTTGACCATTCTCCCAAGCTGAGTTCTGCAATGCCCATCTATCTCTGCAGGTACCTGCCGTTGTCGGAAGGCGTTCTCTGCCTCATCGCCGCGACGGCGTTCACAGCTGGGTTGGTGCTCTTCTACTTCCACTCCCACACATATGGGCCTGGAGGGTTACTACCACTACCTCCTCGTCGTCCTCGTCGGCCTCTGCATCGCCGCCACCGTCCTCGGCGCGCTCCTGCCGGAGAGCTTCCCCGTAGACCTCGCCAGCGGCGTGCTCATCGCGCTGCAGGGCCTCTGGTTCTACCAGACCGCCTTTACGCTCTATGGGCCCATGCTCCCCGCCGGCTGCGCCCGCGACGCCGACGGCCACATCGAGTGCCGCAACCGAGCCGCGCAGGAGCGCTCCGAGCAGCTGGCGAATTTACAGATGTTCGGGCTCGTGTTCCTCGCCTTCGTGTACGTGCTTGGGTGCTACGCCGTCGCCGCGGCGAGGTACGGGCACTCGGACCTGAAGACGATACACGCCGATCACATCGCCCGCACTGGAGAGCCGTGGCGAAGCCAGCAGCGTCCGCGCCGAGGAGCTCGCGATATAGTGGCAAGCTGCTGTTCTGCTTGCATTTGGTATACGAGTACATGTTCAGAAAGAGCTGTTCAAGAGTTTCAGATTAAAGCGTAGCACAACTGTAGGAAGCGTCACCAGTGTACATTGAGTTTAGTTACAGCAAAAATACCTCGTATTCTTTCTCAAATCTACCAAATCTTTGATCAGTTGCTTAAACATGTGCTGTAGAAGTTGCTGAATTTTTTCACATGTTAATATAATGTGAGACACGGTAAAAGACGTAGAGGGAGAGGTATTGCTTGTTGAGTGCTGTGCAAAAAGTGTTCTTTTAGCTAATTATTTATAATGACCGTATGTTTGTTTTGTTACTTGAGGGAAAAGAGTGCTTCAAGGAGAAGAGTTCGATTTTTTAGTTTTTTTCTTGTCCAGGGAAAAGCTTGTTTCTTCTAAGAAGATCAGAAGTTTCAGGTTTGTTATATTTTGCTTGGGCATAGTAAGTGGTGATCTAGGCCTTCCGTAGTGTGATGGCTATGCCCCAAATGTTTTGGGCCCCACCACAGCAAAATAGGAACCGGAACTCTGTAGCGTAATGTGAGCACCGAAGCTAAAAGCAAACGTGGGCCCTATGTATCAGAAAAAACTCTTTCCTTGCACGGCCGGTCGTTGCGCTCGCGCGAGAAACAATCCCCTTTCGCGTGAACAGTGCTCGAAATAATATATTTTATGGAATTGGAACTGATGCCTGCTCAGGAACCGCTCCTGCATTTTGAGCATCGCCTGCATTTGGGAACCAGCCTGCACAGTGGTGGGAGCGGTGCCCCAGCTGAGAAAATGAATTTGGGCACCGCCTCCACAGTACACTGTGGAAGGCCTAACCTCTTTTGTAGCCACTTATTAGTTCTTAATTAGTATAGCTAATATGACATTCGACATGTATATGAAACGGATCTATGTGAGAAATAATATTACTTTATGGCAAACATGATTTTTTTTTGTTAGTCTATGTGTAGGCACTTCATTGTGGCCGATGATATATGGGATATCCCAGTCTGGGAAGTAGTTAGATGTGCTTTGCCTCATAGTAATAGTGGATACAGGATTATTGCAACATGTAATGTCAAAGTCGCTGAGCAAGCTGGTGGTGCCTATCAACATGAAACCACTTTCTATTTACAACTCCAAAATGTTATTTTACAGAAGAATATTTGGTAGCGATAATCCAGAAAAAATGTCCTGATGAGCTGGCTGAAGTATATCCAATAAAATACTAAGGAAATGTGCTGGCATGCCTTTAGCTATCATTACGATAGCAACTCAATTGGGAATGACATGGAAAATAGTCTCGCTGTAGAAAATATGAGGAAAATCCTATCATATAGCTACTATGATCTTCCATCATATCTAATGACTTGTTTATTATTATATCTAGTTGGTTCCCAGAAGATTATGAAGTCCCAAAAGACCCATTGATATGGATATGGATAGCGGAAGGTTTTATTCAGTGTGAAAACCAAAGGAAGAGCCTACTTTGAATTCGGTGAGAGTTACTTCAATGAGCTCATAAATAGAAGTATGCACAATATGATATGTCGAGCAGTGTACATGATATATCTGGTGCTTGATCTTGTCCGTTTCATATCAAATGAAGAAACCTTTGTTACTATATTGAGGGATGTAGACTGCAGTTCCGCATCGAGCACGTTTCAGAGATTGTCCCTTCAAAATGGCAAAGTAGATCATGCTAGCACTTGGGGTACGAGTAATTCTACATCTACAAATAGTTTTACAAAATTCTCACAAAACGTTGACGTGTCATTGAATTTATAGCAATGCGCAGAATTTACGTAAAACTTGTTTGTAGATGTAGAACTGCTCTTTCGGGTACTAGGAGCATGCCACAAGTAAGATCATTGGTTATCTTTTCATTTTCTATTGATCAAATACCTGTTATATATTCAGAGCTTCAAAGTATTATGTGTACTTCATACAAGTTTGTGATCTTTCACAAGGCTTATGTCTCAAATACTAGGGAGTTTATTTCTTAACAACACAAATATTTATCAGCTCCCAGAAGAAGTTGGGAACCTGAAATTTATTTAATACTAAAGGAGATGACCCAACTCACTTCAGTATATGGCAAGTGCTCACGTATGGCAAGAGACCAGATAGTATTTGATTCGGTTAGGAAGTTATGAGTCTAACTGGATTATTTAAACCTGACCTGGTCACCTACGTGATTTGTTCCTGTAACCAATGCGAAATTCCAAGCCTCGTGCTCAGTTGCCCTCCGAAAGAAAAACTCTCCAGTGGTGGTGGCGACGGCGACAGTGGCGGAGGCATGGGCGACAGCAGCGGCAGCGGGGACCACGGAGTTGCTGGAAGTGGAGCAGACGATTACGAGCGGAGTGGCCGACCCCTAGCGGAGCTGTTGTCCATGCGTGCCAGGCTTAGTATAGTCGGCACTGAAATCATCGTCTTCGACGGGAGGCGAGGACAGATCATCTACAGGCACGAGGAGGAAAAGCGCAGGTATATATATCATGCATAA
Source organism: Eragrostis nindensis (assembly GCA_012490785.1). Classification (NCBI taxonomy): domain Eukaryota; kingdom Viridiplantae; phylum Streptophyta; class Magnoliopsida; order Poales; family Poaceae; genus Eragrostis; species Eragrostis nindensis. The sequence continues at coordinate 477,107 of JAAXCT010000368.1, forward strand.
ATGCCTTGTACCCTTAGAGCAACTCCAGCAGGGCCCCTAGATGAGCCCCCTACATGAGATGTAGGGGCTTGGGGTTAAAAACTCAACTCCAGCAGGGCCCCTAGACGAGCCCCTACAGCTATTGGGTCCCCAGATTTCCCCTCAAAGCCCCCAGATGTAGGGGCTCGCTGTTGGTCGCTACACTGCGCGCGCGCCGCTCTTCCTCTCCCGCGCGACTCTCCAGCCCCGCTGCCTCCTCTTCGCGCCATGGCCGCCGCCTCAATTCGTCGCCGCCAGCTCCACCCCAGTTCGCGCCCGCCGCAGATTCGTCTCAGCAGTCATCGATTCGTCACAGCCCGCCGCCGATTCGTCGCAGCCGTCGTCGATTCATCCATGCCTGGCGTCGATTCGTCGCGCCCCATCGTCGATTCGTCGCGCCCCGTCGTCGATTCATGCCCCCTGCAGCGCGCGTGGTGCCCGTCTGCCGAGCCCGCCACCCTGCGCCGCCGCGCCGAGGAGCTGCCCCGCCCCCGTCGCGCCCACGGCTCCGCGCCGCGCCGAAGCCCCTCCTCCGCGTCGTCCGTCGCCTGTGGGGTCAGAGAAGAGGAAGAGGCGTCGTTCCGCTGTTGGGCTGTCGCTCGCCGGAGGGGCCGCATCGCGCTCGGAAGCCCGCCGCCTGTCCACGAGCGTGCCGCGCCGCGTGCGCAGCCGCCTACCGCCTTCCGTGCCGCGCCCCGGCTTGCCGCATCGCAATCGAGCGAGATGCCGCCTGTCCGAGCTGCGCCGAAGGCCGCCGACGCCCTCCTCCGTGTCTCGCCCTCCTCTGCCTCGCGTCCATGGCGAGGTGCGGTGAAGATGCATCTCGGCCTAGGTGTGGTGGAGCCGCTGCGCGGTGGTGGTGCGACGGGGAGCGCGCCTCGCCCGCTCCGCGCCGCGTCCTTGCCATGGAGCAGGGGCAGAGAGAAGAGGTGAAGGGAGGAGAGAATGGACAAGTGGGACCCACTTATTGTAGGGGCTTTGATGTAGGAGGTGCTGCTGGAGTTGGATGCAGTTTCTAGGGGCTTGAATGTAGGGGCGGCCCCTAGATGGCATGTAGGGGCTCAAATGTAGGGGCTTCTGCTGGAGTTGCTCTAATCAGACGACATCTTAATCAATAGTAAGTAATTATTAACTGAGCAGAGCTTATGCATGCAGGGGGGAATGATCGACCTGGAGCTGACCGGACCTTACACAGGCATCTCGGCATGCGGACCCTTCGCCATCAAAATTGATATCCCGGCTGCCGCTCCCATCAGATGGGAATGGGACTGCTATGACCAAGAGCGCATCAACGAAGTTGATGAACCACCCAAGACCGAAACAATTTGCAATGGCATGGCAGAGGTGACCTACGCGGTGATGTCCGACGCCCTGGAGGCCACTGTGCAGAAGGTCAAGCTGACGGGGCTCCCGGACGGGCACAACCGAATTAGCCTCCACGGCGAAGTCGCTGCGCTCATTGATGGCTTCAATGGCAGCAAGAGCTTCCTCTTCAAGCGTACACGGGAGGCGCCTCTGTGTTTGACCCTTAGTGACGACAAGTCATGGTTCCTTCTTCCGCTGGCGAGGAATGTGATTGCAGTGCCATGTGGTGATTTCCTTCACATAGAGGTGAATCTGCAGATTGTTGAAATACCCAACAAACAATTTAAGGCCAATCTCACATTCGGCAATGGAATTCAAAGTCAAGTCAACAACGACAAGGATGTTGAAGTGAACATCGCCTGGTACCCGGAGGTAAGCAGGAATTTATTTGTGCCACATAACCAATTGCTCACTGAACATCCAAGACATTTGGTTTATCATCACTTGCCTTGCACTTTTAACGAATAATAACCATGTGGTGTACTGATTGACGATCATTATACGATAGATCGAAATGGCTACCTCAGCACCAAATCATCAAGTTCAGAAAACTAGCGAAGATATTGGCGAGCAGATAGTCATTACTACTCCAGAACCAAGTCACCATGCAGAGGTAAACATTGAAAAGATTGGCGATCATCAACAACATTTTGATTTATTTTGATTTTCCTTTTCTCAAATAACCATGCATGCTGTCTACTATTGTTTACCATTATACTACAGACTGAAATGGCTACTGCACAACCAAGTCATCAACTAGAGCAAACAAGCGAAGAGATTGGCGAGCTTGAATTTACTACTGCTCAAAAACCAATTCAAGGTTTACTTTTCTTTCCTTCAATTTGGATTACATTCAATCCTTTTTCAGCTTAATCTTTTTTTCTATAATGACATACTGCCCAGAAACACAATTTCCCTAGCTAGAAGCCGTTTGGCTCATGCCATACTTTCAAGCTTCAGGCCCCACATGGCCATATGACATAAACTCATTATTTGGCCAAACCCTTATGGAAAAATATTAGACATCATATTATATTGGGCACAATTTGACAGGTGTGGTATATATAGAGGAACATGCACTAAATTCTAGATTAGCGCCCCATTTCACTTTGTAAAAGAATTGTTGGAACTTATTAATTAAATTCCTGTGCTGCAGAGGGATACATCAACATGGGGGATTACCCGGAGATGCTCAGGTTGATTGAGATGTTCCAGGCAATATCCGTAGCCCACGTGGAGCTCGACCTGCAGCTCATAGATGTGCAGCACCGCAGAGTCTACGGCAAAATCACTGCTCTCATCAAAGATAAGCGCAGTGCCAACTTCGAAGTTTGGAGACGTGTCCACTCCTTCAACTCGCAGCTTGAACTGAAGATGTCAGTTGTTGCTGTACCATCTGGTTGGGTACTTTATGTCGTAAAGGTGGACATGTGTATTGAAAATGACAAGAGTGAAGTCGACAATTTGTATGTTGATCTCATCGTCAACAAAGGTTGTACAAAAACATCACAAACTTGGCGCGATCCAGACTGCAACATAGTTGTAACGGTCACCCAGGGTGCAACCGTAATCTTGGGAGAGGACAACCAGCATTTGCGACGACCACTAAGTTGCCCAGTGGAGGTAAACATCCAGCTGACTGGCGACTACTGCTGGTTGCTGCACCTAACATTAAGACATTTATTTATCACTTTAGTTTCCTTGTTCCCTTAACTAACTAAATCCTCATCATTCTGCAGGTGAAAATCATAAATGGGCATCCAACTGTAGTGTACACCATCGGAGATGAGCTGTCGTTCACCGAGTTCATAATGGTCCTACGTCGCATCCTCGCCGACCACCCAGACCGCAAGGATCTCTTGGACGGCTACCGCGGCCCGTTAACTCTTTTTTCCTCCACCCGAGAACACCCGATGCTCGCCAAGCAGCGGTCTGGACAACCGGCGAGGTGGCTTCACGTCAGGCTGCAAGTGGCGAACGACGACGGCGAAATTACGTCGTGGACAACTCTTATCATGCGGGATGACAACTTGTGCGTCCTTGGCTTCGCGAACCAATACGGAGATGTGTACGGGCTCGTCGACAGGAAGAAGGGCAGCGAAGGAATGCTCCCGGAGCATGTCTATCGTCCCCACCGCCTGGAATGGACCGTGGAGTACACGTGCATCCTGGGTGTCGAAGATCAGGACCAAGCCGCGAACAAACTGTTGAAGGCGGGTCTGGGTTGTGACTTCGCCAAGGATGCCGTGCGCACGCTCTCGCTGTACAGCCTGCCAACCTCAGCTGAGGAGGGAGGTGACGACGATCATGCCGGGGTGGCACTGGCGGGCCTGATCATCATGGTCCGCGAGTCCGCGAGGATGAATCCCTTCCATGACGCCTTTGCTGCTGGATGGAGCAGTGGATCGGGATTCACTGCACAACTGATGGATGATTTCGTGTGGGAGGGCAAATATGGGAAGATGTCACGTGACCTGCGGAGGCTAGACGACGCCGAACTACCCATTAAGCAGCTAGAAACCATTCACCTCGTGCTCAATGACGACCCTCCTCCTCAGGCTGATGGCGGAGGCGGCAGCCGTGGCACCGGGGCAGGTGGCGACAGCAGCGGTGGCGGCAACAACTGAGTTCGCAACGACGATGGCAGAGGTGGCAGGGGCAGCAACATCGGCAAAGGTGGAGCAGATTCGAGAAAAGTCGTGCATGTCTCTGAGCCAAATTAATCAGGTTATAAGTTGTGTTTTTTTTTCTTCTCTTGTAACAGATCATGTTATCATTGAGCACCGGTTCATCATTGTCTGCCAGATCAGCTACCCTTTATTCTTCTTTTACCAGTAATAAATAGTGCCATCCAGTGTGTGATCGTTTCAAGCTAGTGTTTGGTTGTTCCTGTAATCCCGACTGTAATGAGATAGAGGTTGTGTTATCCAAGCCATGCAGAGCTGGTGTTTTTTAGTGTGTCATCCTGATGCAATTGTCTGAGACCAACAAAAAACTTTTTTTTAATCGAATTTGGCACGCAGATGCTTGATGAATTGCCTGTGGGGGGCTAGCAAGGATGAGACGTGTTTTGGCTCAGTCGAACTGTTCCAGTCCTGGTATGCTTCCGTGCCTAGAATTTGTTGTTGTTATAGCGGAATAGAATGGAGGGTGCATACACCAAAAAAAAAAAAAAAAACCCCTCGACCTGCTGGGGGAAGCCCCCTGACGGCATTTTGCTAAGAAGAAGACCTTCTCACGCAGGCCGAGAAAACCCTCGAACCCCCTCCCCAACCAAACACAGGGACTCAGCTGGCTGTGTTGGCGCGAATTTTACCTAATGCTTTGGCTGGGGAAGGCGAGGGGATTTATTTCTCTGGGTGCAGGATTGGGGGATTGAATCCCCAACAGGTGGGCAGCCAACCAGGCGCCTTAACCACCAGGCCATAGGCCTGTCCGCGGATGCACACCCAAGTGCATGCAGGCTAGTTCTTGGTGTTCCTTGTACTTGGTGTCGAGGCTCTTGATCTCGTCGATTCCCGCAACCTTGACGGTCAGCTTCTGAAACTTCTCCTCGAACAGCTCCTTGAGGCTCTTCTCGGTTTCATCGAGCGCCGCCATGCCGGGTATGAGCAGCTTGCCAATTTGGCGCCGTGGTGAAGCTATTTCTCCTCCAATTCGATTCGAACCAGCCCGGATTTACAGTAGTCAAACCTTAAGGCAACCACAACCAGGACAGGAATTACCAAAATCAAGGCCGAGAGAGTGCGAGAAATCCACCCAGGTACTGAATCTGATACCAATTGTAGTGTCCCGATCAATTTGAACGGATCAACTATGGATACATGAACAACTTGGGGAAGGGGAAAGAACTAGAGAGCAAAGGAGGAAGAACGAGCGGGAGAGATAGAGAAGGAGGCGGGGAATATTTTTTCCTTTCACTTTTTCGATGATGAACATTTCTGTTACATCGGCTATATGTAGCCAGCGACCAACCCAACTGGGCTACGCTAAGTGCAAAGCAAATAGAAAATTACATGGCCCACGGCCCGTAACGCCAGTGTAGCGGTTTCCGCCTTTCAATCTGGATGCGTCAACCTTCCTTGACTCTAGTCATGACATACGGCCACCTTTTCTTTTATATAATAGTGATTGCATCCATTCTCCCAAATGATGTCGAGTTTCGCTGCTGCCCAATGACGGAGCTTTGTTGAGACTAAGGGGGCCCTGCCCCCCCCCCCCCCCCCCCCCCCCCCCCCCAACTATTCTCAAAATGCTTCATAAAACACTCATTAATTAGTCATTTACACTAATATATTAGACATTTACACTAATAAACTATCTTTATATATTCTAATAAATCATAATAATCATGCTGCCCGGAACTTTTCTTCAGTCTTTTTTATTTCTTTTTTTTTCGAGATATATAATCCCATCAGTTAGGATGACTGGATGAGCGTGTTGAGTCCAGTCTCGAGACGACGCGAACAGAGGGATCTGGCCTCTCGGTCCGCAGACTCCGCACGTTCAACGTAGCATGCTTCCCCGAAAAAAAAAACGTAGCATGCTTTTTTTTTTTTTTGAGATTGCACAGTACAACTCAGACACTCACAACGCACGCACACTCACCCCTATGAACACACGTACGCAAACCCTACCCCTATGAGCATCTTCGAAGACTGAGCCGGCAAATCCAGAGATACGAAGTCACCACTGGCGCCTCGCTGTCGACGGGAGCGTCGCCTACCACTGAAAGCACAAATGCCGTTAAATCCTTGAAAATTCGCTCCCACGAGGAGTCGAACCCAGGACCTGAGAGGTGTTACTCGGATGACTTAACCACTAGGCCAAGACCCTTTTCACAAAAAAAAAAAAAAAAAAACGTAGCATGCTTGGTTCGCTGTTTCCGCGAAGAAGGCGCACGATGGCGACGGCCACCAGTTTACTCGGGACCAATGTCCGGATTGTAATTAATGGGCTGGCTCCTGCCATAACAATGACACGTCGTTGACCATGACGACGCCCAACAACGACATACTGTAGTCTTCATTCTTCAGTCCAAAAGCCCAGGAGAGGCCCAGCAGGGAGCAGTGCTGCACACGAGACGTCGCCGCGCCGATCTCCGTTCGCCACCCAACAGCCAATCCCCGGCGAGAAGAGGCATCCGTTCCTCTCCCGCGCCCGCGCACTGCAGCCGTCCGATCCGTCTACCCAAACACACCCGGCTCTCACGGCTTCAACAGAAACGCGGCCGCGTCGGACTCCCTCCCTCCTGGCAACACCCAAGTGCATGCAGGCTAGTTCTTGCACGCAGCATCCGAGTCTGCACTATGATCGGAGGTGGTGAGGCAGAGCAGGGCAGAACAGAGCATTCCTCTGAACTTGCGCACGGATAGTGAATGCAGGGCACATGAGGTATTCCGCCACTGGAGGAATCCCGTCAAGTCGGGGCCCGACCGAGTCCTTGCACCTCTCGCCGTTTTCGATCGTGGTCACCACCCTCTCGCCTCCAGCACCGTGACGAGGTAGTCCCGGATGCCGCCGCCGGTTTTGCCGCGCGGATGGCGCGACAACCACAAGACCAGCTCTGCATTGAGGCGGCGGCGGCGGCGCGTCGAAGTCGGCGCCTTCCATGCATGCTCACGAGCCGCCCTGCCGGGATGCCGAGCTTCTCGTGGAGGAACGCCATGGCGACGGCAACCCGCAGCCGCGCCGGCCAGTGCAGGACCAACCTGTTCGGACTCTGATCCCCTGCGCACATTGAGCCGACGCGGTTCATGTGGCGCATGCATGCGCTTCACGGCGACGGTGACACCGTTGCGCATGGCGACCCAGTGCGCCGACCCCAGCGTGCCGTTACGGGGCGATGTCGTCGCGCATGAGCACGAACTCGCTCATCCATCCGCCGGCCGCCGCTCTGGGAGCCGCCGCCTGCTACCATCTCAACGGCGCGTGGCCATCATCAGCTTGCCTGCGCCGGCAGGCGGCACTTGCGCCATCGTGGGGCATGATCCCTGGCGCGCCGCACAGGCCGGGGTTCCCGGCGAACGAGGACTCCTCATAGCGCGACGCGACGCCGCGCGGGATCTCGCCGGAGAAGAGGTTGTAGGACACGTCGAACATGCCTCGGCGAGGATCATAGCGCGACGCGACGCTGCGCACCTCGGCGAGGCTTGCCAGAGAGAGAAGGCGTTGTGCTTGAGGTTGACGGAGTGGAGGCCTGAGAGAGCTTGGGGATGGCGGCGAAGTCGAACGTGCCTCGGATCCGTCTCGTCGCACAGCGACGACAATGCTTCTAGCGCGCCGGCCGTTCTCCTTGAGAAGCACCAGAGCAGTACATACTAGAACACAGTCCTCTGCAGACTCCAGAACAGAGCAAAAGCGATCGCAAAGCAGGGCGTGGTGCGGGGCACGCTCTTCCTGCTCGTGAGCCTATATATGGCGGCTGTAGTCCTCCGTTCGCCTCCAGCACGGATGCCGCTCGAGGTCGCACGTCAACGCCGACGCCGGTGGAAGCTGCGGGCTGTGATCGACCCCTGCAAGGATGCCTTTGCCCGTAAAGCAGGGCAGCCTAATGGATCAATGCTGTCGAGCAGCTGCCACTGTGATGCGACAGTGAATAAATTGGATTAATGGTGATTGGTGGTCTTTAATGAGAGGAAAATTATAGTCTTTTACTCTTGCTTCTATTTCCACACGGGAATCGTAGAAATGCTTGTAGACGTGGTCGGAAGGAGAGTACTAGCTATGACGCTGATGCGTTCATGCGTGGTACCGCATCTATGAATCAAAAATAAAATATAGCAGTTAGACACATACTGGAATTGTTTTTTTTAAAACAGGGTCTATTTTACTCTTCTGAACAATTAATTTTTTTTTCACATCCTAAAAAAATGATGACTCATTTTACTCACCTAAACAATTATATTAGGTAGATATAAACCTATTGAAGTTTGCTTGTTTTTTTCCATTCCAAAGACCTACTGGAATTTGAATTTCAAATTTTGCAAGATGAAAACTCACACGATAGCCTATGTTGAAATAATTATGACATGTTTTTGATACTGTTTACATGGTTTTACAACAATTAATGATATTTGCATTCAAATGATGTCGGAAAAATAAGTAAAAATTATTTTAACATATGACATTGTGGCAACTCTCATCATGAAAATCTAAATTTCAAATTCCACTTGTAGAATGAGAAATTAAAAAAAAAATCAGTATGGTCTATATCGCATCATTTTGTTTAAGGTGTGAAACGGATAAAGTGAATTGTTTGAAAGAGTAAATATATATTTTTCTTTTTTTTCCTAGGCACCACCGCTGACGTAGTCATGCTCGGGATGAGCAAAGGAAGCGCATTCTTTGGCGCATCCAGGGCCGGTCCTGAGATTTTAGGGGCCCGGGGCGAATATGGATGCCGAGGCCCCTCTATATAAAATAAACTTTAGTTGCCAATAAAACAAATAGTATATTCAAAAATTATTCATATAATATTGGTTTGTACATATTACTTTAAAAGTTCTCCCATATTCTAAATGCTAAATCATAGATAATGGTATCGATGTCAATCTCGTCCAGCAATTTCTTCACAGCATGTAAAGTGGCCAAACTACACAAACCTTTTAAGACATTGTAGACCTTAAACAATTCTTCAACAAATTCAACTTTGAAAAGCTTCTTTTAGAAGGACAGTAAATAAGATCTGATAAGCAATAGAAATATTAAGATAACAATTCATCTTTGTGACGTAATAAAAAATCTTCATGAATATTGTAACAAATTTTTGATCAACTCAATTAAGCAATAGTGATCTTTAGGAACTTAGGACATAGCATCAATTAGAATACGTCGATACATACCACCTATTCATGCACGGGGATCACGGTGCAAAAAGAACGGCAGACTGCAGCAATAGGCAGCGCAGCGACTTGCGACGTGCGTGCCCCGCAAAGGAGAATTGCGATGCCAAGAACCTATTCCTGTTCGGTTGCTATTGCTGAGTACGAGTAATTATTCGGTAAAAGTTGTGATGGCCTGCTGGACTGCTGATGGGCCCATTTGGTTAGAGTTTTTGCTGAAGAAAGACCGTGGTCAGTGAGCCTGATTATACCTCTATACGTACATACCATGGGAGTGGGGCCCCTCACATTCTGGGGCCCTGGGCTGCTGCCCCGGTAGCCCCCCCTCAGGGCCGGCCCTGGGCGCATCTGTCTAATTAATTCCACGAAGCATTGACTTAGCAAAAAATATCCACGAATAATTGGGTGTATATGCGGGTTACTACAGTAGCGACGCGCCAACAACCGGCGACCAAGACTGGAGCGTTCATTACTCACCATTTGATTGTCGGAATATGGCAGCCGGTGGCACTTGCACTGTCCTAATCTTGTATATGTGCCATAAATAAAGTATTATGATTACCTTAGCTTGCGCTTCATCCCCTCCACTCCTGTCCCTCTCATCAATTGTTACCTTGCGTTTCACTCTATCCAGCTCTGCATCCTGTTAGCCAGACTTCGAAGTCGAAGGAAGCGACGAGCAAGTAGGCTGGTGGCAGAGATCTGATTTCTTTTGCAACGAGCTGCTGCCCTATCAGGCGACGAAGGGAGATCTTCACCTCGATCCTGCAAGGCTGCAACAATCAGTGAGTCATATCCCTCTCGGTTTTTCCTTGTGACCTTTCTTTGCTTACCCTATGCTCCCGTCTAGGAACAGATCACCATGGACTTTGTTATGGGAGCACTGCCGAGCCTCCTACCCAAGCTTGGTGAGCTGCTGGTCGGTGAGTACAAGCTGCATAGTGGGGTGAAGGGGGAGATCATGTTCATCCAAGTTGAGCTCGAGAGTATCAAGGGTGCTCTCGAGAAGATCTCAAATACACCGCAAGACCAACTCGACAATCAGGACAAGATCTGGGCCAAGGAAGTGAGGGAGCTGTCCTACGACATAGAGGACAGTGTTGACACATTCATGGTGCGGGGCATAGGAAGCGAGATGGCCGGGCCACAGGGCTTCAAGATGTTCATTGAGAGGTGCTATAACATGCTGACACAGTTTCGAGTTCGTCGTGGCATTGCAAAAGAAATCAGAGACATCAAGAGGCGTGTCGTTGAGGTGGGCGAACGACGTGATAGGTATGAGATCAACACAGCTATTGCAAAGCCTGTCATGCTTGATCCTCGTCTACTTTCTTGGTACGCGAAGGCGACCGAGCTTGTTGGCATTGACGAGGCAAGAGATCAGGTAATCAAGATTCTGATGGAAGACAATGAAGCGTGTAAGCAGCAAGACAAGATAATTTCCATCATTGGATTCGGTGGCCTAGGAAAGACAACCCTTGCAAACGTGGTGTATGAACAGCTTAAAGGACAGTTCGATTGCTCAGCTTTTGTTTCGGTGTCTCAGACTCCTGACATGGAGAAATTCTTCAAGGGCGTGCTCTATCAACTCGACAAGGAAAAACATAAAAGTATCAATGGAGAAAAATGGGATGAAGGGCAACTCATCCGTGAAGTCAGAGAACTCCTTCTAGTGAAGAGGTATGAACACACAGAACTCACCCTTTCAAATTTATATCTGTTTTTAGATGATAGGAAGATTGCATTAATCCCGGTCTCGGCCTTCTAAGAAGCTACGGTCTCATAAGCCTCGACTCCCTAGAAATTGACAACTAAATATAGCCACAGATGCGAGTCCGCCCAATCAGAAGTGACATGTCTTTTGTATTACAATTGTGCAGATATTTAATTGTTATTGATGATGTATGGGATATTATGGCGTGGAAAATGATTAAATGTGCATTGCCTGATAATAATGTTGGAAGCAAAATTATCACAACGACCCGTATTCTCAGTGTCGCACAACAAGCTGGTTTTGCCTACAAAATGAAACCCCTTTCACCTCAAAACTCCAGAAAATTATTATACAGAAGAATATTTGGTAATGAAAACAAAGGGAACAATGATGAACCAAAAATATATCCTGATGAGGAGCTAGTGGAAGTAACCGATAGAATACTAAAGAAATGTGCCGGTGTACCCTTAGCTATCATTACAATAGCAAGTCTGCTAGCCAGTAAAGGAAGAAACAAAATGGAGTGGTATGAGATTTACAATTCCATTGGCAATGGTATGGAGCATAGTCTGGATGCGAAGAATATGAGAAAGATTTTGTCATATAGCTATTATGATCTGCCATCTCATCTAAGGACTTGCTTATTATACCTATGTATTTTTCCTGAAGATTATGAGATTGAAAAAGATCGTTTGATATGGTTGTGGATAGCCGAAGGTTTTATTCGATATGAAGGACATGGAAAGAGCCTATTCTTACTTGGAGAGAGTTACTTCAATGAGCTCATAAATAGAAGTATGATCCAGCCCGTGTATGATGAATTGAACGCTATGATAAAGTATTGCCGTGTGCATGATATGGTACTTGATCTTATATGTTCAGTATCGAATGAAGAAAACTTTGTCACTGTACTGAGTAATATGGACCACACATCTACACCAACTACAGCTCGGAGGCTGTCCCTTCAAAATCACAAGGTAAATAATGCCACAACTCAGGCTACTAAGAGCATGCCACGAATAAGGTCAGCTATTGTCTTTCCATCTTCTGTTGATCAAATGCCGGCCCTTCAGAGCTTCAAGGTTTTGCGTGTACTTGATTTACAAGATTGTGATCTTTCGGAATGTTACAGCCTCAAGTACTTGGGTAGTTTGTTTCACCTAAGGTATCTTAGCCTAAAATACACATGTATTGATCAGCTCCCTGAAGAAGTAGGGAACCTGGAATTTCTAGAAACATTGAATGTAAGGGAAGCAGATGTTTCTCGCTTGCCATCAACTGTAGTTCAGCTAAAACACTTGATGTGCCTGTCCATAAGCTTGAGCGTAAGAGTGCCAAATGGTATTAAGAACCTCAGATCCCTTGAAGAGTTGTCAAGGTTACGCATCGATGACGAGTCGGAGTCGGCGGACTGTATTGAAGAGTTGTGCCTTCTTACTGAACTGAGGGTGCTGCGTATTTTCTTGTTCACTGATAAATGGAACAATAAGCTGGCGGACTGTCTATGCAAGCTGCGGAAGATACAGACTGTACAGATCACGACTGTCTTTGGTGGTCAACGTACTATGGGTGGGCTGGACACCTGGGTCGCCCCTCGCCATCTCCGTGAACTGAGTATACGATCCACCTTCTGGTTCTCAGTGCTGCCGGCTTGGATGAATGATCCCTCGCATATTCGGAACCTCTCCTCACTACACATCGCGGTGAGAGAGATTCAGCGGGAGGATCTCAAAGTCCTCGGGAGGATGCCGAATCTACGTCATCTGGATCTAGAGGTGGGCCATGAGGATCTTGGAATCATCAGGAGATTCGTTTTTGGTGATGGTTCATTCCCATGCCTGGTACGCTGCGAGTTGTGGGGATTTGTAGTGCCCGTGGTGTTTCAGCAAGGTGCTATGCCCAGGCTCACGAGGCTTGAGTTTGCGTTCGTCGTGCCGGAAGCTAGGAAAAGCACGGACAGCAATGGTGGGTTTGACATGGGCCTGGGGAACCTGCCGTCGCTCAAGATTGTTGCAATTGTGTTACGAGCTAGAGGCGCTAGCAAGGAGGAGATGGAGGAAGCTGAGGCTGCACTGAAGCAGGCCACTAAAATCCATCCCAGTCGTCCCTCCATACATGTATTTCATGGACACTGAAGGTGCGCTACTCCAATTTTTTACTTCTTTCCTCTCCTGACTTCTCCCGCTATTCCTTTCTATGATTCAGACTAACGGAGATGGAGGTGTTCAAAGTTCAGTAGTTTGTGTCCTTTGCGTTCTAACTTTATGATTTGCTCTGTTTACCTAGCAGATTCAGACTGGAGAAAAGATTTCTTGTCAATGTCGATTCCCAATGCGTGGAGGTCAAAATGCTCGCCGGTGGACAGTACCAACCAAAGGGGCTGACCTGTGTGTAAATATATGCTGCTCCAACATGTAGGTAATGTATTCACTCAATCAAAGATGCTGCCAGGTCCTACCATACATTTTCTCAACAGTGATGTTCATATTTTGTTTAAACATTTGAATGAGGATTTATCGCAAGCTACGAAACCTGGGGTGCAGAAAATATGCAAATTAATTCCCATTTGTGTTATATTATAACTAGTATGGCTGCCCGCGCAATTGCGCGCTAGACATACTATACTATTGAAAATATTTTAATATTATTGTAGAAATTTAACATAGTTTATTTTTATTACCTATTTTATAATCTATATTTATAAAATAGTAGAAAATAGATTGTATAATTTCTCACCGTCCCTCAATTTGAGTGTGAGATGAGTCATCATTATCTAACAATATATTTGATTTTATTTTAGAAGTGAGGTTGGTACAAAAGTGGCATGCTAAAAAAACTAACATATCTCGTGGTAGGAAAAAAAGAATAGGTCGTGCTACAAATAAATCTTTCAAAGGAAATGTGTCATGCTAAAAATAAGATAATATGCCATTCTAGCTAGACATATATCACGGTGTATTTCTATAACGGTGTATTTAGAATCAAAATTAAGTGTTTGTTGGATATTTTTATTATTCTAAAATTTAGCTATTTGCTCATAATGGTATGGTTGGTAAATTAAAAACAAAATAAGAATTAGAGATATTTTTAGCTATTTTTTATAATCCAAATTTAGTTTTTTACTTGTAAGGGCATGGAGAGTAATTTTAAAATAGGTGTGAAGGATATTTTTTGTTATTTTTTATTTTTTCGAATTTAGCTATTTTTTGACTCATAATGGCATGTTGGGTAGTTTAGAAATGTGTGTGATGGGTATTTTTGGCTATTTTTATTATTTCGAATTTAGCTATTTTATAAATATTTTCAGTGGTTTTCTTACTAATTGTTTCATAATGGCAGTGGTGGGTAATTTTCTCTTCTTATTTTCTCGGATTAATGTGGGGATTTCTAGCATTTTAGAATTAACGTGATAATTTCTAGGCCTTTCGTGGTCAATTATATATATAATAGATACAAAAGAAATCTGTATTATAACACCCCCTACTGATAATGTGATTCCTTCATGAGTTATATGTGATAGGTTTGAAGACTGCAAATCTGACATGTTTGCGTTGGCATACTCTCGGTATTTAATGACGTACCTCCCTGCACCTGCATTGTTTTAGTTAAAATGGCAACCGCTAAATTGGTTTTAATTGTTTATATATGCTATTCCACTGTCTGAAATTGTGATTCCAGTGGCAGAATTTACTGAATATTTGATGTTATGTTTTATTTAAGGAATGGGTTTCTTGTTCCCTGATTCTATTACTAAAAAACTTATCTTGTAACACCTGCTGTTTATAGTGTCTACTTTTTTTCTTTTTGTATTGCCAAGAGTGAACCTTCATCATGATTCTTGTAAATTCCACTGGAGTAGTTTCCACGTTTGATTTCACTGGATCACTTATTACGCTTGTTGGGATTAATGCATTTGCTTCTTAGTTGAAATGTTACAATGACGAAAGGACAAAATGCGATTTCAATTTTTCCAACACTATTAAAGTAAATTCCATAGTTTTATCAATGCATTATATTAAATTAAGCACTCATATGCCCTTGCGGTATAGTGATTTATGCGTGAGTATTTTAATCAGCTACAGTGGAACAAAAGAACATCCAACATTTCCTGGTGAATTTCTTTCATCTTTTTCTTTGGCCAAGAGTGAACCTTTATCATGTATTATATTTTTCAAAACTACGTATCCACATATTTGCACAGAAATGACCTCAAAGGGTGACTGTCAACAGAACGTTAGATTTAAAAAACTATGGCAATCACCTCTCTGCACCTGCAACTTGACATTAAAATTGCAGCCTTTAAGTGGCTTAGTTGCAGAGATTAACAAATGACTTTTTTGCTTAAATGCTAATGCTTTTAGAAGAATAATAATCTATTTTCCATACAGTTTTAATTTTTGGTAATGCCACTTTCAGGAGTCTTCCTTTGAAACAGCCTATTTAGCCATACGCTCTCAGTGAGTCACATGTATTATTTGATTACAACGTTGGAAAACTGGTGTGGCAAGATATTTATGATTTTTTTTGTGAAAACTTATTGCTGATACTTTCCATATTCAAAAGGCATGGATTCTTATATAATTGTTTGCTGGTGGAGTAGCGTCACTAACTAAGAAAATGCACTTTGCTGATACCGTGGTGATGACAAAAAAAGCGTTTGGACATTCTTCTTCCTATTGGTGGAAAGCTTAGAAATTCACTTCGTTTTCAGGGGAAAACGTGGAGAAGGTTTGATGCTGTAAGGGATCAAGATAACAGTGGATGAATCAACATATCTATGGAGGTAAAGGCAGTACTGTTAAATGCTCGTTCAAGGGGAGTATAGGGCATCTCATGACCAAGAGCCTACAGTTCCTGTTTGTGAAGAGGACAGCATGGAGGCCAGAATGTTTAAGATAGCAAACTTTTTTTCGGATGAACCTTGTGATGTCATTTGATTTCAGAAAACCATTCTTGTGCAGGCCGAGGATCCATCCATGACTGTCATGTGCTTTTAATTCATTCCAGTTAACAATTTCCCATGCAACCGTATTGTAAGTGAAATCCCTCCTTTTCTTTTGTCCCTTTGAAAAATAATCCGAGCCCATTGCTTTTGTATGTAAAGTGCATTTTCCCCTTTTTTTTCAAAGTTGTGGTAATTTTTTTTCATAATTACAAAGTGTATCAGGATATGCTCAAACAATCGTTATGATGACCATTCCAATATACATATTTTCGTGCAACTTATGAGAAAACCATTCTTGTGCAGGCCGAGGATCCATCCATGGCTGTCATGTGCTTTTAATTCATCATTTCCGTTAACAATTTCCACTGCAGCCATATTGTCAGTGAAATCCCTCATTTTCTTTTCTCCCTTCTGAAAAATAATCCGTGCCCATTGCTTTTGTATGTAAAGTGCTGCTCTACAATCACTGGTGCATACGCATACACAGTCATTGATTCACTATGGGCACGACTGGTTGGGTGTACGCTGCCTGCACTGCATCGTCGGATGCAGCATCTTTACTTTTCGCTTTGATTGGTTGCCTGCATGTATGTTCGGACCTGGCCCTGCAGATGCAAAAACGAGCTCTGCACCTGCATCGTGGGAAACGAAAATCAAGTTCGTTTCTTTGGAGCCAGGCTCCGGCGCGACGGACAGGAGCCCATGTGATGAGTTCCAGTCACCGGCCCACAACTGGATGAGCTATGCGCCTGCACCATGTGAACTTGGATGGATGGATTACTGACAACATAGTTGGGTGGTAACTCTACCAAGAGTCTCATGCAAGGTACGCGCATCAGTTTGCTGCAGGCTACCAATCAACGTATGGACAGGGCCTGTCTCAACTCGTTCAGCTTACCAAACACGTCAAAAAAATAGATGCAGCACCCGAGCAGCCTGGTTTACTGGAACCTGGCTCTACGGAACGATGCAGGCCAAGCACATCCGAGCAACCAATCACGCCCTTATGTGGAGCGGACACTAGGTACTGCCTGGTTGATTTGCTAGCTTCTCTAGTAGCTCCAGCGTCCTCTGTTTTGGTGTGAGACTGAGGTATTAATTCTTTCTTGCGTCTGTTGTCTGTCTATAGGATTTGGGATTGTAGGATGTCAGTAGCCAGGGATTGTTTTGAGTCCCTTGATCGTACAGTGAGGAACAGCGAGAGAACGAATACTCGGTGTTCATTCCACACTCCAAGGAAAACCATCATCTTTGTTCCAACAAGAAGGAAAACCCACAAATGCAGTACCCTGAGCAACAGCAAGAGCACGTTCAAAATGCATTGCAACGGCGAACGCAGTCCGACTCTGTTTTCGGGGGCCTAATTATTTGACCTCAATGGGTTAACCTTCTAGTCTTCTACCCTGCAAGATATGGAGATATGGCAAGCCAAATTACCCCTAAAAGTGAGAATTTTTCTGTGGCAGCTGCATAGGGACAGAATCCAATCAGCAGCAGATCAACTCAAGAAAAAGATGTAGAAAGGAGAAAAGGAGTGCAAACTATGTGGAACTGATGAAACAGCCAATCATATTATCTTTGAATGTGCTGTGGCAAACTTTGCATGGAGTGTGATCAGAGATGTGTTTAACTGGCCCTACATACCTGCTAATCTAACACAACACACTGACCTAGCTCTAAAAAGAGAGGGGCACAGTGACAACAAAGTGCCAGTCATCTTTTTTTTTTCGAAAACGCAGGAGAGCTGCGCTTCTTTGAATTAGAGAGAGAATAAAAGTCCCCTACATCTGCCTTACCTCATACGGGGACCAAATATGATAGTCATTTTACAACAATGGAACTTTAAAACCACTAAACAACTGATAAAAAACGTGACCAAAAACAGGAAGGTGCTAGCTTAGCAACCCTCCTTCCAGACCTAATCCTTCCAGTTTTTAGCACCAGCCATACACCACAGATCACATTCATCCTTGATTTCACGCAAGATAGCAGAAACCGAAGGAGAGGCACCGTCGAACACACAAGCATTTCTGTGTTTCCAAATGCTCTAGGCTGTCAAGATGATCAAAGAATTCACCCCTTTTCTCTTGTCTTTCGTGACCTTTTCATTGCTCGTCGCCACCAATCAGCAAAGCTTTTCTCAACAAGTCTAGGCGCCGCAGCAACAAGATTCAGAGAATCAAAAATATGAAACCAGACCTGTCTTGCCACTACACAAGTAGATAGCAAGTGCTGGTGCCAATCATCTTATTAGGAGCTATTTCTTGGTCACTTTGGCTGATCAGGAATGATTTAGTTTTCCGAAATAAAATTCTTAAGTCGCCTTTCAATATCGCTTAGAAATTTCTATCGATGATGTAGAGATGGGCGCCGCTTAGCCACCCTGACGAAAAGTCCAAGCTGGAGGGGCTGATGAAGAAGATAAACGATCATCTGAAGGAGCTCCAACAGCAGAACAGAAGAGCGTCTCTTTAGTTTATCCTTTAGTAATTCCTTAGCTATCTGCCTTGCTTTGATGTCCAGTAATCGTAATATACTCTGTTGGATGTATGGTACCTGGTGACAACATGTGTTGTCGTGGTGTAAGACGATGTAAGGCTTTGCATAGAGTTAGGTGTTTCCAGCTGGTTCTAACCCAGGCTGAAAAACTGATCAGTTTCTGAGCTTAATCTTGTAAAGCTGGTATTCCCAGCGGAACTCTTTTGCTTTAAATTAAGCAGGGCTATAAGCCTTTGGTCTAAAAAAACTCGAGGAAGCCACGGTCTGCAGCCCAATGTTCGCCAGGTAGGAGGAGGCCAGCCACGTGTAGCTAACCCAACGTGCCTAACTGCGTACAAGTGATCGCGTACAGAAAGGAGCTCAAGCCTCAAGTAGCGATCGTCCGATATGTCATATGTACGTGCATAGGCATACCTAAATCGTTCACGCCAGCTGGTTGCTTTGTTTCTCTGATATGTTCACCTCCTCTGCTCTGCTTGCAGGTAAGGTAACAACAATGTCAGGAGCTCGTATTTTATCTGAGAGAGTAGAGCTGGATCAATCACATGCTTTGCAGTAAAAATAATCAAAACAAGGCCTCCTGCACCAACTATAACTAGACGCACATAGTTCTTCTGCTTTGCAGCGCGTGCAGCTTGGCGCCCGGACCTACTACTCTAGGCTATGCTTCAGTGACTTCAGTCGCTGCAAAACTCCTTTGCTTTGGTTGGACCAACGGCTACGCATGGAGGGAGTCACGGGTGTCGTCTGCTTTGTTGCGTCGTGCTACTAGGCGGCAGGCGCCATGCCCTACTCTGCTTCGCTTCCACCGTAGTAAAGCAGCAGCACGCCGTCCTTTTTCTTTGGTTGATTTTTTGTGCATAGTGCCTTGGTTATTTCAATATGACATTCAAGTAAATGATGGCTCATTGCACATTAAAATTGACAGTCTCGGCGAGAAATCTCTCCAATGAAATTTAACTATGTTAGAAAAAATAATAATAATAAACTATGTCTAAACTCCTACAGTAATATAAAAATAATTTAAATGTTTAACAAATCTAGCCGCGTAAATGCGCAGACAGCCATACTAGTTATCTTAGTATTTGAAGGTTAAAAGGAGCCTCCACGTTCGCTCTTAAGGCCAAAAAATTACACATTAATTGAAGAAAAAGAAAAAGATCTAACCGTTGATTTTAATGCAATATAATGGTCACGACTGAAGCAAAGATTCAAATAAAATATTAAATATATTGACGGCAATAGTATATATGTGCAACTCTACTTCGAGAAATTAATCAACTTTCCTACACGTTAAAACTATCCATATATAAAATATAGTTTCGTAACTTCATATGACGTGCGGTTTTGTCGCAATGGAGCAAAGCTTTTAGATGGCGTGGATACATTCGAGCACGAGCACCCAACGGCAGAGAACAAAGAACCTAGGGAGAAGAGCTTCATTCAGTTACTTCCTCTGTCCAGAATGTAAGCAATTATGGATTTGATAAAATCAGCTTTCTCATCTTTGATCATTTAGTATATGTAAAAATAGGTAATGGCAGCTGGTACCGGCTGTGCTGGATTGCAAGGCCGCGCAAAAGGCCTCGGCTTTGGAGGTTCAAGGCAGAGGATAGTGAGGTGGCATAAGGTGAACAGGATGGAGACAACGCGGTGAGAACATCCGAGGGCAGGTCTTCTGTGGCAAGTCTAGGACAACCAGATCCCATCGATGAAGTGGTGTGCGGTTGATAGGATGAAAGTTACGATGGAAAACCAAGAAAGTCAATTTTATTTAAATTCTTTAGTGGCCCCTTATAAGCAGCCACAATGACAATCTCGAGGAAAGCTAGGAGCTCGACACCGAAGAACATGAGGAACGTCAATTGGAGAGGATTGCCCATTCGGGCCACAACCTCAACCAAACTACATACTGGCCTAAACTACAACTGGGATGGCTCCTCTCCGGTCGCCGGCGCCCTCCAGCCAGGGTAATGGAGGCAAAGTGGGAGGGAACCAGAGGCATTTTTGGTTCAGTTAGAGAGCCATAGGAAGAAAAGGAAAAGCCGGAAGTGTGGTGAGTTCATGTGTTTGTGTAGGACTAATTATAGAGGAAATGTTGGATGAATATACTGTCAAAACAACAATATGCTGAAATCAACAAGTGACAATTACAAAGAAGTAATTCTGGATGATGAGGGTATACGGACTTGAATCACGGTCACAATAAAAGATGCAAAAACATATATGAATCTTTATACAATGAATTGAACATACCTATATGACCAATTGACTAAATATTTATCAGGAAAATAAATTATATGTATGTCTATAAATTATGGAAATCAATACATAAAGAATATGTAACGCGTCTACCCACGCTATGAGCGCGGGCCACCCGCTATTTCAACATTAAATTGTAGTCAAAACAAGCGATCTGAATAGCTAGAAGTCATTGCACAAGGACGGAGAGGACCACCTATGCATGGATGGATGGGGTCACTACTTTCATTTCTCCCACCAAGCACTGTCTCGGGCAGGATCAGTGTGATGCCTGTTAAGTGATGATTTGGGTCCCAGAGCATCCAACGCGCTACAGATGTAGAGAAAATGGCGTAAATAATTCGTTGAATCCATGAACTTGTTTCGTTTTCCCGGAAGGTAAATACTCCCTCCGTCCAGAAATATAGTATACATTGAGTTTTGTTCTAAGTCAAAATTTTCTAACTTTGACCAACAATATCTAAAAATATATATTATTTTAAAGTAAGATAGTTATATATTATGAAAGTCTATTTCATGATGAATCTAGTAAACGAATTTTCATGTTGTCAATCTTTACGGTTTTCTAGATATTATTGGTCAAAGTTCAAAAAATTTGACTTAGGACAAAACTCAATGTACATTATATTTCTGGACGGATGGAGTATAAATGTTTGTGGGAGCCTTTTCTACATGGGCAGGTGGTAGGTGTGCGATGTAACAGGGACGTACGATATTGTATTGGCCAGCCTCATCGATTCACCATCATAACTTGTTTGAAGTCGAATATATTCCATCATGTCTCATTCATATCTTCTTTGTGAGAATATTCATTCACATGTACTCCCTCGTGTCCTAAAGGAAGTCGTTTTAGACATTGACACGGTATTCAAAATATAACTTCGGTGATCTCACTCAGTCAATGCGGACAACCAAACACAAACTTGCACTAGCCAAAAGCTGTTTATTCAGCCAACCAAACATGTGCTCATTTTTTGTCTTTGCATTAAGTTAGACTGCTTTGTCATAGCCTGGATAAGATTCTATGCAAGGCTAAGCTAGCCTAGGAAACCAAACACACCCGTTAGCGTGTACTATTTGCAACAGATGTCCCACTTGGTATGCTGTTGACGCTAAGCAAGTCTATGGGTCAATATTAATTATGTAGCAGTTGGACACATACTGACATTTTCTTACTAACCAACGTATGCATAATCGAGGTTGGATGGTTGAATTTACCGAGTCTTAAGGTTCACCCGAGCCTAGTTTGCCTAGTTTATTCTATCACACATTATGCATACGTGTACACGCGGGTCACTGCAATTGCTATGCACTAATGACCGGCAGCTAAGAGTGGACTGTAAATTACTCATAGACTATACGACCATATCTTGTTAACACCAAGTTGCAGCCTTGTGACATTATTCAATAGCAGGTAAAAACTTCTACGGAAAATTAGATAGGCATCTATAAGAACATAGAAATATGTGTTGTGCAAACATATATTTGAATACATATTGATTCTTGGTTTTGTTTTGCTCTATAGAAACTTATCTTATAATCTATCTTTAGTTATGACTTCATTTGCAGCGCATAACAAGTTGCGTGATCAGATTGATTAATTTTTAAGTTCTGTTACTAATACGCACCCACCACACAAGTTTGTTGTACCACTAGTGAAATTTACTTTTTGTATTACTAGCGGTAGTTGGGCCACCCGCCATTGCAAATCTAAAATCTTTATTTTTAGCTGCAGTTGAGTGGCTGCGCGCCCCTGATACCTGGACTTTACTGCATTTTACCTGCTCCCGTGCCGCCACAATCCAGATGGACATATGCAACTGGACTCCGCCTCTTCGCTGGGTTTCTATGGCGTCATAGGAAGCATAATTACGTTTAGATGGAAAAAAATTAGTCGACCCTGTCCACGTCAAGCTGTGACTAGGATCAGCTTGTAACAATCACGTAAAATTGTGCGTAACTCTAGCATTTCTCCCACCCCACCCACCGCAGCCCACCCACCCCGCAGCTCTATATAAGTAGAAGAAAGAGTGCATCACACATATAGCTAGTTTTAGCCATACACTGAAAACACAACCTCATATCTCACTCAATAGTCAGGATCGCTTCATTGCGTCAATGGGCACCCATGAGGAAGCTAGACCAGATGGGCAAAGCGTGAGTCAATTTCAGGTGCACGATGGATCCAATCCTCTAGTTGGCTGCATGCGTGAGATTATCACCGGTCCTGTTGCCCCTGGTACTCTTTCTGATCTGTCATTACTATTTATTTGAGTCTCAATCAATGCCAAATATGTCATTCTTATTTTCTTTCATCAATTTATATTGTGCTGTAAGTTAGTTCAAATTTTTCATACGTGGTATTGAAGTATCGACGCAATGTGTAGAAAAGATATACAAATTACTCTTGAATAATAAAATACTTTGAAGTGTACAAATGATGAAATTGTATCACATATTACAGTAGCTAACATGCAAAGCTATTCTATCTAGTGTTCAGGAAGCTACAAGTACAATTCGAAGGTTATATCCCATATATATTACAGTAAACATGAAAGTTCGTTATAAACAGGTAGAACAGGTCTTACTGTGAACAGAAACAAAACAATTTAGGAATTCCAGAATAACTATAATGCATCGTGTGTGTTTCTGCAATGCTCCATCACCCAAATAAAAGTGTAATTCTAGCAATGCCACAAGACACGAACTGAACGGAAATAAAAGAACAATGATACAATACCTGCTAGCATTTGTACATGAATGAGATAATGTAATCATGCGTTGAGCAAGGGAAACAATTAATAGAGAGGGATCTCATGGCACAAAATTCAGCTGAAGGCTTCCAAAGTCGATCACTGTTGCTGTTTGTCATGCCTTCTGTGGACATGATTGCTGTGAGGTCAAACCTCAGACTTGCAATGCCAGGATAGGGGCAAGAGGTGTGTGGTTTATGTTGTAATGGGCTCTTGTCCCTTTTTTTTAATATAATGAGGCGTGGTTCTCCTGCGTTTTTCGGAAGAAAACAAAATAGAGGCAAGAGCACTTTATCGGGCACTTTCTTCTTTTGCGGATGCTGTGGGAAGAGACAGCCTTTCCTGAACTATATACAGAATTATCTCCATGGACTGCATGTTCTTTACCTGCAGCTTGTGCCTTCCCTTTAAGATCATATGTTGCCGCAGCGAATTCATAGAACGGGAATGAAGTTAGACTTCGGATGGTTTATGGTCTTAAATTTCCCTTCATTGCCACTCTAGAGCGTCTAGAATTTTGATACCAGAGGTCTCTGACTAAAAAGACAGAATACTCGTAAGATTTTAGTTCACAAATTAATGTTACTTCAAGCATGAACCGTTTAAATGCTGCATACTAATTCTATACTTGTTGATGAATCTGGTGAAAGAAAGATGGAAGGGGGGAGCTGAGATGCTCATTTTGGATGACAGAGGAGCTCGGGCAGTAGCAGCGAGGGTGGGTGTTCGACGTGGATGGTGCCGGCGGCGAGCAGGCCGGGGAAGAAGGCTGCGAGCAGCCGGGCGAGTTTATGGGCAGACAGAGGGCCTCGTGGAAGACGACCTCGACGAGGACGGAGGACACCAAGCTCTCGGTGCGGTGGGGATGGCAGAGGAGGTGCGGGGACGATGGAGGGTGGCAGAGAGGGGATGGCAGAGGAGGCGGGGGCGTCGTAGATCTGGCTGAGGAGCGGGTTCCCCTGGCTTTCGCGCAACTTCATTGGTTGCGGATGCACACTAGAGGGTGTCAGCATTCGGCGTTTGAGTGGAGACTGGCACAGGGATTGAAAAAAAAGGAAGTGGTGGCTCAGTGGAAGAAAGAACGATGCCTGCATGGGGTAGGGTTTGGGTTTTGAGGAGATCTACGATGTCCCATACCACTATTATATACAAGCTAGTGGTATACACAATCTGACAGTTCAAATTGGTTCCTCTTGCACCTAAGATCTTGCCCCCAAAGATCTTCATGATTCGCCGACCTTCATGATTCGGCGCAAGATCTTTGGGGGCTCTGACCTTCATGATTCGACAACGAAGGAGAAGTTGTGGGGGCGTGCTCGAACGTTGGGTGAGAGGCAAGATCTTTGAGGGCTCTGATCGCTGGAACAACTAGACCGACGTTGTCACAATGGAGTGGCGGCAGCCGAAATGAGCCGGTCTGGGTAAAATGACCGTGGTACCCCTTAAGATACTATTGTTATTATACTAGTGATATGGGGCACCATAAAACTCCTATCGGTTTTATATGCACTGGGCTGCAGTATGCAATGTTACTGTGCATTTCAATTCAACATCCTCCTTTTCCGACTCACCGTTCGACGTAATACCTTTACCAACCCATCCTCCATTGCTACTCATTGAGATTTTTTACTAACGCATAGCCTCTCAGTAAATAGACAATCACCGACTTATGATTCGTTGTAAACTTTTACTGACCTATCTATAATGTGTCTTCATTAGTCTATCTTTACCAACTCACTGGGGTTGTTAATTGTCTGATGTGATGTAGTGACTCTAATCATATGGTGATTTTAAGAAGTTGACCCATGCATGTAAATTTATGAAACGTGCAAGAGTACTTTCAGATGGCTGGAACAAGTGCTGGGAGGAAGAAGTAACGCCATGGGACCTAGGGCAGACGACACCTGCTGTGGAGAATCTTGTTCATTCTGGTACTCTTCCAATCAACGGCCGTGTCCTCGTCCCCGGGTGTGGAGGGGTCAGTATGAACGCCAACATTGCTTTGAAATCATTGACATAGACCAGTTCAATAATGATATAATTTTGTACGCTTCTACTCAAGAAAAAATTATCTTGATTGAACATAATGGCAAGTTAGGCATTTTTTTTTGTAAAGGATAGATCACATAATGGCACTTGTTTCCGTTGAACACATATGCCGCTAGGTAAAAATAAAATAGCAGATTCGCATAGACATCAAAGACACCAAATTGAAACTTTTTAGCAGAAGTAATCAACTCACAAGTAGTCTTTACATGGAATGGAAGAGAAATATTGCTTTGATGTAGTCTAAAAATCGCTTCATATACTACTTGCATGCACCACTATAGAGTATAGACTCGCATATTCCAATTTGCAGGGAAGTTACTACATTCACACAACTAAATCATACAACATATGGAATCTTGATTGATTCAGTTGTCGACGGTAACTTGATACACAATGTTCTACAGGGATATGATGTTGTCGCATTGTCTAGTCCTGATCGCTTTGTCATTGGCCTGGATATTAGTGAGATTGCTGTTCAGAAAGCTAAAGAGGTACACATTGTTAAATTAACATAATTTCTTATGCAGCCTCTTAGATCAGTACAAAAGGAATCATGTAGTCTCACTTTCGTTCCAAAATTCTTGTCCTTTTGGATATTGACACGATTTTCAAAACATAACTTTAACAAATACTTTTAGCTATAAAATATTTATAAAATATAATTAAAGTACACTTTCATGAAATCATATTTCAATATGAATCGACTCGGTCGTATCATTTTTACATTTCTAAACTTAACACACAAAAAAATGTTTGCAGTCAAAGTTTAAAAGTTTGACTTAGGACAATCTCAAAATGACAAGAATTTTAGAACTATGCTTGTGCACATGGTAGTCCATGTTCACCCTGCAGGGTGGTCTAAACATGTTCCAGTGATCAGTACAATGTTGCATGTGTTTCGATAAGATAATATTTCTTTGGTCAAGCACTCATTTAAATTTGAACTACTCTAATATAATGTGTTGTGACACAAACAGCGGTTTGCATCCTCTACGAAGACGGGCTTCTTCGAATTTGTGGTGGCTGACATCTTCACTTGGGTTCCAAAAGAGCCATTTGATGTCATATTTGACTACGTGTATGTATGCTTGCACACATACAATATTTTAAGAAAAGGGGCACAACAATCTCTGTATAATGCAAATATTACAACTCATGTTCACCGGTACACACTTACAATCACAGATTCTTTTGCGCTATTCATCCATCATTAAGGTCGGCATGGGCAAGAAGGATGGATGACCTTTTAAAACCAAACGGAGAGCTCATAACTCTTATGTACCTGGTATGTAAATCATTAAAGTGGAGACATATTTTAAGCTATAACATATATACCAATAGTAAATCATGTTAAAATGTGGAAAATAAAAAATAATTTTTAGATCTTTGAAGAAGATTTCTAGGATAGTGTTACAAAGTGTGTACATGTACGAATAGAAACCACGGGTATAAATTGAATTGATCTTGTTCTGTTGTTCATGACAAAATGCAGCTTCAGGGACAAATGGACGGCCCCCCATTCAATGCAACAGTATCCGAGTAAGATTTGAAATGTTGCCTTCTATCAACCCAAATTATCGTTCCAGACAATATTATGTATGTGTTGTAATGCATTTTTTTTTGCATATACACATGTAGTTACGAAGATGTGCTCCAACCTTTGGGATTTGTGATGGTTTCAATTGATGAGAATGATGCTGCGGTTGAACCACGAAAGGTACCGATTTTCTTTTGGCATTGCGTTTACAGGCACATACATGTCATTGGAGCTGAAATTAATCAACTAACAATGAGATGACCCCTTTCAAAAACAAGGCTCTACGGGTGTAGGAAATGACTGAAAAATGAAATAATTGCAAGAGCACAGCTGTACGTTTGGAAAGCCTTACTGTTTCTATAGAACGGCACATATTTTGTTTAATTGTATGTACCTTGTGGGGCAAAAGGTATGATGCATCTAGCCACAAGATTAGTAATTAATTTATGTCGTCTTCTGTAGGGCATTGAGAAAGTTGCAAGGTGGAAGAAGATAGCGGAAAATTAAATCACGACTGGTAGAAAAAAGGTTGCATCGGATGAAATTATAAAAGTGGGATTGGAAAGAGCAACTTAAATAAACTACTACCCGCAAAAAAAAAACTTAAATAAACTACTTTATTACATTCGCAATAAACATCTATCCTATTTGTTGGGACAGTTTTATCATGGAACTTTGTTCTGATGAATGCACGGTATGTCGTCTAGTATGTATGTCGTCTAGTATTTATCTAATACCTAGTTGTCTGGAATAATAATGTTTCCTCGTCTAGAGGATCATGATATATGAAACACATGTATTTTAATTTTTAATAATGGATCTTTGGTGTTTTGAGTCTCAGAGAAACATCATGTATCAAACATACTTATTAAAAGTGTGAGAGCTGTCTAAATTACGTCGTTTCTAGATAAGCAAGCCAGCTGTGTGTGGGAGGAATGTCATGCCAACAACTCAACCACAATAAGAACAACTCCGGTGTTCCTCGATATCCTTAGCTAGGTCCAAGACCGCAAGCTTATCAGAACATGTGTGCACGTGCAAAGCAGCTGCTCCCCACAACATGTGTGCACATGCAATTCAGCTACTCCCCATGCTATCATGCTCGCTTTATTCATGTAGCACCTGAAAAGATAAAAAGGGTGAGATAAACTCAGCGAGCAACGGCTATATATACACATATCTCACACATGGTTGATCATTTGGGACAAGTTATTTAGTGATGGCCGTAAACTCCCTCCTCCAAACTACAAGAAATATGTGCTCAAAAGCCCTAGAATTTGTTCAACTGCATGTTTACATCCTCACGCTAGTGTCATGTCCTGGTCTTTTGTTGTTTCCACTTCATTTTCCTTTCCCTTGTTCCATTTCCTCTTTACAATTTCAGGCCGTTATTGTACACGCACCACAACTACTCATGCCTTCACATTCTTGCCATCATCTGCGTTCAAGCTCAACATGCAAGCATGTTCTACCCGTGCAATCAAGACGTGCGTGAGTGTGATTTTAAATTTATCTACTTCTAGCCACATTTCTACTTGTGTAATGTTTTTAAATTGAGCCGCACTTCTTTAGTCTACGTATATGTGATCTTTGATAAACCATGCATCAAAGTCACCACTGGCACCTCGCTGTTGACGGCCACATTGCCTACCGCAGAAAGCAGAACGCTCTTAAATTCTAGAAAATTCGCTCCCACAAAAAGTCAACTCAAGACCTAAGGTGCTACTGAATCTTTTGTAACCACTAGGCTACATGTTACTTCTTAGTGAGAGCTGCCCGTTCCTACGTACAATATGAAAGGTTGGAAGTGTAGCTTTGTGAAACACTATGGTAACAGACGTGTGATTTTGATAATGTTGTTTAAAAGTATAGTCTGGTAATTCGCACCAAACTCCAAACAACAGGGATAAATGGTCTTCTTGTTTTCCCGTCAGACGCATTGGGCGGGCAATCATCGGGCGCGCGTACGCGAGCCTGAGTCGCGGCTCGCGCACCCCTTCACCCGCTTCGTCCGCCATTCCCTCTCCCGTCTGCCTCCACACCCACTCTCTCCACCCCAGCACCCGGCGCCGCCGAGGCCATCCTTCCTACGCGAGCACTCGCCTCTCCGCGTCGGCGTACGCCCGCTCAGTGCCGTCTCCCTCCCTTCCCTCTGTCGAGCACATCGCCGTTGCGGCCGGCCTTCCCGCCCATGCGCTAGCCGCCGTGGCCTCGCCTCGCGGCACGCGAGCCGCCGCGGCCCCTCATCCCCGTCCGCGCGCCGCCGTGCCTGGCCATTCACGCCGCCCTGCTCCTCTCCGCGCCACCGTGCACCCAACACCGTCGCCTCTGCTTGACTTGTTCCTGCTGATTTGATGATTTGTTCCAGCTGATTGGATCGATTGTTCCAGCTGATGGATCGATTGTTCCAGCTGGTTTGGTGATTTGTTCCAGCTGATTTGATGATTTGTTCCAGCAGATGTGATGGATTGTTCCAGCTGGTTTGATGATTTGTTCCAGCTGGTTTGATGATTTGTTCCAGCAGGTTTGATGGATTGTTCAAGCAACTGATTCTTATTGTTCTTGCAAATACAATAGGTGTGATATCCCGGCTCAGCCCAAGATAATGAGGCCCAAGCATGTTTTAGTGAGTTGGCTGAATACTACTATAGCATGTGAGGTTTAGTCTCATATAGAAAATCTAGATAGAGCAAGACCAACTTAAATAGCGAGGGGCTGGAATGTAGTAACAACCGAGTTAACCCTTTTACGCGAACCGAGGACGAAAGCATAAGAGTTATTGCTGTGAGGTGGGACCGCTCGACGTGCGAGCGAGTTTGGAGCCGTATTTCGGGTATGGGATATTACAGATGGTATCAGAGCCGACTCTCGAGGTTTCACAGGCGCGTACGTGCCAGTTGTGAAGGATACGGCCGCGCACGGGCGCAGGTACGCGGGTGCGTACGCATGGCGCGTACGAGGCACGGCATGGTACGTACGGATGCTAACTCGACGTGCAGGACGTATGCCAGTACTGGACGTGCGGACGTGGCCAAGAGAGGAGATGTCCCTCGGGGTAAACTAGTCCGCTGGGTGAGGATGTCAAGTTCTAAGGGGGGAGGATTTTGGTATCCCGGCTCAGCCCAAGATAATGAGGTCCAAACATGCTTTAATGACTTGGCTGAATACTACTGTAGCATGTGAGGTCTAGTCCCATATGGAAAATCTAGGTAGAGCAAGACCAAACTTAAATAGCCAGGGGCTAGAATGCAGTAACAACTGAGTTAACCCTTTTACGCGAAGCGGGGACGAAAGCGTGAGTGTTGTTGCTATGAGGTGAGACCGCTCAATGTGCAAGCGGGTCTGGAGCCGTATTTCAAATCTAGGATGTTACAGTTGGTTTGTTTCAGCAATTGATTCTTAGGATGCGTTTGGTACGGCTCTAGATTCACCGAGAAACACAAACATTTCAGATTCAATCTAGAAACGTTTCACAACCTGAAACAGAAGTCACTAAAACTATTTAGCCATTGATCTAGAATCGGTGAAACGTTTCACAAAATGAACTAGAATCACTTGAAACATCTATTTTGGTGATTCTCATTCGTAGTTCAAAACAGAGAAACGTTTCCAACCTGAAACAGAAGAAGCCCTGAAACTGTTTGGCCATTGATCTAGAATCGGAGAAATGTTTCACAAAATGAACTAGAATCACTTGAAACACGTTTCAGAGTGATTCAGGCAAGAAACAGAGAAACGTTTCAGAGTGATTCAGGCAAGAAATGTTTCAGGTTTTGACCGTTTGGAAGTGATTGAAGTGATTCGAGAGAGAATCTGAAGTGTTTCATGCATTCAAACGGACCCTTATTGTTCTAGCGGATACTATAGATTGTTCTGTTCCACTGTGTTTGTTCCGCGGCTGTGTTTCCTTCTAGGCCGTGCGCCGTTCGACACGGCCCTTTCGTTCCTTCTCGGCCCACTAGCTGGAGCGCACTTCATGCGCGTGTGGCCCAGAGCCGGAGGTGCGCGAGCCGCGCCGGGCGCTCGCCTAGGCGCGTGCGATGCGCCCCCGCCTAATGCTCACTAATAAATTGTGCCTTTTTAATCCTAAACTAGTATGGCTGCCCGCGTAATTGCGCGGCTAGACATACTATACTATTTAAAATATTTTAATATTGTTGTAGAAGTTTAACATAGTTTATTGTTATTATCTATTTTATAATCTATATTTATAAAATGGTAAAAAATAGATTGTAGAATTTCTCACCATCTCTCAATTTGAGTGTGAGATGAGTCCTCATTTATCTAACAATAGTTTTTATTTTATTTTAGAAGTGAGGTTGTTACAAACATAGCATGCTAAACAACTTACATATCTCATGGTAGGAAAAAAGAATGTGTCGTACTACAAATAAATCTTTCGAAAGAATTGTGTCATGCTAAAAATAAGATAATGTGCAATTCTAGCTAGACGTATATCACGGTGTATTTTTATAATAGTGTATTTAGAAATCAGGATTAAGTGTTTATTAGATATTTTTATTATTCCAAAATTTACCTATTTGCTCATAACGGTATGGTTGGTAAATTAAAAATAAGAATTAGAGATATTTTTAGCTTTTTTTATACTCCGAATTTAGTTTTTTTTTTGAACTTGGAAGGGCATGGAGGGTAATTTAGAAATAGGTGTGAAGGATATTTTTTGTTATTTTTATTATTCCAAATTTAGCTATTTTTGACTCGTAAGGGCATGGTGGGTAATTTAGAAATATGTGTGAGGGGTATTTTTAGTTATTTTTATTATTTCAAATTTATCTATTTTCTAAATATTTTTAGGAGGTTTTCTGTCTAATTGTTTCATAATGGCAGTGGTGGGTAATTTTCTCTTCTTATTTTTGTGGATTAACGTGGCAATTTCTAGAATTTTAGAATTAACGTGGTAATTGTTGGTATTTCTTACACCAAACAGAAAACACCACCTTAGGCTGGTTAGGCCTAGAGTGAATATTCCCGGTTCGGCGCCAGAAATACCTGGGGTTAAGTTACTTGCTTAGGATACATAATAATCCACAACTAGCAACGAGTGCCAGATATGTATTATTAGTATTTAATCATAAAAGATAATCCGCAAGCGCACGGATAACCCGTTGTAGCATTTCACCCGAGAGTATTCCAGGGTATCGTTATTTATATTTTCCCAAAGGAAGACGTGGTTGACAAGTGTGTACTTATACTCATGGTGTTACAAATGATAGATCATAACCAATATCCAAATGCAGGGGTAAGGCAATGTATGGATAGAGGATAGTGCGACACACACAGCAGGCATTTCCACTCTCTGATAAAGGCGAGAGGCGGCTCTAAGCTAGACTAAGGTTAAGTAAGAAGAACTGCTACTCCTAATGTACATCGTCAAGTAGCGTGCGTAGCATCTACCTATAGCCTAAGCTGCACACAAGCCAAGACTAAGCTGTTCTACTGCCAAGCCATCATCGGGAGATCCAGCGATCAGAGTCTGCCCCAATCTCCGAACATTTCATATATACTCCTACGCCCCGAACGTGGAGGATTACAAGGGACGGACAGGGCTGTCACCACCTGCCGCCTACCTCTACAAACCGTGGGGCACGAACACGCATCCAAGGGTGGAAAGGAAGCCCTAGCACCATGCTAGCGTAACTAACCACAACTCTAGATCCCTCGAGGCACCTCGCAAGGCGATAAACCTAGAGCACTCTTGCAAGACAATGGACCTGATGACTAAGCAAAAGGAACAACTAGGTCTAGCAAGCGATTACTTAGACAAAGGATCAAAGCTAGCACTACGTTAAGCATAGGCGTTCGTCGCTCAAGAACGAGCGACGAACGATGAGCGATGAAGAACGATCATCGTTAACCGATGATCGAGTATGAACGAACGACGAACGAACGATGAACGATCATGAACGAACATCGATGAACGATGAACGAACGATGAACGAACATGAACGAACGAAGAACGTTCATTCCAAGATCAAGGATGAACGATGAACTAGCACAAGCACATAACTACTACAAGAACGATGATATTCCATTGATAAAGAAATAAGTCTTACAAAGAGAGTAAAAGGATACAAGGGAATATACCCCAAACTCTCCAAGGGACTTGGGAGCCAAAAGGGCAGCCCAACTACTCAGCCTAGGCCTAACTAGAGAGCCCCTAGCTCTGGATGTGTGGAGGAGGGAATGAGCCTCTTGTGTTGTGTGTCTTCCAAGGGGAGGGGGTACCCCTTTATTTATAGCCCTCAAAGGCGGTGGAATTGAGGCGGTTCCGTAGGTCGGTGGCATTGATTGCAGGTGGAACCGACCTCCTGAAGTCGGTTGCAAACCGCCTTAGAAAGATGGACCCAGGGGGGCCACCTGGAAGGTCGGCCGACCTAGGGTTTGGGGTCGGCCGACCTGGCCCTGGCCCCCCCTGGGCTGGGCTTTGGCAGGTTGGCTCCCCTCGGCCTTTTAGCCTCTTTTCCAGGTGCGTGGCCTCAGTTGATATTCTGGGTGGTTCTGGGCCTTTAATCCTTGAATTATATTCCCGCGGCGAGCGTCGTTTGATGGACGTGTTGGAATCGTCGCCTTGGGCCTTGTTTACACCTGGAAATCCCTGTTTTCCACCTGCACATCCAAATCTAGAGGTACACGTGGAAATAGGTTATTTGATAACAAAATGCAAGTAACAAGTGTTAGTTCTTCCTTATTTATAGAGCTAATTGACGGTCAAAACTGGGTCTAAGGACCGTCAACAGTAATTTCAAGGTCTTGAGAACGAACGTGGAGGCTCTTTTTCTTGGTCAATTATATATATAATAGATTACCATATTATATTTAGTTTTTGTTTTGCAAAGCACACCATATTATTTACACAAATCACTTGTTACTTATTTTGCTTTGAAAAATCACTTGTCACCGTGCCTACACGTTTTTAGTTGGTTTCAACATTTTAACTGATTTGTGCTTAATTCATTCAATTTGCATTGAAAAGGCTCGACTGCCTGGTGGTACATGAACCCTTTTTTTTTGCATGGGTTACATGAGTCTTTATTGAAGCA
Source organism: Eragrostis nindensis (assembly GCA_012490785.1). NCBI lineage: Eukaryota > Viridiplantae > Streptophyta > Magnoliopsida > Poales > Poaceae > Eragrostis > Eragrostis nindensis. Next base: position 511,154 of record JAAXCT010000368.1, read on the forward strand.
GATCATAATTATCCAACGAAAGAGTATTGTACTGGATTGATTTTGAGAGCTCACGGTAGTACAATGCCATTATGACATCATCATTCACTTTTATTGCTGTTATAGCATCCATTTTTTTATTTTTGCATAAGAATTTCACAAGAAATCATGTAGGCTGACTATTCTTGTGCTTACTTTTTTTCTTTTTAAACGTAATTCCTACACAATTCTATTATGTCGACATGTTTTGGGTTGTTGGACTGAGTTAGGTGGAGTTTTCTGGTGCTAGTGGGTCAACATCTTGATGGTAGGACATAAAACTGTATGAAGCTAGTTTAAAGCACAGTACAATCGAATTTTTCTATATCTCACGTAAGCAACAGTTGACTGAATTATTTAGTGAAAGCAGTCAATTTTCATGTTTATTCACAAAACAAGGGCTACGACAGTTTCTGATTAGTCCAAAAATTTGAATGGAAAAATAGCTGATTACTAATTTCGTGCATCAACATTAATTTTCATCGTATGTCATGGTGTTTGAAGTATTTTGTGACAACTTAATTGTGAGACATGTCAGGAACATATATAAATATGTTTTTGTATTCTAGTGAGACATGTATACAATAGATAGATTGGCAGAGAAGAGAAATTGACAAGAAAAGTTACAACCAAATTTAAGCGAATCAAAGAGAATGGATGCGGAACGTGAAACAAATAAAAACAAGAGAGTTAAGCTTCTGGCTCAACTTGGTACGTCGTCTTTCCATCATTTATTGGTATTGCACACATATATATACGCCAGCTGCATGCATTAATAACTTGTATGTAGGCTGTAGTTGATGCTGTTGCACTTCTTCCTGATCTCACCCTTGCTGCCGGCCGGCAAGGGCAGCTTGCTGAGCTTGACCAGCGCGTCGGAGAAGTCCTCGTCCCAGAGCGTGCCGTTGTCGGCGTACTCATGGACGTGGAAGAGCGTCTCATTTTGGTTGAGCAGCTCCGCGTCGGAGTGGAAGTTGACGATGTTGTCGAGGGTATTGTTGTAGAAGGTGTGGTCAAGGAAGTCATGGGTCCTGCGCAGCTGGCCGACGAAACCCGGCAAGAACTTGGCAACGACGCCGCGGTCCTGGTCACGGACGTTGTTGTCGACGGTCGGGTTGCCGCCCTGGGCGCACTTGAAGTTGAGCAGGTCGCGGTACTTGGGGTCGATCTGGGTCGCTGGACCGGTGAGGCGGCCGGTGAACGAAGAGCAGTGGCCCTGGCCGATGGAGTGCGCGCCGGTCAGGATCACGAGCTCTTCATTGGTGAAGTTCTTCTTGGCGAAGCGATCGAGGCGGCCCGCGACGACGTCGAAGTGGACGTTGCCGTTGCTGAGGAAGCTGGCCGCGTCGCGGGCGGCGTAGATGAGGATGTCGGCGCAGGAGACGACGCCGGGGCACCTGGACTCGACGGCCGCCTTGATCTCCTCGAGGAGGTCGAAGGCGGCGAGGCCGATGTTCACCGGTGCCTCCTTCTCCGGGTGAGGGTTCTCGTAGGACTTGTCCAGGAGGACAGAACCGTCACAACCCTGCAAATTATAGTCGTCCGTCATTGGAACATGTACAAAACAATTTGTTTATCAACTTTATTTATTTCGGAGGATGACCCGTATATTGTTACCACCTATATAGACACGGTCTGTGCATGCACTCACCCTGACGAAGCAGTCGTGGAAGAGGAGGCGGACGAGCGCGGCGCCGGTGCGGCGGTGGGCCTTGAGCGCCTTGACGACGTGCCACTTGACAATGTTCTCGACGCCCTTGCACGTCTTGGCATAGTACCCGACCTCGAGCTCGCCGGCCTCAACCGATGACACGGCGGCGAGGAGCACCGCCGCCTGGACCGCCACCAGGGCGCAGAGGAATACCGCCGAGAGCTTCATGTCTCCGCAAGCGCCGGGTTCCCCTCTATCTGTGGGCTCTCTGCAGCTTCGATGTGATGGCTTGTGAGGTGATGCCTCCAGGGTATATATTGCCCGATTTAGCCAGTATTTTAATTAACGGATTGATGACTGCCCTCCTCGCAGTCGCAGCGATAATGCGAGGAAACGCGTGCTCGCCTTGCGACTTTGCCAAATATAACGAGTAGACTAGTATGTTACGTCCTCCAAGAGCTTTCCCAAAAAAAATACCTATAAAAATCTTGTTTTTGGGAGCAACCCAAAAACTGTTAGGACCAAATTTTTTTCCCTTCTCCAACGATACTCCTAAAAGTCTCCCCTGTTTCTAGCTAGAAATGAGGTGAGTTCAGAGGAGGTACAAACTTGAGGAGGTTTTAGCGTAATTGTTTAATTAAAGAACAATTTTTAGGGAGCTCTTGATATGCTCTGATATACTATAGTAGTTTATAGTTAATGGAAAGGTCAGCGGAGGCGGTGAAGTACCCACCGCCCTGGGTTGAGCGCTGCATCGGCTTAATACGTATCCAGAGACTAGATTGATCAGGGATGATCTGTCCCCTTGCTCTAGTTTTTTTATATACTAGTAATGTTTGTATCTAAAAGGCATTGCAGTCCACCTGGTGCAAAAGGCTGATACAGTACAGCCTCATAGGGCTGTTCAAAAGTTCGAAGAACATTTCCACTCGGGCCATAACCATTTCTAAGCCCTATTTTGATCCACCTTCTAAACTTTTAGCTGACTAATTTTAGTCAATTTGGATCCAAACATGATCTCCTAAAAGTGAATAATTTTTTGGCCAGCCCACCTCCGAAACTCTTAGCCTCTAGTCACCTCATCCCTCCTAAAAGTGACTAACCATTTATAATTAGTGTAATTTGTTTCATTAGCCAGGAAGGATTAGCCTGGATCCAAACAAATACCTCTTAAAATTAGTTAGCTAAAAAATTAGCTGGCTAATGTTTTTGTTGGCTACCGTTCAAAAAAAAAAAAAAAGTTGGCTAAAATTAGCCGGCTCGAGGATCCAAACAGGGCCTAAGGCTGTGGCGTCTTATATGTACTGTGACATAAGTACATCAATGATCTAGACAGTGGAGATTTCGCTATGATGTGCGTAAGATTATACTGTCCTATCCATATTTTGATACTTAGATTTGATGTTGTAGTAATGTCTGTTGTGTCGTATCTAGGAGCACGACGCCGAGGCAGTACACGTCGGATGGCGGCGACACGACGCCGCGGGCGGCACCCTCCGGCAACCGGAACGCAAACATGGCTTGTTGCTTGATCGATCATGTGTTGGTTAATTAATCAATTACCATGGGGGACGTAGATAGAGGAGGCTGCCGCGGGCATGTACTCGAGACAATGAGCTTCTCCTGCTTGCGATAATTATCCGATGGGCGGGAGCACGTTGGCGTGGCGGGGCATGTACTAAGGAACCGCGCGAACCAGTCCCAATTAATTAGTCAGCGCCCCGCGCGGATCCGGAGGAGAGCACCTCGTTCTACCAAGCAACCCACCAAAGCCATCTGAGTTTGCAAGCTAGCTAGTACTATGTTAAAAGTCCATGTACAGCTAATTAATTACCATCTTCAATACTGCAACGTGGAAATGGACAGAGTTTGGATCTAGGAAAAATACGACGAGATGACCGACTGTCTTGCGAGTCGGCACCGCACCTAATCAGCTTGTTTCTATTCGACGGATCGATATCCCCACTCGGTATGGTATCCCGCTACTATATGCGTGGCCACAAATCCCTCCTCAGGCGCGCCGGCGTCACTCTTATCCAACCAAATATAATTCGTAGACTAGTATGTTACGTCCTCTAAGAGCTTTCCAGAAAAATAGCCTTAAAAATCTTATTTTGGGAGCAACCCAAAAACTGTTAGGACCAAATTTTCTTCCCTTCTCCAACAGTACCCGTAAAAGTCTCCCCTGTTTCTAGCTAGAATTGAGGTGAGTTTAGAGGAGGTACAAACTTGAGGAGGTTTTAGCGTAGTTGTTTAATTAAGGGACATTTTTTAGGCAGCTCTTGGATATGCTCTAATATGCTATAGTAGTTTATAGTTAATGGAACGGTGGGTGAAGTACCCACCGCCCTGGATTCGAGCGCTGCATCGGCTTAATACATATCCAGGGACTAGATTGACTAGGGACGGTCTCTCCCCTTGCTCTAGTCTTTTTTATATACTAGTAGTGTTTATACTCCCTCAGTCCCTAAATATAAGGCTTTGTTGATTTTCAGATATCACTTTTAACCATTCGTCTTATTTAAAATATTTATGAAAATAGTAATTATTTTGTTATGATTTGTTTCATCAGTAGATATACTTTAAATATTACATAATTATTTTTATATTTTTAAAAATATTTTGAATAAGACGAATGGTCAAACGTGATGTCTGAAAGTTAACAAAGTTGTGCAACATGGTATTATTAAAGGCTGATACAGTACAGCCTCATAGGGCTGTTCAAAAGTCGGAAGAACATTTCCTCTCAGACCATAACCATTTCTAAGTCTGTTGAGTATTATTAAAGGCTGATACAGTACAACAATGATCTAGACAGTGGAGATTTCGCTATGAGGTGCGTAAGCTTATACTGTGTCCTATCCATACTTTGATACTTAGATTTTTATGTTGTAGTAATGTCTGTTGTGTCATAGCACTATATATTTTGGATTTTCCTCTGTTTAGTGGCACAATGAATCTGCCCTCAACGTACATGGCAAGAACCCGGTGTTGCCCAGACTCAAGCTATGAGGACGAGAAAAGGGAACCATCCATGAAGAAAGAGAGAATTGTGTGGTGTTCAAAGAATGTGGCCCTTGCCGAGAAAGGTTCAGGCGTTACAAGCCATTTAGGTGTTACCGTGTTACCGTTTTAAGTTTACTACATTGTTCATTGTATGAGGTCTTGGTCGTAACTAACAGATCCGACAGGTGGCCATTAGCCGAAAGGAGTTGGTGCAAATCGTTGTACAGATATATATTATTTCCTGCGTGGATACAGTGGATAACTAGAGCACTTGGCCTTTTGTGAGGGCCGAGTTAGCAGTTGGTCGTCGTTCCATGGATAACGGATATGGACCAACCTAACCAACAGGGATGTGACCAATGCAAGTGCTAACAGCCTGAAGCAGTTCAGTGTAACAAGCAACACAACGTGTCCTTATTTTCTTCTTCCAGAACATTAAATTTGAGATTGCTGTCACAATTATGCGTTATTCAATGTAATTATCTTTGGCAGAATAGTAAACACAAGTCACACTTAATTTATGTAAACTTCTTTTACTATTCAAGTTCAAAATCAACTTTGGCCAGAATTTGAACAAGAATAATAAAATAGCTGCGGTCCAATATCTGTCAATCAGGTTTGGCCAGGATGACATGTGCCATACCTAATTCAGATACCAACGTGGGAACGTGGGAAGGTGTGGAAAGTCCGCCACACCACCTCATGTTATCAGAACTAAGAAAGTTTGGCAAGTGAAGGTACCAACGTGGCCTCGACATCAAACTAAACAACGACGGAGAAGAATCTTGCTTGTCCGACTTCAAAATGGCAATGCCCTTGCCGCAAGGTTAAACGACACTTATCTGCATATTTGATTTTTCTTGATTTGGTTTTCTTACATTTGCATGTTTGATTTTTTTCACCCTCCGCTGCAATTTTTTACCTTTTTTCTTTATTTGACTCCACCACCTGCATCCTCGCCTCCCGCGTGGAGGAGCGCCGCTCGATCGAGGACACGCGCGGCCGATCGATCGCGAAGCATGTGTGGGTTGGGTGCCCAGCAGAGGAAGCGACAAACGGGAAGCCATCCCTTTCACAGGCTCACAGCTAGCAGTCCTCTGTACGTGCTGCGCACACACAAAGTCAGGTGAGGTGCACTAGATCGACCAAGGAACCTCGCGCGAACCAGTCGCAATTGATTAGTCAACGCCACGTGCGGATCCGGAGGAGAGCACCTGGATCGTTCTACCAAGCAACCCGCCACCAAAGCCATCCGAGTTTGCAAGCAAGTACAATCTTAAAAGTCCACAGCTACTTACTCCCTTCATTCTTTTTTATTTTGTCGTTTCAGACAACCAAAATGAACTAAAAACAAAATACAAACCTTGTCTGAAACGTCATCAAAAGAAGAATGGAAAGAGTACCATCTTCAATACCGCAACGTGGAAATGGATAGGTTTTGGATCGAGGAAAAATAACGACGAGACGACCGACTGTCTTGCGAGTCCACACCACACCTAATCAGGTTAATTGTATCTATTCGACGGATCCATATCCCCACTCGGTGTGGTATATTTTATGGACAATGGTGCTGATGTGTGCTATACCGTGTGTCGACAAGTCAAACTAATGTAGCAGCCGGAGACTTGCTGACACTTTGCCCGTCACCACGTACCACCAGCGACCAAGATCGGAGACATGGCAGCCGGCCGCCTCTTTATTTTACAGTTTCCAATCGATTCACCAATTAATTCAGGTCCAGATTTACTCTTTTTATGTATCCCTCGATGCATACACATCAACCAACCCGTCTAGCTAGGCAGCCATGTGGCCGGTTCTTCACTCATGCCGGCCATCTAACTCAACCTTCATATATTTAGGCCGGCCGGGAGCTTTGTTTGTAGGACAAATTTTCATATATCCCTCGATGCATACGCATCAACCAACCCGTCTAGCGCTTCATCATTTGTGCTAATTAATTCCCGACAGGGTGAGGCAAAGTGGCCGACAGTTCATGTCGTGCGTCGACGTCATCAGTTTTTTTTTCCCACCCTTGAAAGTTGAAACTAATAAGCTCGTTGGCCCAGTTTGTTAGAGAACACGTACCAGCTCCTTCTCGTCTTTGCCGTTGGTGTCGCATCGTTCAAAAGGGCCACGTACGCGCCGCCGAGGTGATCGTAAAGCAGGCCAGCTGCCCGTGACGAGCTCTAGGAGCACGACGCCGAGGCAGTACACGTATATTGGACAAGGGCGACACGACGCCTCGCGTGGGGCCCTCCGGCGACCGAAACGCGAACTGGGGTTCACCAGGGGAAGAAGCCGTAGTCCGCCAGATCAGCGTTGAGCAGGCGGCGGGGGCGCGTCCGAAGTTAGCGCCGTCCACGCTCACGAACCACCCTGCCGGGATGCCGAGCTTCTCGTGAAGAAACGCCAAGGCGACGGCAACCCGCCCGCAGCCGAGCTGGGCAGTCCACGACCAACCTGTGTCGGACTCTGATCCCCTGCTCATGCATAATGTCGCGCACGCATGCATGCATGCGCTTCACGGCGACGGTGACGCCGCTGCGCATGCATGGCGGCTCTTTGCGCTGACCCCACTGTGCCGTTACGGTGGCGATGCCGTCGCGCATGATAACAAACTCGCCGATTCGCCGGCCGCCGTGCCTGGGAAAACCCGCCGGCCGCGTCTACAGCCACCGTCTCGGCGGCGCGTGGCCCCGTCGGAGACATAATCAGCTTGGCGGGGCCGGCACTGGCGCCAGGGTAGTCCCGCGCCGCCAGCATGGAGGCATGACCGCCGCGCACGCGCCGCAAAGGCCGAGGTTCCCGGCGGACGCAGACTGCGCACGGTCAAGGAGTTAGTTGTACGAAAGGTACAGAGCGCGGTGACTGCGCACCTCGGCTAGGCTCGCCGGCAGCGTGCCGGAGAATGCGTTCTTCTACTTCCACGGCACTCGCCGGCAACATCCGTACGTTGACGGCCAGTAAAGAAATATTCATTCGCCTCCTCTCTCCAGTCTCTCCACCGCCCGGCGTTACTGCTCTCGCATCGCATGGAACGCCGCACGTGGAGCCGAGGACGCGCGCGCCGGATCGCGAAGCCGTGTGGCGCTGTCGCAAGTCCGTCGGTTCGCTCGCCAAAAAAAAAAAAAAAAACAAAGAGTAAGCGACAGCGGGAGGAGATCCGTAGCAGAGCAGGGCAGAACAGAGCAGTCATCTGCGAAAGAGAGCAAAAGCGATCGTAAAGCAGAGGGCAGCGGAGGTGCAAGGATGGCGCGCCGGCCGATCGCGTGGGTCGGGTCGTTCAAATGAGGGGCACGCTGTTCCTGCTTGTGGGTCTGTGGCGGCAGGCAGTGGTGGTTGCACAACTGCTGCTCCGTCGCGCGCTTCGCCCTGAGCCATTCTCGTAGCAGGGTGCTCTGACTGCTCACGGCGTGCGGTTCGCCGCCGCGCATGGCATGTGGCTGGGTTCACCGCTGCAGCAGAGGAAGCGACAAAAGGGAGGGAGGGGGCAGAGCATGGCTAAGCTACATCCTGTCCTCAAACACAGAGTGCCGCAACCACGCAGCTGGCGAATTCCCAGCTCTTCGGCTTCCTGTTCCTGGCGTTTGTCGAGTACGCCCGTTGCCACGGAGAGGCACGGGCATCCTCGTAGCGCGAGGCGAGGTACCTAGAGCTTCTTGAGCCACCGCATGTCGGCGAACGCGTCGCAAGGGAATGAGTTGTGCTGGAGGCCCGGGAGCTTGGCGAAGTCGAACGTGCCGGAGAGGTTCGTGCGGCCGGCGAGCGCGCCCTTGTAGCACTGAACGGATCGACACTCCATCTCGGCGCTCGCGCACTGCACGCCGACCCGTACGGCAGCATCGCCCCCACCCGCGGCTATGACTGGACCCCCACAAGGTCCCGCTCGCGCGCCGCCCTCTGCCACGGCGGCCGCGCGCGGTGGTGAGGTACTGTGCGCATCTCTCTACGCTCCCTTTTTCCTCCCCATGACAAGAAGGCAATGGTCAGGTCAGACTTCAGAGGCAACCGAGGAGAGACAAGTTGCCGGCGGCGGCGAGTGGCGATCGGTTGATCCTCGATTGGCCAGACCACCTTCACGGTACGTGTACGGGGCGCAGGTACGGAACTCCGTCACGCTACCAGCGAGAACATCTGCTCATAGCCATGGCCGTAGCGAGGCGCATGGCGCCCTGCTCCTGCTCCTTCGTGTACTGCAACGTCGACACGTCGGCAGAGGCCAGAGCCCCCAGAAGCGCCCGCCCACTCACCTGCCATTCACCGCTTTGCTGGCCCATCCCATCCCACCGCGCAAAAAGGGGAGCCGAGGACACAGGACAATCCAGGAAGTTGAGGTTGATGGATTAGGAGCAGCTGAGTGTCCTGACACCACCATGGATGTCGAAGGTGATGATTTTTATGTCGAGGAATTGTCGTGCCTTGTTGAGCCACAAGTGTTCATAAGTGTTTGTCAACATTGATACAGTAGAGAAGGCATCAAAGGACATGTTGTACGAGGAATCTAAGGGCTGTGATAAAGAGTTTATTGTGTTGCGCATGGTTCTTGAGCTGATGAAACTGAAGGCCATTCATGGGTGGTCAGATGCTAGTTTCACAGATTTGTTGAAACTACTTTTGGATTCGCTGCTGAAGAATAACTTGTTGCCCAAGTTAGCCTACCTTGCGAAGAAGCTATTATCCCCACTTTCGTTGGGCGTGGAAAAATTCCGTACATGTCCAAACCATTGCATCTTGTATCGGAAAGAGCACAGACACTCTGTGAGATGCTCAAGGTGCAAACTCAGTCGTTACAAGATGAACGATGATGCCAATAGCGCTGATATTGGTGGCAAGAAATAACAAGAAAGGTAGAAAGAGGAAGAAGAGTAGCGTTGTCGCCGATGACAACTATGATACAAAGAAAGATTCATGCCCTTGTCATGTGGTACCTGTGAAAGCCCGGCCCAAATAGATTCGGCCCAAAATGCAACTAGGCATGTAGTGCTAGTGTGCATGGTTTAGTCCCACATTGAAAATTGAGAGGGAGCATGACCAACTTAAATACCCAGTCCAGGGTGCAGTAGTAACCGGGTTAACCTTTTTACGCGAAGCAAGGACGAAAGCATAAGTGTTGCTACTGTAATCGAGGTGGGGCCCGCACTGTAGCCGTACGGGTTAGTTGAGAAGGGTACGGTTGTCGTACAGGTGCAGGGACACAGGTGCGTACGCATGGCGCGTGTGCCCGACATGACTGGGACACGGCATGGTACGCTGCTCATTGGATGTACGGGACGTACGGACGTGGCCAAGAGAGGTGATCCTGTATATCTGTCCCCTCGAGGTAAATTGTTCCGTTGCTCAACGGGGACGTCGAGTTCTAAGGGGGTAGGCTGTGAAAGCCCGAACCAAATAGATTCGGCCCAAATGCAACTAGGCATGTAGTGCTAGTGAGCATGGTTTAGTCCCACATTAAAAATTGAGAGGGGGCATGACCAACTTAAATAGACAGTCGAAGGTGCAGTAGTAACCGGGTTAACCCTTTTACGCGAAGCGAGGAAGAAAGCGTAAGAGTTGCTACTGTGAGATGGGGTCCATACTATAGGCGTACGGGCCTGGAGCCGTACTTTGGGCTGGGGTGTTATAGTACCTACCTGTGGCTGATCTCCTGAGGCGCTTGTTCACGAACCCTAGAGATGCTACACTGATGACATGGCATACACGAAAGGGGGACAATAAGCTTCGACATCCCGCTGATGCAACCTAGTGGAAAAAGTTCGATGAGGGCCATAGAACGTTCTCTGAAGAGGCAAGAAATATATGATTCGTATTGAGTACAGACATGATGAATTCATTCGGTGAAATAAGGAAGCCACACAACACTTAGCCAGTGATCCTTTCAATATACAACATTCAATCATGGTTGTGCCACAAACATAAGTACCTATTGTTGACCATCCTTATATCTGAGCCTAAGGAACCTGATAATGATATAGATGTGTTCTTGGAACCGTTGATGAAAGACATGTAGAAACTATGGTTAGAGGGGGGTCTGTATGTGGGATGAGTTCCAAAGAGAGTGCTTCACGATGCATGCCATCATTTTTGTGACCATTAGTGATTCCCCTGCATTAAGGACGCCATCGGGATAGGTCAAAGGGAAGGTAGCATGCGTATTATGCATTGATGATACATCCCATGTGTACCTTTCTTCGTCTCAGAAGCTAGTGCACATGCGACATCGTCGATTCTTACCAAGAAAGCACAAGTATCTCACGGAATGGCTAGACACTTTGATGGCACCATTGAAAATGGCTTAGCTCCCTAATGCTGGACTGGCAGGGTTGTGTTTGACATGGTCAAGAACATCCAAGTTGTTTTCGGAAAACCTGTGAAGGGAGTTACGAAGTCAAAATCCTCGACGTCATTTGAAAAGCAGTCCATTTTCTATAGATACCAGGATCACTGGAAAGAATTGAAAATGCCACATGCACTTGACTGGATGCATATTGGAAAAGGTGTCTTTGATACCACTAGCGGACTTCTCCTGGACCTACCTAGAGAGACGAAGGATGGACTCAACGCACGTAGAAATCTTGAAAAGCTGGGAATAAGGCAAGAGCTTCATCCACAAGAAAGACCAAACGAAAAGTATATCCCCCCGGCAGGCTACACCCTTGCACGCAAGGAGAAAACGTCATTTTGCAAGTGCCTACACGGGATTAAAGTACCGACCGGATTCTCATCGAATGTTAGGAATCTCGTGAACATGGAAGAGTTGAAGATAAGTGGCTACAACACTCACGACTGCCACACAATACTTTCGGTTTTTCTCGCTATCGCCATGAGAGGTATCAAATCAGAGTGGGTAAATTTGAGCGTAACTCGCTTGTACTAATGACATTTGGATGCGCAACATCAGTTCGTGGATTAAAAGCATGTTTGCTGTTTGGACGGAGATAATTTTGAAGCCTATCCTTGGGCCGTTGAATCCTTTTGTTGCGTGCTACGATAATCCTGGTTTGTCGTTGGATAATTTGGACGCAGCATTTTGTGTTGTGTGTTGTGTTGAGAGGAAACGAGATGGGAAAGGGATCGCGGGATCACCTTTGTCTAGATGCGTTCAAGGGATCGCGGGATCACCTTTGTCTAGATGCGTTCATGCAAAATCACGTCTTCGGCGCTCGTTCCAAGATGAGCGGTGAGGATCAGGTAAGGCAAAGTTTTTCATACATGAGGAAAGGTAGAGGATACCGGGTACACCGGAGTGAGCCGCTATTTGTATGTTCCATTCCAAGACAGATACCGGATTGAAATTGATAACTATCCATCGATAGCGTTGATAGGCTCGATGTCGATGAGGAGGCCCTGGGACGGGTACGGCATCGGGAACCTGGAGAAGCTGCCATCGCAGCCAGCGGCGAGCTTCCACCTAAATTGCGTGACGATGTGGTGCACGGCCACGAGAGTCTCCACCCTGGCGAACTCGTTCCCGGGGCAGACGCGCGTGCCGCCGCCTAACGGCACGAAGCTGAAGGGCGGTATCGCCGCCTCGAACCGCGCCGGGTCGAACCGGCTGGGGTCCGGGAAGACGGCCGGGTCCCAGTGCGTCATGGTTATCACGTTCATGACGCTCCACCCCTTGGGGATGAGGTAGCCGCCGTGCTCCACGTCGTGCACCGCCTTCCTCAGGACGCTGAACGCCGACGGCACCAGCCGCAGCGTCTCCATCGCCGCCGCCCACGTGTACCGCATCCTGTTCAGGTCCTCCCACGTTAAGGCATCCCCCGGCGCCTTGCCCCTCGCGATCTCCGCTTGCTCTGCTCCATGGTTGAATGAGAATTCTCAAGCGAAGAAAGTTAATACGGGGTGAGCTGTGCGTTGTTACCTTGTACAACTTTGGCGTAGGCGTCCCTGTTGGCGTCGAGGTGCCGGAGGAGGAAGGTGATGAGGGCGGCGGTGGTGTCGTGGGCGGCGACCATGAGGAACATGACATTATCCGTGATCTCCTCGTCGGGGAGGCCGCCGGCGAGCATGTGGGTGATCACGTCGTCCGCCGGCGAGCTCTCCCCGCGCTCCAGCTTGGCCCTCCTCTCCTCGATGACTGCCGCGACGGCGCGCCGCCCGCGCCGGCTCGCGGCCAGGCACCGGCGGAAGTTGCTGAAGGGGAGGTCGAGCGGGACCGCCCAGATGCCACTCGCGAGCTGCTGGAAATCCGCCGACAGCTCCCGGCGGGCGGCGCCGCCCAGCCCGAACAGGACGGTGCTCATGACGTCGAAGGTGAGAGCCTTCATCGACGGCATCACGGCCACGGAGGCGCGGCCGCGCCACTGCGCGTCGAGGTGGCGCCGGACCTCGGCGTCTATGGCGCCGACGTGCCGCTTGACGGCGTCGAGCCTTAGGAACTGCACCATCATGGCACGGACCCGGGCGTGGTCCTCGCCAGCGACGTCGCGGACCGTCCGCCAGCCGACCATGCGGCTGAAGGCCTCGCTGTTGGCGGCCGTCAGGGCGGCGCTGGTGAAGAGGAACTTGTTGCCGGCAGGGCCGACGAGGAACGCCGTCGGGCGGCGGAACAAGGACAGCCGCGACACCGGGCCGTACGCCGCCGCGCGCCGGCGGAGCCAGTCCTCGGCGGTGTTGGCGCGGAGGGCGCGCAGGAGGCTGAGCGTCTGCCCGACCACGGGGAGGCCGAAGCTGCCGGGAGCAGTGGCGAGTCTAAGGGGTGGGCCGGGTGGGCCGCGGCCCACCCCCAGATTCAGCTCAGCCTCCATTTCTAGCACTGTAGCATCGTGAACAGTAGAATTTTTCTTTTTTTCCTATTTTCCGGCCCACCCCCATCAGCCCAGCTAGCTTCCGGTCCACCCCCAGTTTTGGGCCTGGACTCGCCACTGCCGGGAGGGAGGGGCTTGCTTGTGGGCTTGTCGCCGGCGCCGGAGAAGAGGAGGCGGGTACAGCACTGGGATCGAAGCGACGAACGCGGCGAGGATGGCTAGTGCAGCTGCCATCATCGTCGTAGTCGAATTAGCATCCATTGCTTTGTGCCTCTGCTTTCAACTGGGTGCTTTAGAGCAAACTGCTCAACTCGTCAAGAAATTAAGCCATCCCAATATATTCTTACTTTTCCTTTCATGCGTGCAGAACCACCAAGGAGCAGGAGCCAAACGAGCACAAAAAGGAAATACACATCGTTCTCGGGGAATCTTTCCCTCGCTCTCTCCTCCCCGTCAGCTCAGCTGCTGGGATGACGAGGCCGGCGATTTGGCTCTTATTATACCTGCTCTCACCATCCATCCGCTGATTGATAATTGCAGTTTTTGACCTCGACTAAGTTTAGAGACTTAATATACAAATTAATAACTTTCTTTTAGCTAGGTGACACCTCGAGAAAGACTAAGGACTTTAATTTATTTTATGATACAATCAGATGGTGGAGGGGCAGGGAATCATTAGGAAGGGATGCCATTGGAGTATCGTCATGTTTTACTTTGTACATATTTTATTGGTGGTGGTTTCATCTCACTGGTGGCATGATGTCTAAACAAAAAGTATAGTCTGATAATTCTCACCAAATATAGCATGAAAATGTCAAAAAAAATACTAAATGTATACCGATCCAAAACTAAAATCCATCTTACAACAAATCCGTATACAAAATCCTAATGTGAGCTTCGGACATGGACACAACAGTGACAAATGGTCTTGGATCCCCTGTAATTTCAACAAGTATGGCTGTTAATTCCTTCCTCCAAACAACAGGGACAAATGGTCTTCTTGTATTTCCCTTTCTTTTTCTACTTTCCATTCTCCTTTCCCTGTCTTTATCCTTCTTTACAAGTTGATGACATTCAGCGCCGCCAGGATCTGACAGTGGAGCTCCACAGGCATGCGTGTTCACCTGTGCTTGGCATGCCAACCTCTCCAATGCATCGTCGAGTCCTGATTTCAGTGATCACGACGCGCCACCGCCGGCGATCTCCTCAACCATCCATGCTGCCTGCGACATGCTGGGCCTGCACTCCGTCTCGGCGCTGGCGCACTGGACGCCGACCCGGAGCAACCGCACAGCGGCCTCGCCCCCGCTGGCGGCGATGACGGGGTCGACAAGGTCCCGCTCGCCGCCATCCGCCACGCCCGCCACCGGCCAGTGCACGACGTCGGTGCCGCCGCGCGCGGTGGTGAGGTACTGCCCCGTGACGAGCTCCAGGAGCACGACGCCGCCGGTGGAGCCCTCCGGTGACCGGAACGCGAACAAGGCCTGCGGCGCCTTCGCGGGGTTCACCAGCGGGAAGAAGCCGTAGTCCACCAGCCGCGGCTCCAGGTCGCAGTTGAGCAGGCGGCGGCGGCGCGTCGAAGCTGGCGCCGTCCACGTCGATGCGGTTCATGTCGATCGCGCATACGCTTCACGTACGGCGACGGTGACGCCGTCGCGCATGGCGGCCTAGCTGCCCTTGAACTCGCTCACCTGTTGCTGTACGACCTGCCGGCCACCTCGGCGGCTCTGCTGTTCCGCTCGACCGCTGGCGAGCTCAGAGTTGGACGTCTCGGAGGGCAGGAGAGCAGAGAGGGTAGCAGAAGCTCACTGGAGGACCGGATCACGGCGCGTCGAAGCGGGAACGCTGCGGCGCTCTGGCTCTTGTGAAGCAGAGGAGGCCGGGGACGGTTGGTATTCGAAATAGCGTCCGCCCGGTCGTTGTTTCGAACAGCGACCACCCCTTGGTACCTGGGAACCATTAGATTCGGAGGAATAGCCGCACGACTTGGTCATTGCCGAGCTGCTGGGCGGCGGCGGTCTGGTCAGGGGCGTTGGACCTCGACGGCGGTTGGGTTGCGCTGCCTGCTTGTGGACGATGACGCCGGCAGTCTCGCGCTCTTAGTCTGGTAGTGCATCCATGGCCGGCGCTGCGCGTGGTTTGCATCGACCTCCATGCATGACATGGACTCCGCAGCATGAGCTCCCCGTGGCGCCGCGCTGGCCGGGGTTCCCAGCAAACGCGCACCGCGTCACTGCTCCAGGAGTAGGGGTGGATAACGAGCCAGCTCGGCTCATTAAGGCTCAGCTCGTTAAAGCTCGTTCTGATAACGAGCTGGCTCGGCTCGGCTCATTAAGATAACGAGCTAAAATAGGAGCTCGGCTCGGCTCATTTAAAATATCGAGCTAGCTCGTTAGGCTCACGAGCCAAGTATGTTTAAACTTTTATGACAAAAATTTAGGTGATTTTAAGCATTTTTTAAATATTAGCATATGCAAACAACATAAAAATCATAATATAACACAATGTTACAGAAAAAATATCAATCTAAGTCAACAAAAATGAAAAAAAATATGGTAATAAAAAGATGATCCAACATTTAACATGATTTTTATCTACTGAACTTGGTTTATTTTTTGATGACAATTGAGCTTTACTCAACATAAAAACTACCATTTTATTAGAGAACTAAAGCTGATATTTCTATATAATTGAGCCTATCGAGCTAATCGAACTGTTCGCGAGCGGCTCACGAGCTGTCTCGTTAACAAACGAGCTATGATGGAGACTCGGCTTGGTTCATTAAGAAGACCGAGCCGAGCCGAGCCGAGCCGAGCCAAAATTAAAATCGAGCCGAGCTGGCTCGCGAGCCTCGAGCTTTTTTTTTCCAGCCCTTTCCAGGACACACGCGCGCCCGATCGCGAAGCCGTGTGGCGTTGCCCCTGCGCGTGTGGTTCGTAGCAGCAGAGGAAGCGACAAACGGGAGGGGAATGGATCCCTTGCAGAGCAGGGCAGAGCAGAGCAGTCCTCTGCAGACAGAACAGAGCAAAGGCTATCTATCGCGAAGCAGGGCAGCTGAGGTGCAAGGATCCGGAGGATGGCGTGACAACAACCACCAGCTCGTTCAAGGGCCACGTGCTGTCTTGCTCCTAGCTAGTCCTCCGTTCCGTTCATGCTGTACGGGCCCATGCTCCCTGCTCGCTGCGTCCATGACACCGACGGGCCACATCGAGTGCCGCAACGACGCCGTGAAGGAGCGCTCCGAGCAGCTGGCAAATTCCCAGCTCTTCGGATGCTACGACCGTCGCCGCGGCAGAGACACGGGCACCCGGACCTGAAGACGACGCCCTGGAGAGCCGTGGCAACCTGCTTCTCTTCTTGCATTTGTTGTAGGTTCACATGTTCAGAAACGGGTGGGCTGCTCAAAAGTTTCAGAGTTGAGCGTAGCACAACTTTAGGATGTGTCACGATATATAGTACATTGGATAGACACCCAGCGCTAAAATCCACCAGCATGCAAGCGCCTTTCGAGGAAGGCAACGTGCGTGCATAACAATTTGGCATTGGGGAACGAGTCTTTACAATGTTTATGCACGAGGTGCGTGCACGCCTGACAGTGGGAAATGCATCCGAGGTGCACAACGTGCATGGATCAATATTTTTTGTGCCCACCCCAAGAGCCCCACAAGCCCGTGTTTTGCTACTAATAAGCAAAAGCTTCAGCACCACCATTCGACACCAAAGCTCCACTGCTCACCACTCACACACACACCAACCTGCTCCTTGCGCCCAGAGCGAGAGCCATCCATGGAGGTCCTGACGAGGCTGCTCCCAAAGCTTGCTGAGCTGCTCGTCGGCGAGTACAATCTGCAGAAGGAGGTGAAGGGGGGCATCAGGTTCCTTCAAGCTGAGCTCGAGCACATGAAGGCTGCCCTCGAGAAGATCTCGAGCACACCAGCAGACCAGCTTGACAAGCAAGACAAGATCTGGGCCAGGGATGTGAGAGAGCTGTCCTATGATATAGAGGACAAGATCGACACATTCATGGTGCGATGCAAGGGTGGTAAGCCGGGCAAACAGCATGGTTTCAAGAAGGTCATTGATAGGAGCCTAGATCTGTTGATGCAGCCCAAGATCCGCCACAAGATTGCTACTGACATCAGAGACATCAAGAGCCGTGTTGAAGAGGTTGGCAAGCGGCGTGATAGGTACAAGATTGAAAGTGTTCCCGCTAATCCTGTCTCAGCTACTATTGATCCTCGTTTGCTGGGTCAGTACAAGATGGCAACAGAGCTTGTTGGCATTGATGAGGCAAGAGATGAGTTGCTTAGGATTCTGAGCGAAGGGGATAAAGTGTCCATGCAACAGGGAAAGATAATTTCTATTGTTGGATTTGGGGGGTTGGGAAAGACAACCCTTGCCAATGCAGTGTATGAAAAGATTAGTGCACAATTTGAGTGTCGTGCTTTTGTTTCGGTGTCCCAAACTCCAGATATGAAGAAGCTATTAAAGCACATTCTCCCTGATCTTACTGGCAAAAAGATCAACCATGAAACATTGGATGAGGGGCGGCTCATCAATGAGCTCAGGCAATTCCTTCATGAGAAAAGGTATGTAAACGTCGCATGGTAGCCATCAATTAGGTTAGATAATGTTTTACCATTTTAATTTACAACCAAAATTTTGTAAATATTGTTGAACCAGGAATATCAGTAATCACACATTTTTATTTTCTGAAGTGAACTTATATTTTTAAATGGAGAGTATACTGACTTAGTAGGAAAACGAGGTGACACTCCTAGTATACATCATATTATTATTTTTTTTTGCGATAACACAAAGTATACATCATATTAACTAGTTCTTCAATTAGCATACTCCCTACGTCCCTAAATATAATGCATTTTGGGTTTATCTTAAGTCAAACATCTTAAACTTTGACAAACAATATATATAAAAAATCAAATATTTCTAATTTAAAGAATTATATGTTATGGTAGTTGATTTCACAACGAATTAATTGAGTGAAAGTTTAAAACTTTCGAGTGTGGACAAACCTAGAGACACAAAATTTAAATTCTGAAATTTCAGAATTTCCTGTTCTATATATATGCGGATAACTTTGTGACAAATATGAATTGTATCTTCTCTACATGGAGATACTTCATTGTTGTCGACGATATTTTGGACATCCCGGTCTGGGAAACAATTAGATGTGTTTTGCCTCATAATGATACTGGATACCGAATTATCGCAACAACCCGTAATGTCAAAGTCGCTGAACAAGCTGGTGGTGCCTACAACATGAAATCTCTTTCTACTCAAAACTCTAGAATATTGTTGAACAGAAGAGTATATGGTTATAACAATGCAGAAAAAAGTTGAAGCGCCCCGGTTATCCCAGGAGCTAAAACACTTTATTATACCAGTCCCTGGATCAGTCGCTGGTACAAACAAGTCTTACAACAGATGATATTACAAGTCGCGACCTGGCAGGGGTCGATTAAGAAGCAACAAGAACACTAGTAGATAGGCAACAGTAAACACAAAGCTAAACCAGAAGATGACTTTTAGGTCATCAAACGGCATAGCGGAAGCAACTAAGCGGTAGACTAATGCCACAGGCAGCTCGGGTGCGGACGAGACCAAGCTTAATCGTCTTCCTCACCGTCGGCGTCGACGAAGTCTGGATCTTCCTCTGTAATCAGCAAGCAAGAATGAGTACAAAGGTACTCAGCAAGTCGCAACCCTTACCCTATCATCAATGGATAAAGGTATGCATTTGGCAGTAGCAAGGTAAAGGCCAACAGGTTTAACATTGCAATAAAGCAAGTTTTACACATGCAAGGGTTCAGTTTATAAAGCATTTTAGCAAAAGCATCAAATTAAGATATTAAGGGTTGGTCAAGTTTTACGTTGCCAGACACCCCGTCCACGACAACCTTCGGCGGAAGGCCGGACCTATTCTCAAAAACAACTCACGCATCAAGGAGATAAGCATCCAACCCATGCTAGTTCTTGGACCGAACCAAAGCCATGTCCGTGACCGTGGACTCGGCTATTCGAATAGATTTTTAACACTCTGCAGAGATTGTACGTTGTACCCACAATCTGAGTGCATCACAAGCCACTGCGCGGGTGGTGTGAAGACTCACAAAGCCATTACCCATCACAGCATCGTCCCGACTAATCGCCATGGGAGTTATCCAGGGGTCTAGCCTCTGATCTAGGCCTTCGACCGGGTCGCACACGTCTGCATCACGTCCACCTGCTCCATGGGCTCCCATTGCATCTCCAGCCTCCAGGCGATTAACAGACTAGCTGGCGGGATTTAGACTAAGCCGTGCCGCATACACGGTAGTGTGGTCGCACTGAATAAACGGCTAGGTAGGATGTCACAAGCAACTCGGTCCTTATACGAGCCAAGGCAATCATCTCCACATATATGAACCCACCACAGAGGCGGCATTCATCTCCCATATCACTTGTCATAAGCACACCACAGAGGCGACGCTTAATCTTCCATAAATATCATCAGGATCACCTCAGCTCTAACCCAAGTTCATTCATTCATCTTTCTTAAGTTATCACCCAACCTTACTACTACCACACAACACCAATCACGGTTTTCACATTTGCAAAAGCTAAGTATAAGTAGAGCACTTAGTGATACACAGTCCTAAGCATTTCTATAACAAGGAAATCATCCATGCGTAAATAATGTCATACATGGATATCCTAGGTTTAACAGGGAATAATGTAGGACAGGTAATATAAGGCTCAGTGGTCTTGGTCATACTACACAAAGGTTTTGCAATCATCAGGGTAATCATTTCATGCAATAAAACGGCTGCTACGGGTTGTGTTTATAAAACATAGGAGCAGTATGATCAAAGGGAAAACGGATTGTGACTTGCCTTCGTTGACGTCCTCGGGAAGCTCCTGCTCGAAGTCTTCGGCTCCTGGTTCCTGCTCCTCCTCCTCCCCGTACTCGTACTCTCCGTTAGCTAAACGTGCGACCGGCAAACAACAAACAAGCAAACAAACACAAATAAATACAAAAGAAATAGAGGATGAGCTCTATAAAAGATGAAACTGGTAGAAATGGATAGAGCTCGATTTTAGATGAATTTAGGAGGAAGAACGAGGTCAATCGGAGGTCGGGCGATGGAGATATGGATTTTATAGTGGAGGCTGCCAGTTTATTCCGAAAATAATTTCGGAAAGGGAGACTTGTATGTGGCGCTGGGCTGCTGGTGGTGGCTCGGAGTTGAGGGAGAGGAGGCTATTGAGCTGGCTTGGAAGGTAGCTGCGGGCACAGGCGAGCTCTACGGCCACTCAACCGAGGTAGAGCGGCTCTAGAGAGAGGGAACCGACGGGACGACGCTCGATCGGCGACGGAGCAGAGGATGTAGAAGAAAGGGGCTCACCTGCGGCTGGGCTGTGCGGCGCGGTGGCGCAAGGGGTTGCGGGAGAGGCTATTTACAGCCGGAGGACAGCGGGGCATGGCTTCGAGCGGACGTCGCGGCGGCGACCGGGATGCGACAGGCGGCGCTGTGCTCGGGTCTCCGCTGCTGTGCGCGAGCAGTGCGAGGCGTGGGCAGCCGCAAAGCGGGTCGGTGCGTCGCGATGCGGCGCGCGCGGGGCAGAGCGATGGGATGGAGCGAGCAGAGGAGCAGCGAGGCATAGTGAGAGATGCTGGAGTGGAGTGGCGTGTGGTGTGGGCAAGGCGTTGGTGTGTGGTTTTGGAGTGATGGGACGCGAGCTTGCATGCAAGTTGGCCACTAGCTTGGATGCACATGCATGGTGTAGCTGAAGTGACCACTCCGCACAGAGGAGTGAAGAGTAGGGGACGGCTCGGTTATGGCATTGACGCGATGGCGCAGTTGACGTGCTGTAGGTGAGGCAGATGACTTGAAGAGGTGGGGCAGTGCGGAGGCAGAGCACGAGCTGAGCTCGGTGATAGTGCTGATGTGACGGCGTAGTTGACGCACTGTGCTCGATGAGACCACAGCGGTAGGGACGGGACGGCGGGCCAAGAGCGTGGCTTGTGAACTTGGGTTGATGGGATGGTCATGCAGGCTTGAATAAAGGCACGGGTAGGCGAGATTAAAGGCGCGGACCGAGGTAGGTAAAGAAAACATGCGTGCTGTGCCAGTGCACGGGGTGGAAGAAAAGACAATGACGAGACGACTCAGGAGTTGGTGTGTGGATTTGGGCTGATGAGACAACGACGAGACGCGACGAGATAACACAAGCATAGTGTATAGTGTCGTCACGTGGTTTGAGATGACGAGACGACTCAAGCATAGTGCATAGTGTTGGCACAAGGTTCAAGACGACGAGACGACTCAAGCATAGTGCATAGTGTTGGCACAAGGTTCAAGACGACGAGACGACTCAAGCATAGTGCATAGTGTCGTCAGGTCATTCGAGATAATTAATGTGACGAGATGACTCGTGCGGGGCCGAGCGATGTGCCAGCTTATGCGACGGAATAAATGACGGTCACTGGGTAGGTGAAGGTAAAAACGCGCTGGACGGCAATTTAACGCGCAAGGATGGAGAAGGGAAAGAAATAGACCAGACCGGAAAATCCAGTTGGTGTGGTCCAGAACAAGAGAGGGATTTTTGAAAAGTTTTGAAAACTTCCGATTTAAGTTTCGATTTTTATTTAAGATTTTTTTAGGGTCGATTTTCAGGGCGTTACAAACCTACCCCCCTTAAAAGGAATCTCGTCCTCGAGATTCAGGCTCATCCTCGAAGAGATGGGGATACTCCTTCCTCAAAGCATCTTCTCTTTCCCATGTAGCTTCTGCTTCTGTGTGCCGACTCCACTGAACACGATACAGACGAACTGTTGATCCTCTGGTCTGACGGGTTGTTACATCCAAAATCTTAATCGGCACTTCCCGATATCGGAGGTCATCTTGCAAGTCCAAGGTTTCTACAGAGACATGCTCTTCAGGGATCCTCAAGCACTTCTTGAGCTGGGACACGTGAAAGACATTGTGCACATCTGCCAACTCTGGTGGTAGCTCAATCCTGTATGCCACTGTACCGATCTTCTTCAGCACTCGGTACGGTCCGATGTAGCGCGGTGCTAACTTGCCACGGACTTGGAAACGACGTGTACCTCTAATTGGGGAAACTTTAAGGTACACATAGTCTCCAACTTGGAAACTTAAATCCCTTCGTCTTTTGTCTGAGTAACTCTTCTGACGAGACTGTGCTTCCTTGAGCTTTTCTCTGATTTCTGCAACTTTTTCTTCTGCCTCTTTAACAATGGAGGGTCCCGTAAGAGAACGCTCTCCAACTTCTGACCACATCAGAGGGGTTCTGCATTTTCTGCCATACAACACTTCAAAAGGTGACATCTTGAGGCTGGCTTGGTAACTGTTGTTGTATGAGAATTCTGCATAAGCTAGACTCTTCTCCCAGTCTTTGCCATAGGTCAGTGCACAGGCTCTCAACATGTCTTCAAGGATTTGATTGATCCTCTCTGTCTGACCATCTGTCTGAGGGTGATAAGCAGTGCTGAAATCTAACTTAGTTCCCAGAGCAGCGTGTAAGCTTTTCCAAAACCTAGAGGTAAATTGGGTACCTCTATCAGAGACAATTCTGCTCGGTACTCCATGTAGCTTCACTATGTTGTCGACGTACAACTGGGCTAACTTGTCTCCTCCATAGTTGGTTCGTACAGGAATAAAGTGAGCGACCTTGGTGAGTCGGTCCACTATTACCCATACAGAGTTATATCCCTTCTTTGTTTTAGGAAAACCAACTATGAAATCCATGCCGACTTCATCCCATTTCCACACAGGGATTGGTAAGGGCTGGAGTAATCCTGCAGGCTTCTGGTGTTCTGCCTTGACTCTCTGACAGACATCACACTCTGCAACAAACTTGGCTATATCTGCCTTCATTCCATTCCACCAGTACTTTTCCTTTAAATCAAGATACATCTTGGTAGATCCTGGGTGGATGGAATATGCTGAGTTGTGGGCTTCATCCATGATTATCTCTCGGAACTTTCCTTCTTGTGGTACACAGATTCTGTCTTTATACCACAGAGTTCCTTTATCATCTACTCTGAAGTTTGGGGCTTTGTTTTCCCCAGTGTGGTTACGGATCTTCATTAACTCTTGATCCTTGAGCTGGGCTTGTCTGATCTGTTCATCCAGTGTTGGTTGCACACTTAGAGTATTCACACAAGCTCGAGGCACTATCTCCAGATTAAGCTTCTTCATCTCGGTCAACAGGTGATCATTGTGGTTCATGAGATAGTTGCAGTAGGCTTTTCTACTTAAGGCATCTGCAACAACATTTGCTTTTCCGGGATGGTAGTGGATTTCCAAATCATAGTCCTTGATTAACTCTAACCATCTTCGTTGCCTCAGATTCAAATCTGGCTGAGTAAAGATGTACTTCAAACTCTTATGATCCACACTTATTTCCAATTAAGTAGTGTCGCCAAATCTTTAGGGCGTGCACTACTGCTGCTAACTCCAGATCATGAGTGGGATAATTCTGCTCATGTGTCTTCAATTGCCTTGATGCATAGGCAACAACTCTACCATCTTGCATTAGGACACATCCCAAGCCTTGTCTTGATGCATCACAGTAGACAACAAAATCTCTGTGAATGTCAGGTAAGACTAACACTGGTGCTGTTGTCAGTCTTCTCTTCAACTCTTGAAAGCTTCTTTCACAAGACTGGGTCCATTCAAACTTCTTGTCTTTCCTGAGAAGTTCTGTCATTGGTCTGGCTATCTTGGAAAATCCTTCAATGAATCGGCGGTAATAACCCGCTAATCCAAGAAAGCTTCTGATCTCTGACACATTTGTCGGCTGAGGCCAATGAGTAACTGCTTCAACTTTCTCAGGGTCTACAGCAACTCCTTCTGCTGTCAGAATGTGGCCAAGGAAGGCAACTTTCTCAAGCCAAAATTCACATTTACTGAACTTGGCATACAACTTGTGGGTTCTGAGCTTTTCCAAAATTACTCTCAGATGTTGCTCGTGCTCTTCGGCACTCTTTGAATAGATCAGT
Source organism: Eragrostis nindensis (assembly GCA_012490785.1). Lineage (NCBI taxonomy): Eukaryota > Viridiplantae > Streptophyta > Magnoliopsida > Poales > Poaceae > Eragrostis > Eragrostis nindensis. The sequence continues at coordinate 535,611 of JAAXCT010000368.1, forward strand.
ATGTCGTCAATGAAGACAACGACAAACTTATCTAATTCCTCCATAAACACCTTGTTCATGAGATTCATGAAGTATGCAGGTGCATTGGTTAGTCCAAAGGACATAACTGTGAACTCATACTGGCCATATCTGGATACAAAGGCTGTCTTTGGGATATCTGCTTCTCTGATCTTCAGCTGATAATACCCGGACCTCAAGTCAATCTTGGAGAAGTACTTAGCACCTTTTAACTGATCAAACAGGTCATCAATCCTGGGCAGAGGATACTTGTTCTTGATGGTTACTTCATTCAAGGATCTGTAGTCTACACACATCCTCATACTTCCATCCTTCTTCTTGACAAAGAGAACTGGTGCTCCCCAAGGGAAGAGCTGGGTCTGATATATCCTTTCTCTTGGAGTTCTCTTAACTGTTCCTTGAGTTCTGCTAACTCTGCGGCTGCCATACGGTATGGTCGCTTGGCTATTGGGGCTGTTCCAGGGATAAGGTCAATGATGAACTCAATATCCCTATCTGGTGGCATTCCAGGTAACTCTTCAGGGAACACATCTGGATACTCATTCACCACTGGTACTTCTTCTACAGTCTTGGTTTCCATTGAAAACACCATAGGGTCAGGTTTACTTCCAAGGGCTTGGCAAACTACTCGGGTTCCTTCATGGTTGGTCACTGTAACTGTTCTATCTGAACATGCTATGACACCATCATGCTTGGTTAACCAATCCATTCCGAGGATTAGATCTATCCCCTTGGATTTTAGTACCACTGGACTAGCTAGGAAGGTTACCCCACTTAGGGTGATTCTTATCCGCGAACAACCCAAGTGACACTTGATGTCAGCTCCGGGTGATCGGGTTATTAAGGGGGTTTTAAGCAGTACTGTAGGTACTTTATGCTTTTCCACAAAACTTGATGATATGAAAGAGTGCGATGCTCCAGAATCAAACAAAACTGTTGCAAGAACTGATTCAACAAGAAACTCACCAAGCACAACTCCGGGTGCGTCCTGGGCTTCCTGAGCATGGATGTGGTTGACGCGGGCACGTCCGAAGGACTGCTGTGTCTTTGCGGGCTGGTTGGAGACTTGGTTGGTTCCACGAGTGGCTCCAGACATCCTTGGTCCATTCACAGTGTTGGACTGAATGGAAACAGCTGGCTTGTTCTTGTGGGGACAGTTGGCAATGAAGTGGCTAAGGTCACCACAGTTGAAGCAAGCCTTGGGTTGGTTGGTCACTTGTCCACGCTGTACTGCTGAGTCTTGGAGTTGTTCTGACTCTTCTGAGGAAAGCTGAGCTGACGAGAGACATTGGATGGAGTCCTGAACTGCATTGGGGCTTGACTCTTCAGACCTTGGAAGTTGGAGTTCCTAGGCCTCTGGAATCTTTCCTGCTGGCGAACTTCATGAACTGCAAACTTGCGCTTCTTCTCCTTGGACATCTCTATCATCCTTTCTTCAGTCAGGATGGTCTGGTTCATTAGGGTGTTGAAGTCAGGATAGATGTGAGGAGTCATCTGGGTTCCTAACTCTCCAGATAAACCTTTCTTGAACTTATTCTGCTTCTTCTTGTCAGTTGAAACTTCCTCAGGAGCATAGCGAGAAAGTTCAATGAACTTGCGGATGTACTGATTAACAGACATGCTTCCATGCTTCAGCCTACGAAACTCATCTGCCTTGAGTTGCATGGTACCTTCTGGAACATGGTAGCGGCGGAATTCTTCCACAAATTCTTCCCAAGTGATGGTTGTGGGATCATCAGTGGCTTCACAGTAGTTCTCCCACCAGGCTAAGGCTGTCCCAGTGAGTTGATGGGATGCGAGGAGAACTCTGTCTCTACCTTCACAGTTGATAGCATCAAGCTTCCTTTGGATGTTCCTTAACCAGTCATCAGCTTCGAGTGGGTCCTCAGATCCTCCAAAGGTCGGTGGCTTAATTCTGACAAACTCAGCCATCTTACTCTGGAAACCATGCACTTGCTGCTGACGGCGTTGGTTGTTGTTGTTATTATTGTTCTGCACAAGTGCTTCCAACAGACGGGTTTGCTGTGCCATAACTTCCGCCAGGGTAGTGAGCGGAGGGTTAGGCAACGGTCCATGGTTGGAGTTCTCAGCTTGAACTTCAGCATCTTGGTTCACTTCTTCTTCCCTACGGTTGTTGCGCTGGCGCCGTTGGCGCTGCTGGATCCTTGCAGAGCGCTTGGGCGGCATCTGTTTTGAGGATAAGGGGGAAAGAGCATAAGATGAGAGAAGAACCTAAGATCTTCTTTATGTTATCATTTAATTCTCTTTGTTATTATATTTTTCTTTTTATAAAAGGGCGCAAGGCACAAAGGCCTTGCTGGCACACACAACAAGCAATTCACACAAACAAGCAGCACTCACAGATTCAAAACAACAAGGGGTACAACACTAGCGAAGAGCTACTCGCGGTTACACTGCGACTACAAGGGGCAAACTAAGACTTCGGGGGTACAGTCTTCCACAGACACCTCCTTGAATTCGGACCGGTAGCTTCATCCCATGATGATTGGATCTTCATCTCGGTAGACACTCATGGGTCCTGGGCATCCATGAGGTTTGAGGCATCTTCCAGGCCTCTAACTGGGGATTCTTCATCCGAAGCAATGGAGATATGATCTTCATTCTCCCTTGGAAAAGGCTGGGTCAGAGGGAGGGGCTCTTCTTCTTCAACTTCTTCTTTACCGTCTGCTGCAGAGGGAGGTGGTGCAGGAAGATCTTCTGCGTACTTCCTCTTGATGTTGCTTCCCGCAGAGCAGATAGGAGTCCCATCCAAAACGGAACGTTCTCCTACTCCGGGGATATGCAGAGTCCTGCAGTGGGCACGCCCAGTGAGATAGGCGGTGCCAACTAGCTTGTTGTAGCGGTCTTCTGCTGCCTTCAAGGCTTCTGCGGCAGTAACAGCACGGCTTTCTGCTTCTGCTTCACGAGCTTTGGCTTCAGCGAGCTGAACACGTAGGGTCCTAACTCGTGTCTCAGCTTCTTCAGCTCGAGTGATGCACCTTCGCAGTCTGGCTGCGGTTCCGTCATACAGCTCATCCAAGGCGAGCAGATAACGGGTCATGGCAACCACTGTGGGGTCTCTTTCAGCCATTCTGAGGCCTTCTATTGTCCTCATCCTTGCAAGCCAAGTGGGGCGGTTTCTTTCCAGGGGAGGGAAAAACCTCATTGGCGAGCGACCGACAGGTCTCTCATACATCTGGCACAAGTACCGAAGGGCCTTGCGTGCCACAGCTTGGTAGGTGTCCGGGAATCGTGACCCAGTGGTAGTCACGTTCCAGGGCTTCATCTCCGGGTGGTCATCACTGGATCCAATGTGAATGGTGACTTCACAGCGCTCAGTGCCAAACTCTTCATATTCTCTTCCGACATACTCGGCAGGCTCCATAATGCCAAGTCTGACCATGGCATCACGTAGCACCTTTGGGAAGCCAGGGGTCTCCAAGCAATAGTCGGTCACCCATCCATCTTCTTCCATCTGTAGAGGAGGATTAAATAAGAGTTTTGCAAAAGAGGGGGAAAGAGCTAAGGAGTTTTCCAAAATAGTTTTTGCAAATAATTTTAGCGTCCAAGCCTAGGGTCACGTCCTACAGCCAAGCACGGCTCTGATACCACCTGAAGCGCCCCGGTTATCCCAGGAGCTAAAACACTTTATTATACCAGTCCCTGGATCAGTCGCTGGTACAAACAAGTCTTACAACAGATGATATTACAAGTCGCGACCTGGCAGGGGTCGATTAAGAAGCAACAAGAACACTAGTAGATAGGCAACAGTAAACACAAAGCTAAACCAGAAGATGACTTCTAGGTCATCAAACGGCATAGCGGAAGCAACTAAGCGGTAGACTAATGCCACAGGCAGCTCGGGTGCGGACGAGACCAAGCTTAATCGTCTTCCTCACCGTCGGCGTCGACGAAGTCTGGATCTTCCTCTGTAATCAGCAAGCAAGAATGAGTACAAAGGTACTCAGCAAGTCGCAACCCTTACCCTATCATCAATGGATAAAGGTATGCATTTGGCAGTAGCAAGGTAAAGGCCAACAGGTTTAACATTGCAATAAAGCAAGTTTTACACATGCAAGGGTTCAGTTTATAAAGCATTTTAGCAAAAGCATCAAATTAAGATATTAAGGGGTTGGTCAAGTTTTACGTTGCCGGACACCCCGTCCACGACAACCTTCGGCGGGAGGCCGGACCTATTCTCAAAAACAACTCACGCATCAAGGAGATAAGCACCCAACCATGCTAGTTCTTGGACCGAACCAAAGCCATGTCCGTGACCGTGGACTCGGCTATTCGAATAGATTTTAACACTCTGCAGAGATTGTACGCTGTACCCACAATCTGAGTGCATCACAAGCCACTGCGCGGGTGGTGTGAAGACTCACAAAGCCATTACCCATCACAGCATCGTCCCGACTAATCGCCATGGGAGTTGTCCAGGGGTCTAGCCTCTGATCTAGGCCTTCGACCGGGTCGCACACGTCTGCATCACGTCCACCTGCTCCATGGGCTCCCATTGCATCTCCAGCCTCCAGGCGATTAACAGACTAGCTGGCGGGATTTAGACTAAGCCGTGCCGCATACACGGTAGTGTGGTCGCACTGAATAAACGGCTAGGTAGGATGTCACAAGCAACTCGGTCCTTATACGAGCTAAGGCAATCATCTCCACATATATGAACCCACCACAGAGGCGGCATTCATCTCCCATATCACTTGTCATAAGCACACCACAGAGGCGACGCTTAATCTTCCATAAATATCATCAGGATCACCTCAGCTCTAACCCAAGTTCATTCATTCATCTTTCTTAAGTTATCACCCAACCTTACTACTACCACACAACACCAATCACGGTTTTCACATTTGCAAAAGCTAAGTATAAGTAGAGCACTTAGTGATACACAGTCCTAAGCATTTCTATAACAAGGAAATCATCCATGCGTAAATAATGTCATACATGGATATCCTAGGTTTAACAGGGAATAATGTAGGACAGGTAATATAAGGCTCAGTGGTCTTGGTCATACTACACAAAGGTTTTGCAATCATCAGGGTAATCATTTCATGCAATAAAACGGCTGCTACGGGTTGTGTTTATAAAACATAGGAGCAGTATGATCAAAGGGAAAACGGATTGTGACTTGCCTTCGTTGACGTCCTCGGGAAGCTCCTGCTCGAAGTCTTCGGCTCCTGGTTCCTGCTCCTCCTCCTCCTCGTACTCGTACTCTCCGTTAGCTAAACGTGCGACCGGCAAACAACAAACAAGCAAACAAACACAAATAAATACAAAAAAAATAGAGGGTGAGCTCTATAAAAGATGAAACTGGTAGAAATGGATAGAGCTCGATTTTAGATGAATTTAGGAGGAAGAATGAGGTCAATCGGAGTTCGGACGATGGAGATATGGATTTTATAGTGGAGGCTGCCAGTTTATTCCGAAAATAATTTCGGAAAGGGAGACTTGTATGTGGCGCTGGGCTGCTGGTGGTGGCTCGGAGTTGAGGGAGAGGAGGCTATTGAGCTGGCTTGGAAGGTAGCTGCGGGCACAGGCGAGCTCTACGGCCACTCAACCGAGGTTAGAGCGGCTCTAGAGAGAGGGAACCGACGGGACGACGCTCGATCGGCGACGGAGCAGAGGATGTAGAAGAAAGGGGCTCACCTGCGGCTGGGCTGTGCGGCGCGGTGGCGCAAGGGGTTGCGGGGAGAGGCTATTTACAGCCGGAGGACAGCGGGGCATGGCTTCGAGCGGACGTCGCGGCGGCGACCGGGATGCGACAGGCGGCGCTGTGCTCGGGTCTCCGCTGCTGTGCGCGAGCAGTGCGAGGCGTGGGCAGCCGCAAAGCGGGTCGGTGCGTCGCGATGCGGCGCGCGCGGGGCAGAGCGATGGGATGGAGCGAGCAGAGGAGCAGCGAGGCATAGTGAGAGATGCTGGAGTGGAGTGGCGTGTGGTGTGGGCAAGGCGTTGGTGTGTGGTTTTGGAGTGATGGGACGCGAGCTTGCATGCAAGTTGGCCACTAGCTTGGATGCACATGCATGGTGTAGCTGAAGTGACCACTGCGCGCAGAGGAGTGAAGAGTAGGGGACGGCTCGGTTATGGCATTGACGCGATGGCGTAGTTGACGTGCTGTAGGTGAGGCAGATGACTTGAAGAGGTGGGGCAGTGCGGAGGCAGAGCACGAGCTGAGCTCCGTGATAGTGCTGATGTGACGGCGTAGTTGACGCACTGTGCTCGATGAGACCACAGCGGTAGGGACGGGACGGCGGGGCCAAGAGCGTGGCTTGTGAACTTGGGTTGATGGGATGGTTCATGCAGGCTTGAATAAAGGCACGGGTAGGCGAGATTAAAGGCGCGGACCGAGGTAGGTAAAGAAAACATGCGTGCTGTGCCAGTGCACGGGGTGGAAGAAAAGACAATGACGAGACGACTCAGGAGTTGGTGTGTGGATTTGGGCTGATGAGACAACGACGAGACGCGACGAGATAACACAAGCATAGTGTATAGTGTCGTCACGTGGTTTGAGATGACGAGACGACTCAAGCATAGTGCATAGTGTTGGCACAAGGTTCAAGACGACGAGACGACTCAAGCATAGTGCATAGTGTTGGCACAAGGTTCAAGACGACGAGACGACTCAAGCATAGTGCATAGTGTCGTCAGGTCATTCGAGATAATTAATGTGACGAGATGACTCGTGCGGGGCCGAGCGATGTGCCAGCTTATGCGACGGAATAAATGACGGTCACTGGGTAGGTGAAGGTAAAACGCGCTGGACGGCAATTTAACGCGCAAGGATGGAGAAGGGAAAGAAATAGACCAGACCGGAAAATCCAGTTGGTGTGGTCCAGAACAAGAGAGGGATTTTTGAAAAGTTTTGAAAACTTCCGATTTAAGTTTCGATTTTTATTTAAGATTTTTTTAGGGTCGATTTTCAGGGCGTTACAAAAGTCCTGATGAGGAGCTGGGTGAAGTATCTGAGAAGATATTAAAGAAATGTGCTGGTGTACCCTTAGCTATCATTACGATAGCTAGTCTATTGGCTAGCAAAGAGATAAATAAAATGGACTGGTATGAGGTGCACAATTCTATTGGTACTGGTATGGAGAATAGCTTAGACGTAGAGAATATGAGAAAGATTTTGTCATATACCTATTATGATTTGCCATGCCATCTACGGACTTGTTTATTATATTTAAGTGGGTTTCCAGAGGATTTTGAAATTGAAAAAGATCGATTAATACGGTTATGGATAGCTGAAGGTTTTATCCCATATGAAGAAAAAAGGAAGAGCTTATTGAAATAGGAGAGAATTACTTCAATGGGCTCTTAAACAGAAGTATGATCCAGCCAGTGTATGATTTGGATGGTGTTGATATAAGTCGTCTACATGATATGGTTCTTGATCTTATCCGTTGTTTATCAAGTCAAGAAAACTTTTTTACTGTATTGAGCGACACGGAACACACGTCTGCATTGGCTACAGCTCGGAGGTTGTCTCTCCAAAACAGCCTGGTAGATCATGCTAGTACTCAGGGTGCTAGGAGCATGGCACAAGTAAGGTCAGTTGTTGTGTTTTCACTTGGCATTAATAAATTACCTGCCCTTGAGAGCTTCAAAGTTTTGCGTGTATTGGATTTGGAAGGTTGTGATCTAACAGAAAAGGGTTACAGTCTCAAGTTCTTAGGAAGTTTGTTTCTCTTGAGGTATCTAAGCTTAACAAACACATTAATTGGTCAGCTCCCTAAAGAAGTTGAGAAGCTGCGATTTCTTGAAACGTTGGACTTACACTGCACTTGGATTTCTCACTTGTCATTCGATATTTCTCAGCTAAAACATTTATTGTTCCTATGGATTGACAATGTAACTCAAGTACCAAATGGGCTCTGGAGCCTTACGTGCCTAGAAGAGTTGCAATGGTTATGCATTGATGATGAGTTGATAGACAATATTGAAAAGCTGGGCCATCTAACCGAGTTGAGGTCTCTGTGTATTTCCTTACATACAAACAAATGGAATCACAAGCTAGTGGACTCTTTGTCCAAGCTGCGGAAGATTCGGGAACTGTATATCCAAAATAGGATTGAAGGTCAACTCAACGTCGGTGGATTGGATGCATGGGTGGCCCCCTGCTGCCCTGCATCTCCGCTATTTGGGTATACAGTGGGACTGCTGGTTCTCAAGGCTACCGGTTTGGATGAATAATCCATCGCATCTTCCTGACCTCTCAAAGCTGTACATCGCGGTGAGGGAGATTCGGCAGGAGGATCTCGAAGTCCTCGGGAGGCTGCCGGCTCTCCGCTATCTAGATCTGTTGGTGGACCATGTGAGTCTCGGAATCCTGGGGAGATTCGTCTTTGGTGCTGGTTCGTTCTCATGCCTGGTATCCTGCCAGTTAAAGGGGTTTTTAGGGCCAGTGGTGTTTCAGCAAGGGGCGATGCCGAGGGTCACAACGCTTCGATTCGGTTTCTATGGTGGTTTCGACTTGGGCCTGGAGAACCTGCCGTTGCTCCAGAAGATCATTGTTTGGCTCCAATCTGAAGGCGCCAGCGAGGAGGAGGTCGAGGAGGCGCAGGCTGTGGTGAGGAAGGCAGCTGAAATCCATCCCAATAAGCCCGAGCTTTGGATATAGATTGATGAGAAGGTACGCTGACTCAGGCTGTTCTCCTTGCTTAGTTCTCCCATTCCCCCTTTCTTCTAACCTCAGTTTCCTCTTTGTTTCTTTCTCAGATTTTTTTATGGTGAATCATGGACTGACCAAGATGATTGGAGGTGCGCTGGATCTAGTCGTCCTTCCTTTCTTCCCTGATCGTCTCTCTTCTTTTTTTTCCCGTTTCTTCTAACCTTAACTTCCTCTGTTTAGGTCTCATATTCGTTGATGAATCGTGGACTGACGAAGGTGCAGGTGCGTTGGATCTAGTCGTTTTTTTTCCTCTCTCCGTTCTTCTCTCCGTTCACCTTTTTGTAACCATATTTTTTTCTGTCTGCTTCTCGATCCGGTTTAGACTGAAGATAAGATTCCAAGCCAATGTCGATTGCCACATTTGTGAAGATCAAAATGCTCGCCAGGGTACAGTGACAACCAAGAATCAACTGGCCTGATCAACCCAGCGAGTACATGAACCCTGCACCTATGTAGGTAATTTATTAGTATGAATCAAAGATGATGTCTGATTGTACCACAACATTATCTCAATCATTGAAGCCATTAATTCTCGTATGCCTCACTGTCATGCTAAATGGGTTTTGCTTTCTCAGAATAAACAATTTTGCAATGGGTATTCCTGAGTTGAAAGATTTAGAGATGTGCTCCTTGTATAAACTCCTGTGCTGTGAATCCTTTCAGTCCCTCCTAAGATTTGTACTTTGCTGGCTGGTGGGGGCAATAATAACTTTAGTACCAGAGACAATCTGTTTAAACAAATAGATATAGTTGCTGTCAACTGTTTATTAAATTTTACAATGAGAATCAGTCTATTACACATATGTTCTTCAATTGTTGCGCAGAAGAAAAAAAAACTGGTGTGGCAGGATATTGCTGATATTTTTTGTATTCAAATAGATATGATTTTAAATATGTGGCTCACTGGTGTATAAGTGATGACAAAAGTAATGTTTTTAAGCACTTTGACATCTGCCACCCTATGGTGTCAACAGAAGCTTAGAAATTCACTTGTTTTCAGGGGAAATGTGGAGGTCGAATGACTTGCTGTACATGCTGCAAGACTTCAGGATTGAAGCGGAAGGGTCAGTGTATTGAACAGGTGGAGATGAAGTTGACAGGATTGCCGATGATTTACCTGGAGTTCCTGTTGAGTTCAATGGGTCGATCACTTCATGGCCTCAAGAAAATAAATTGGCTGCTATCAGCTTCTGCATTGTATTTGTTGTAGCACCACTTATATAAATCTCCAGTATACTGAACCTTGTTGCAGTAGCATTGTTGGCAATGTTTTCCAAGAACTTGTCCCTCTGAAACAGTGAACAATAGGCACAAAAATGTTTGCCAGGTGTCTTCCATTCGAGTGCACTTTCCGAGGAATTGGTTTCAAGAATATTCTCTTGATTAGTTTCTGCATTGAACTATTGTTCTGCCGTCTGTTCATATGAATCTTCAGAGTCTTGCACTTGGGCTGCAGAAAAATCTGGAGTGTATTATGATGTTGCTTGAACTTTGACAGTATGAGAGATGTCTGCGCATATATATGCAGTCAAAAGTGTGATTTGGATACAGCTACAGGATTGACACATCTGAGATAAATTGTTAACCGGGAAGACAGATAAATTATTTTGGACCTGATTCCAGGAATGTCAAATAACAACGATTTGTATATTAGATGTCCTTGAGGTGAAATGAAAAAACAAAAAACAATATGACACCTTAACTCTCGCAGGAAACCCAATGTTCTTAGCAGGCACGTGCCATGACCACTGGGCGAAAGTGTCAAGTTTAAATCTCTGCTTCAGAAGTGTCAAACTCAACAGTATACTGAGCACGCTATATGCCCAATTTTAGTGGCATGACTAGTTGCAGCCAAGGTTTACATTACCGTTTTGACCAGAAAAAACTGGACGCCACCGAAATCTCCGGTTTTCGGAAAAAAAACGGTCCGGAAACTGAACAAAAATCAAATTCTAAATTTTGAGATCAATAGTCAAAAAAGGATCGGTAAACCAGACTGGAGCTTTGGTTTACCCGAAAACCGGACCGAAATTCAGAAAACCGGTTTGAGAGGAAAATTGCAAAAAAAATGAAAATTTGAAACATTTGGAACAAAGATATGTAACAAAAACTAGATGCAATTTTGTAATGCAGTGGTGAAACAAGAACACAGAAATTCGATTGTTTGCTCGGTCAAAAAAATCGACGAAGGTTTGCAGGTTCAAAAAGAGAAAAAAGAAAAAGGGTTTTTCTTTTTTTTCTCCCATCCTTTTTAACCCAGAAAACTTCCACCATTTTTTTCACCCATCAACAATTGAATTTTTGTGTTTTTCTTCCACCATTGCGCTGCAAATTTCCTCTAGTTTTTTTTACATATTTTTGTTTCAATTTGTCAAAAAAAATTTCAAATTTAAAAACAAAAACCGACGAATCGGGTAAACCGAACCAGTCCGGTTATTTCTAAAACCGATCCGGTTTTACCGTGGTCAGGAAAACCTTGGTTGCAGCACCGCAAGGTTCGGATGCCAACGAAACACGCCCTATTCCTAAGGTTGCAAATAGAGCACCACTTCCCTAGTTATATATAGAACATCTTTCACAAATCATGTTTTTCAAGCACTTATGTGATTTCATGTTTGAGAGGTTTGCAGGTGGCCAGCTCCTAGAATATGAATTGTTGGAAGTGCAACTCTGTTGTATTAACAGAGGATCTTGATTCATGGTACTATAAATTTGGGAAACACTAGAGTCTCTTCCATGGTGCTCAATAAGAAAATCATTGGTCATGCACACATACATACATCATATAATGGATTTGGAAACCATGTTGCAGACATCACAAAGTTTTCTTCTGGCTTTTACTAAGAGACAAACTAAGTACAAGGGATACATAGGGGAGAAGAAACATGGAACTTGAGTAGGTGCTGCTCGAACTCGACGCGGCCAACACGGTTCATGTCGCGCATGCGCCTCACGGTAACGGTGACGCCGTTGCGCATGGCGGCCTTGTACGCCGACCCGAGGGTGCCGTTGCCAAGCACCTCGGCGGACGCCTTCATCAGCTCCGGCAGGCCGAACGGAGCTGCGGGCGGCACGCCTTCATGGCGCCAGGACTCCTCGTAGCGCGACACGACGCCGCGCGGGATCTCGCCTGAGAAGAGGTTGTAGGACATGTCGAACATGTGCAGCGACGCTAGGAGCAATTGCGGCACGGGACCCTCGATCCGGTTGTGCTCGAGGAGGTGCGGCAGGCCGGAGAAGGTCTGCCAGTGTTTCCGATACGGTGTCGGTTAAAAAATTGTGATTTCTTCATTTTTCAGCTCGATCGTTTCGGACAGAGAGAGCCAGAGTGGACATAACACGCGTTCTGTACAATAGTAAGATCCGCTCTTACCATGCATAGGGTGTCAGATAAATGACTCCACCGCTTCTTTTTCATTCAGTATATTAATTATCAGTTTGTTACAGTTGATCATCTCGGGGACCCAGAGAACGAGAGTGGACGACAGTAACACACAAGTTCTCCGCAATGGAGATTAGCGGTTACCTGAGGCTCTTTCGACGGTGCAGTATGCCTGGTTGCGGCGGCGATCAGGGATGGAGATATCGACGGTAACCGGTCGGTTATTGCGATAACCGACCTTACCGGTCCGGTTCGGTTTTCTCGGTATGTCGGTTTTTTATTTTGAATTTGAAATGAATTTGAAAATTTGACAAATTTTGTCCGATTTTCATCGGTTTTGGTCGGTTATCGCGGTTACCGACCGGTAACCGGTCTACCGGTCCGGCTCGGTTGGAACGGTAGCAACGTTAAGGTGAACCTTGGCGGTGATGTCCTCGGCGGAGTTCGTGCTCTTGTTATTCCACTCCACCACGCACTGACGGTCGGATGCACAGGGGCCTGGATGGCTACTACCACTGCCTTGCTGTCGTTCTCGGCATTCTCGCTATCGTACGTATTCACTCCTCTCCCCTCTCCACCACAGCACAGCGTAAGCGGAGCCGACGAGGCGCGAAGCCGTGTGGCGCCGGCCGCTAGCGCGCATGTGGTTCCAGCAGGAGCATGGCAATCGAGATCCGGAGCGGAGCAGGGCAGAAGAACAGAGCAGTCCTCTATGGTCTATCCTGGGACACAGTCCTCTGCAGAACAGAGCAAAGGCAATCGTAAAGCAGAGCAGACGAGCTGCAAGGAAACGAAGCTGAGCGGACAACCACCAGCTCGGCTCCTTCTCGTCGTTTCCCGTCGCCCGATGGGGTCGTTCAATCCTCCTGGAGCTCTGTGCAGCGACCATCACTGCAGGTACACTGAGCAACAGCAAGAGCACGTTCAAAATGCATTGCAACTGCAAATGCAGTCCGCCTCTGTTTGACATCAATGGGTTAACCTTCTACAGTACCCTGCAATCACTCTAGGAAGCGACGGTCGGCTACAACCGCAGGGTCTGCCAGGCAGGAGGAGTCCGGCCACGTGTAACTAACCCAAGGTGCCTCCGTACAAGTGATCGCGTACAGAAGGGAGCTCAAGCAGCGACGTCCGATAAGTACGTACTACGTGCGTAGGCATACCTAACTCGTTCACGCCAGCTGCTGGTTGGTTGCCTGGCTTCAGCCTCCTCTGTTCTGCTTGCAGGTAAGGTAACAACAATGTCAGGAATGACTTTGTAGCAAAACTATCTTTTCTTTGCACGGACCTAAAGAATGGAGCCAAAGCTGCTTGAAATAGATGCCGGCGGTCGCCGCCTGCTGCTCCGGAACGGCCTGCCAGACGTTGAGATTCAGAGATGACCAATGACTTGCCGTCGCGTAGAGAGGAGGGACGCATAACCACATTGTGTACTTGCCGGGTGGCCGCCGCAAACAGGGAAAGCTGATTTAGGCTACGTAGCCGGGCCTTCTCTCTTCGAATCATCAACGAGACCTGGTAAGCGAGGAAGCGCCTTCTTCTCATCTTCTTCATTCGCTGCTTCAGTGTCATTCTAGGAAGGATCTGCATGATGATATTCTCAAGCTCCAAAAAAAAAAAATCAAAACAAGGCCTCCTGCACCAACGATGACTAAACGCGCATGGCACGTCTGCTTTACAGCGTCGTGCAGCTTGGCGCCCGGCCCTACTCTGCTTCAGTCTCAGCAAAACTCCTTTCCTTTGGTTGGGCCAACGAGAACGACCTTCCAGCTCTGCTTCAGAGCATCTCCAGCAGAACACCTAAAGACAAGCCCAAAACTTAAAAACTGTTAAAACAGCAAAAAAAACTGCTCCAGCAGAGTATCCAAATAGATACAGAACTTAAAATTTTTTAGTTTCCACCTAAATTTCTCTCTCTTAGACTCATATTTGTACTTCCATCCACTGAAAACCTAAACTCAACTCTACGCGCGCGAACGACCAACCGCCGCACTCGGACATTTCCCAGCCCGATTCCCCCACCTGCCGGCGCCGAATCCGGCCACACGCCGGCGCGAATCCGGTCACCGGTGCCGCCATCGCTCGGTTCACGCACCGCAACTCCAAATCACGTCGCACCGCAACCAAATCACGCCGCGACGCCATCAAATCTCGCCGACGGGGAGCCGCCTCTCGCCCGCGACAGGTAGCCGCGCCACGCCCGCGCGAGGCCGCGCCTGCGCCGCCCCCAGCACCAGCTCCTACCCCGAGCTCCCGCGAGGAAGGTCGCCCCAAATCCCGGGCCGCCCCAAGCCCTCGCGTTGCCACTAGCCGCGTCGCCACCACCGCCAAGGAAGGCAATGACGGGCGGGGCGATGATGGGCGAGCTGGAGGGGAAGGAGGAGGGCGTGCTGGAGCGGCGCGGGCGTGCTTTAGTCGGCACCATGGAGGTTTGACCGGTGCTTGAAGTTGTTTGGCGAAGTGCAAAGGAAGAAGAAGCCGCGAGTTTGGATAAGGTTGGCGATTTTTGCAGAAAAGACCTCGAGAAAAAGTATAATTAATCACTGTTTTTCTGTGTCTTATACATTTTTATGAAATCCTCCTTGAAGTGAAAAGTATTTTCAGATAGCTTTATAGGTATCCAATTTTAAGTGGTCTGCTGGAACGAAGCACAAAAATTTCTGAAAGTCTTCTCTCTCTTCTATCTAAAATAAGTTTTAGGTTTCCAATTTTAAGTACACTACTGGATTTTAAGTGGTCTGCTGGAGAGAAGCACAAAAATTTCTGAAAGTCTTCTTTCTCTTCTATCTAAAATAAGTTTTAGGTTTTCAATTTTAAGTACACTACTGGAGATGCTCTTACGAGCGGCACGCCATCCTTTCCTTTGGTAGGACCCCCTACCTGACCCTTTGGTGGATAATTGGTGCATAGTGCGTTCGAAGTGGCCAGATTTTTTCACCCGACAACCATCGTTGTGCTTTCCTTCAGCCTTGCCTGCTTTGGATTGAACATACCACACCGTAAGAGTAACAACTACAGCTATAATTTATTTGGCATTATGTTTCTAAAAGTTTGCTAATTAGTGGATTATAAACATCTCTCAGCTTTTTTTTTTTGATGTGCGTAAATTTTTTTTTTGAGCACTTTTGATGTGCGTAAATAAACATCTCTCAGCTGCAACTGCAAGGATGCCAGTTTGATGTGCGTAACCATACCCACAATCTGTTCGTGCCAGTGGCGGAGCTAGGCCCAGCCCACAGGGTGGGCCGAATCCTTTTTGAGCTGCTCAGGGTGGGCCAAAAAAAGGAAATAAAAGCAAAGAAGAAATGAAAAATGACACTCTAGCAGTGCTACAGTGCTCCGATTGAGTCTTGGGCTGGATCTCAGGATGTCCACCCCCTGGCTCCGCCCATGGTTCGTCATGTACCTGGAACAACTGGATATTGTACAGTTACGTTGTTTTCCTAATAGGTTCGGCCTCCTCTGCTTTACATGCAGGTCATCAATTTTGGTGAACCTGTTTACGTATTTTTCTGGTAGAATAGAACAAAATCTTTTGTACTAGGGAACAAAGCCAAGGCGACGGTTGGATTCGATTCGTTTACCTCCATGAGGGAAGTCCAAGAACAGGGGAGGATGCTGGTGCGGCGCAATCGCCTCCTTCTGCGCCTGCTCCCCGCCACGGTCCCTCGCGCCGCCGCGCCCGCTGAAGCTTCCCTGGTCGCCGTGGAGCGGAGCCGGGCTCCTTCGCCTGCGGGCGCAGCGATGGCTCCGTCTCGCTCCGGCTCAGGCAGTCCACGGCGTGGTTGCCCTCGCGCTGCTCCCGGCCGACGTGCACGTGGAGAGGAGTTGGCGCTCGCTTAGAGGAGGCGGCGGCGCGGCTCGCGAAGAGCAGTTAGCGCTCGCGGAGAGGCGGCGGAGGCGTGTGGCGCGGACGCAGGGCCTCGCCGCGGCCACCAGGGTGGTCGCCACTGCCACGAGGATGGGCGGCGCGGTGGTCAATCTTCTCTAGTTCGGATTTCGCCGTCCTGGTCGCCGAGACGCTCTTGCTCCGTCACGCCCTTGCTCGCCGAGACTCTCGGGCGCGAGAACACGTGCGGGCCCATGGGGGGACAGCTCGAGTGCGGTGGCCGCCGAGGACGACGCGTCAGAGGATGCGGGAGAGGGCTCCCGGAACACGGCAGCCGAGTCCGCGTGACGGCCACGGCAGACGTCGCCTTGGCCTCGTCGCCTTGGCCTCCGCCCCGCCTTCGCCGGCTTTCTCTCCACCGCGTCTTCCCGCCCGCACCGCCGCGTCTTTCCCGTCTTCGCGGCGTGGTGGGAGCAGCGTTGTCCCCGCGCTTCAGCCATGGCGGCACGCGTCGTCCCGTGCTCCCGCCTTCGCTGGCCATCGTGCCCGGCACGACAAAGTTCCTCTGCCTGCGCGTCGGCGAGCTCGGCGTGTGCAGGGCGAGCTACGACAGGAGGAGAAGGACGGTGGCAGAGAGGTGTTGGCGTGCGGCACAGCGGACAGATGCCTTCGAGGAGAGCCTCAAATGTCGGCGAGCTCGGCTTGTGCACGGGCGAGCTACGACAGGAGGAGAAGGACGGTGGCAGAGAGGTGTTGGCGTGCAGCACGGCGGACGGATGCCTTCGAGGAGAGCCTCAAATGCAAACTGGATACCGTGTTTGCCTCACCTGTTGGAGTATGATATTGTGATGAGGCATAATCTTTTTGCCTCCTCGGATGCATCACCTGTTGGACAGTCTTAACTTCTAGCAAGAGCAAGAGATTTTTATTCTTTTTTTTCTTGTGAACTAAGTACTGCCTCTATTTTATATTACTTGACACTTTTGACTTCTTGAGATCACGTTTGACCGCTCGTCTTATTTAAAAATTTTATACAAATATAAAAAAAATAAATCATACTTAAAGTATCTCTAATGAAAAAACAAATCATAACAAGATAAATGATATTTGTATAAATTTTTCAAATAAGACGAGCGGTCAAACGTGATTTACAAAAGTCAAAAACGTCAAGTAATTTGAAATGGATAGAACAGTGCTTTATGGCGTGTGACGTGGCCATCGTTGCCTCCACAGGGGGATGCGGTGCCCTGTTACTGTCTCTCTCTTCCATTATTTCCAACCCCTCCTCGTTCTCAATTAAAGGCAGCGAGCACTGAGCTGGGTGGCGGAGTGAACTCCATCCGGCGAGAAGCGGCGCCTCGATCCGTCTACCGGCGACGACTATAGCGAGTCATCGCAGCTGGGTGGCGGAGCGAGCTCCTTCTGGCGACGAGCGGCGCCTCGATCCGGCAACCAGGTGAATTCTTGCTCTCGCGCACCCTTACGCTCTTCCAAATGCTAGCTACTGGCCAGGATATTTTATTTCTATTGTACACATACCTGAGCCAAGCTCCAGCGTTCAACTTCTTCCATTTGCAGTTGCAAGTCACTGTGCACTGCGCTCACGCACGGACCCAACTTTTACTCATTGCAATTTGCAAGTTTTCCGTATCCTTCTCTCCAATTATCGAGAAAAATGTTTTCGGATCCGTTTTTCCCATTATCTAAAAAACTAGCAAGATGGCCCGCGCAATTGCGCGGCTAGATCTAGTATATATTTATTATGATGTCAATTATCTTCTATTAGAGATTGCAGACTCAGATTTCATTGTTGATTAGTTCTGAGCTTATTTATAACCACAGAATTTAGGATGGTGCACATGATTTGCTATGAACATTTGTGTAATGTAGTTTCGTAGTGGAAACGTACCAACAGTTTAAATTTGACTTTTTCACGAATGCAACAACATTCAATTTGAAAATAACTTGATTCATCTAAGATTTGGTACCATCCAATTGCTAGCCATTGAATACAATTATACAACTATAACTAATATTTATTTGTAATGTGTTTTACTAAAATAATCATAGGTCATTTTTTTATCTCCTGAAAATTTTAATTTATGGTTTTTGACAGAAAAAATATGAAGCCATGACTTACACTACTTTTCTTTAATAATATTGGGGAGTTAAACTAATGCAAAATTGGAAAAATTACTAAAGTCAATAATTCCTTAATAGGATATAGTATGAATAAAAACTTAAAATTTTAATTATAGTGAGAACAAAATAAGTTCTTTAGTGAAAGGAGGATATCTACATTATTTGATACGTTTGTTGAAATCAACACTTTTGTCGTTGCTTCTTCTCAGATTTGAGGTGCTACCACTGGAATGCCTTCTGCGTCGCCACAACTTGAATTTTTTATCCATTGTGTTCGCTGCATGGTGAATGCTCAATGTAGAAGATAACGGGATGATATACATAATTGTTTAGTGTTAAAAGTGGCTAATATCCATGCCTATACCTTGTGTTATCATCAATACTGCCCTTATCATATTAGAAGATATGAGCACAGTTATAAATGGGTATACCTCTCGTACCTTCATTTTTTATGAGCATTTTAGTTCAATACTATTTTTCAAAGGTTTATCTGCTCACTGCCCGCTACTTCACTTCTGTTCTTTTGTGGTAGAAGTGCTACCTGACGCGCTCATAGTTTTTTTTTTTTTTTTTTTTTTTTGAGGAAAACACGCTCATAGGTGTGTATAGATATTTCACCAATGCCGGACTACAGGAAGAAAGACATGCCTCCAGGCCAGATTTTCGTGGCCAACGTGCTGTGACTGTGGAGGCTGAATTGAAGATCAGTGCCTCCTTGGGATCCCATCGCCACAGCATAAGCATATGCTTATCTTCCTCTCCTCTCCTTTCATGTCAGGCAGTCCAATTTTTTCCCCTTATCACCTCTGTATGTATCACAAATACAGCAAGCTGTGTACGCTGCCTCTAGAAAATATTCCATGTGGCCTTTGGATTAGCTACGTATCATACTCCACAGCCCCACTGAATGCATCTTTCATGCTAGCATCCCTACTCCCTATGCTCGCTCCATGACATGCACCTGGCACAACAACATCACATCTGCAAGGTCATCTCTCTTTATGCACGACCTGTGGTTGCCTCCCTATAGATCATATAGCCTAGTGACAAAACAACCTTTCCAAGTGTACAACCTATACCTTCCTGAGCTGTACATGAATAAAGAGATGAAATCTGTCGTGCTGAGTTTAGCTTTTCTCCTTTGCTTCACATTAATGCTGTTTTATCATGCCATGTCAAGCTCAATCCGCAAGTGCCTCGAGCATTTGAGCTGTCATCGCCGAGCAGTCGAGCACGCTACTTCAACCGCTAGGTTCCTGCCGTATATATATTGAGGGAACATCACCTCAATATATACATGGTTCATGCGACATCACCTCTTTGCTCCAGCTCTTGGTCGTTCTTTTCATGAACCATGGGATGAACTCATCATCATCAACGTACGCCATCGTTGCCGCCATGCTTTTGAGAGAAGCCTCCTTGCGGCATCCAGATACATCCACGTCGTGTGCGCTCAGCTTGCTGCCCTACAGCTCCAGGATATCCCTAAGCTACCGGCAGTGGTACTGTGGTGCTGTTCATGGTGCCCATATACGTCATCACGCTCGCTCTCATTATCTCCCCGAGTTGCTTGCGATCATCAAAGTCCACCTTTGCGGGGGACCTCAGAGGCGGCCGCAGATGAGCACCGGCGGCGGCGGCAGAAGGCCGGTTAGGAGTAGATGAGGGCGGTGGCAGCGAGCTGGTTTGCATGACGGATTTAGGTGATAGTTGCCGGCAAGGGTGGTGGCTCCGGCCGGTGCAAGGGACGCTATGGCGAGAGGACGCAAGATGCGATCTGTGGCCTCACGTAGAAGAAACATCGGTTTGGGAAGAGACCTTTTTATATACTTTATTTATCCTAATAGAACTCTGTTGTATTACCTTTTTTTTCTATTGTGAACATTGATATACACTTTGTTTCCTAGTACGGAAGCTGGATGCTTTGTTTAATCTTGGCCGTTGTATCTTCATAAAATCTAACGGTTGACATCTTTGTTTTTTTCTGATTAACGTGGTAATTTCGTGGCCTTGAGAGCGAACGTGGTGGCTCCTTTGGACCTTCAAATACTAAGATAATAGATGTTTCGGATCCGTGGGCGAGGTGCCTTGCTCTCATCGTCGATCTAACTCATTCTCCACATACGAAGGTGGCATAAGAGAGGCGATGGAGCTTCTTCTCCACCATCACACCACCTGACGCGATAGCTGCTCACGCTCTCAACTCAAATCCAAGCGCAAACCTGCAGCCATAAGGCACAAGCCATGGAGTTCGCGACTGGAGCATTCGGCACCCTCCTCCCCAAGCTCGCCCAGCTGCTCGAGG
This sequence comes from Eragrostis nindensis, assembly GCA_012490785.1. Classification (NCBI taxonomy): domain Eukaryota; kingdom Viridiplantae; phylum Streptophyta; class Magnoliopsida; order Poales; family Poaceae; genus Eragrostis; species Eragrostis nindensis. Next base: position 555,967 of record JAAXCT010000368.1, read on the forward strand.
GTGAGTACAAGCTGCAGAAGAATGTGAGGAAGAATATCGAGTCCCTGAAGAGAGAGCTCGAGTTCACGAACGCCGCCCTCCGCAACGTCGGCGAGGTGCCACCAGAGGAGCTCAAAGAGGTTGTCAGGTTGTGGGCCCAAGATGCTAGGGAGCTGTCCTACGACATGGACGACGTCATCGACACCTTCCTGGTTCATGTTGAGGGTCCTGACCCTCCCAGCAGAAGGCGCTCCAAAAGGTTCATTCAGAAGATGAAAAGTATGCTTGCCATAGGCAAGCGCCATCAGATCGGCGAACAGATGGAAGAGATCAAGAAGCGCGTCATGGATGTGGCTGCACGCCGTGACAGGTTAGATGGGAACACCTCAGATCAATTTGCATCTCATTTTTTATTGTCTGCAATTTGTTTCTTCTATAATTAATTCTCTCTTGTTAGTCTGGTTCTGGACTGTTGTGTTTTCCCTCGAACAGGTACAAGGATGATATTGACAGTGTTAATCATGTGACAACGTTGGACCCTCGCATAACAGCTCTGTATACCAAGGCGACTCAACTCGTCGGCATTGATGAGGCAAGGGAAGAACTGATCATGAAGTTAACAAAGGGAGATGACTTGTCAACCCAACAACAAAGGATAGTCTCTATTGTTGGATTTGGAGGACTAGGCAAGACTACACTTGCCAAAGCAGTGTATGACAAGCTCAGAGTACAGTTTGAATGTGCTGCTTTTGTCACAGTTTCTCGGAATCCTGACTTGAAGAAATTTCTCAAAAACATGCTATATGAACTTGACAAACAGAAGTACGGAGATATTCATAACAGGTCACTCGATGTAAATCACCTCATCGATCTTGCCCGGGAGTTCCTTAATAAAAAGAGGTATGCATCATATACAACAACATTCACCTATACGATTTTCAATAATGTGAAAGTGGTTTACTACATATGCCACTTGTTATTTTCAATTGTTATTGTAAAACGTGATAACATAAATTCTTCCTCCAAATAATGTTGGTCTTTACTTCCCTGATCATACTCAGTAAAATATTTCTAAGACGACTATAACATATACATAGCCCACTATATATAGTTTTCGACACATTTATCTTCCGTCCTTTGTTTCTAGAATTTTGAACTTGCAACTCCAACCTTTATATGTGCAGGTGCAAAAATGTGCTTTATTTCACTAATAGTTTGCAATTAAAACTAATCATATGCGATGACATATACTCCAGACATATACTTCCTCTGTCCCAGAATATAGCTAGCTTTAGGTTTGCCTTAAATCAAACATTATGAACTTTGACCATTACTAGTAATGAATTCATAAAGATTATCAACATAAAAATGATATAACTAGACTAAACATAAAACTAGCTATCTTAAGTGTGACTATTACATTGTCAATTTCTATCTTAATGTGTTTGGCATTGGTTTATTACTCGCTAGTTTAGTGCATGTACGTACGTTGCAATAAAAATGAAGTGAAGAGTTCGAAGAATAGTCTATTATTTTGTATCACCTTAACTTTACAATATACCTTAGTAATTCAGAATTTAAGTATATTGGTACATTTTATAAATAAACTTTACATTGTATAATACAAATGTAGACAATAATAATATGTAATATTTATTCATTCATAAAAGGAAGTTAATGTTTAAACTGAAGTATAATTGATGCATGTGCCTAATAGACGACGAATATGTAAACGTTTCTTATTATACTTATTATACTAAGTATGGTACCAGTGACAGTTAGTAATTTACACAAGTGAGATTGGAACTTATTATACTCTCGATATAACAACATTGCTTTTGTGTTATTATATATGCAGGTATTTCATTATTATTGATGACATATGGGATATTCCTAATTGGGATATAATAAATATGCTTTGCCTGATGATGGTTCTGGATGTAGAATTATCACCACAACTCGTAATATCACAGTCGCTAAACATGTTGGAGATGTTTACAAGATGAAAGCCCTGTCTGAAGACAACTCAAAATTACTGATGCATACAAGAATATTTAGCAATGAAGACCTTGAAAAATGTCGTGATGAAGATCTAGATGAAGTGTGTAATAAAATATTAAGGAAATGTGCTGGTGTGCCTTTAGCTATCATTACTATTGCTAGTCTACTAGCTAGTAAAGGGAGAAACAAAATAGACTGGTATGAGGTGTACAATTCTATTGGTAGTGGTATGGAGAAGAGCCTAGATGCGGAGAATATGAGAAAGATTTTGTCATATAGCTATTATGACATGCCACCCCATCTAAGAACTTGCTTATTATATTTAAGCATGTTTCCTGAAGATTTTAATATCAGAAAAGGTCGACTAATACGATTATGGGGAGCTGAAGGTTTTATCCGATATGAAGACAAAAGGAAGAGCTTATTTGAAATTGGAGAGATTTATTTCAATGAGCTCATAAACAGAAGTATGATCCAACCAGTGTATGATAATCTTCTTTTTGACATAAGTTATTGTCGTCTACATGATATGGTTCTTGATCTTGTCCGCTCTTTATCAAGTGAAGAAAACTTTGTTACGCTACTAAGTGACACGGACCACGCATCTACATTGGCAAAAGCTCGGAGGTTGTCTCTCCAAAACAGCGAGGCTGATCATGCTAGCACTTGGGGTACTAGGAGCATGCCACAAGTAAGATCACTAGTTGTCTTTTCATATGCTATTAATCAAATACCTGCACTTCAGAGCTTCAAAGTTTTGCGTGTATTGGATTTGGAAGGTTGTGATCTTTCACAAGGTTACAGTCTCAAATACTTGGGGAGTTTATTTCACTTGAGGTATCTGAACCTTAGCAACACAAGGATTGATCAGCTGCCTAAAGAAGTTGAGAACCTTCAATTTCTTGAAATATTGGACATACGAAAAAATAATATTTCTCACTTGCAGTTGAATATTGCTCAGTTTAAACATTTGTTGTGCCTATTGGTTGACTTCGAAACAATAGTGTCAAATGGGATTTGGAGCCTCAAGTCTCTAGAAGAGGTGTCATGGTTACGCATGGATGATGAGTTGATGGACCATATCGAAGAGCTGGGCCTCCTAACCGAGCTGAGGGTGCTGCGTATGGGCTTGCACACTGATAAATGGAACAACAAAATGGTGGAGTCCCTATCCAAGCTGCGGAAAATCCAGACCCTGTGTATCTATGATGGTGGTCAACGCAACGTCGGTGGATTGGACACCTGGGTCGCCCCTGGTCATCTCCGCCACTTGTATACGCGAGACGGCTGTTGGTTGTCAAGGCTACCGGCTTGGATGAATAATCCCTCGCATCTTGTGGACCTCTGCGAGCTATCCATCGCCGTGAGGGAGCTTCAGGAGAAGGATCTCAACGTCCTCGGGAGGCTGCCGGCTCTCACCTATCTAGATCTATTGGTGGACCATGAGAGTCTCGGAATCCGGGGGAGATTCGTCGTTGGTGCTGGTTCGTTCCCATGCCTGATAAGATGCATGTTGACGGGATTCGTAGTGCCAGTGGTGTTTCAGCAAGGGGCGATGCCGAGGCTCACAATCCTTGTCTTCGATTTCCATGTACCGGAGGTGAGGGAAACTGCCGGCAGCGATGGTGGTTTCGAATTGGGCCTCCAGAACCTGCCGTCACTCCAGAATGTCTTTGTTGACTTCCAATCTGGAGGTGCCAGCGAGGAAGAGGTCGCGGAGGCGAAGGCTGCGGTGAGGAAGGCAGCTGAAATCCATCCCAATAAGCCCAAGCTTAAGATCTATTGAAAAAAAGGTGCGCTTACTCAGTCTGTTCTTCCTTGCTTCTCCCATTCCCCCATTCTTCTAGCCTCAGTTTCCTCTTTGTTTGTTTCTTTCTCAGATTTTTTATAATGAGTCATTAGGGGTGTTCATTCACGGGTTCGTCAACCCGGAACAGAAACCGGCGGGTGAGAAATGACCTACGGGTACTGTTCATCCTGTTCAATTACTGTTCACCCGCAAGTCTCCGGCGAGCAGCCGGGTTCGCTGCCGGGTTTTCCGACCCTGCGATGAACACCCCTATAAGTCATGGACTGACGAAGATGATTTTTTTTATAGTGAATCATGGACTGGACGACTCGCCGCCGGCCACGTTCAGGGCCACCATCTCGGCGGCTCTGCTGTTCCGCTCATCCTGCCGCAGCATGAGCACCATGGCGCCGGTGTCCAGCAGGATCGCCGGCGCGCCGCGCTGGCCTTAGTTCCGAGCAAACGCGCGCAGACTCGCGTAGCGCTTGTACCTGTGGTTCTTCGTCGGCGCGGTGTGGTGTGGCTCATCGATACCGGATCACTCGCGGACCCGGAGGATGGGACCGTGGCGGCAGTGATGGGTGCGCTGGTGCTACGTCGCGCGCGGACCCGGAGGATGCGCGAGCGTCCCTGTGCCATGGCGCCAGCTGCCATTCTCGTAGGGCGCGCTGTGCCTCAGTCGCGGCTGTGGCGGCGTTGGTGGACAGCAGTGCCGATGCCAACGTTTTCGCCGAGGAGTGCGCGATATAGTGTCAACTGCTGCTCTTCTTTACGTTTTGTATAGGAGTGGAGTACAACATTCCAACACAGCTGGGCTGTTCAAGAGTTTCGGAGCTGAGCGTAGCAAAACCGAGTTTTAGACTTGGGCGTAGCACAAGAGAGTTTCAGAGTTGAGTGTAGCACAACTTTAGGATGTGTCAGGATTGTAAACGGGGTTTAATTAAAGCAAGATTACCTCAATTTCTACTCAAGTTTCCCAAGCTTTGATCAGTTGGTTAACTTGTTCTTTTACTTTGAAGTTACTGATTTTAATTTGTATGCTTATACATAAGGGATGAGCGATATCATAAAAGAGAGTTCTTGTTCATTTGAAGAAAAAAGCATTTGCTCACACTACAATGTAACACAAATTCGCTGCAATGGTGATCCACGCTTGTACATGCGGATTTCTTCGATGGTGCATTGGGTGACCTCGCCGCGCTATGCCACTCCACCACGCAGTGACGCACCACGCTGTGCCTCAGTCGCGGCTGCGGCAGCGTTGACGACCGCATGTTGTCATGTGGTTGGGTTCACCATTGCAGCAGAGCAAGCGACAAAAAGGGAGGGAGGGGGCAAAACAGAACATGGCTTAGCTACATGATGTCCTCAAAACAGAGTGCCGCAACCGCGCCGCGCAGGAGAGCGGTCCGAACTGCTGGAGAATTTCCAGCTCTTCGGCTTCGTGTTCCTGGCGTTTGTCGAGTACGTGCTCGGATGCTACGCCATCGCCAAGGCGAGGCACGGGCACCCGGACCTGAAGACGATGCACGTCGACACGCTGGAGAGCCGTGTGGCGATGCCAGCGTTCGCGCCGAGGTGTGCGCGATGTAGTGTCCACCTTATGCTCTTCTTTGCGTTTGGTATAGGAGTGGAGTAGATGTTCAGACACGGCTGGGCTGTTCAAGAGTTTTTGGAGTTGAGCGTAGCAAAACCGAGTATCAGACTTGAGCGTAGCACGAGAGAGTTTCTGAGATAACTTTAGGATGTGTCACAATTGTACACTGGGTTAATTACATTACTAAAATCACCTCAGATTATTACTCCAACTTGCCAAGCTTTGATCAGTATACTTGTGTTGTAACATTGAGCCGACGCGGTGACGCCGTTGCGCATGGCGGCCCTGTGCGCCTACCCCAGCGTGCCGTTACGGGGCGATGTCGTCGCGCATGAGCACGAACTCGCCGGAGCATGATTGCCGCGCACGCGCCGGGGTCGCTCCCCGGAGCGGCGCAGAGGCCGAGGTTCCCGGCGAACGCGGACTGCGCACGGCCAAGGAGTTGTACCAAAGGTACAGTGGCTGCGCACCACGGCGACGCTCGGCGGCAGCAGACCAGACCAGAGAACGCGTTGTGCTTTGAGGCCTGGGAGCTTGGCCGTCGCGGCGAGGTCGAACGTGCCGGACGCTTGTGATGTATCGGTGAAGCATGTGGTGAGCTTAGAAGAATCTGGTCATCGTTTCGTTTTTGTTGTATGCCAGAAGCTCGATGAATTGCCTATGCGAATTCAGACGGAATATGTATGGCATCGTTTCGTTTGAACTGTGCTAATCAGACTTCTCACTGCCTGTGTGTAGAATCTTTTCTTGTTGTAGCCGAATCAAAAAGAGGTTACACGCCCAACTGCTTTGCATTTGTTTGCTGGGCCCCAAGTTTTTTTTTTTCGAAAGATCCGGAACATTGCCGGCATATATATTCATAAGAAGAAGTAGAGTTTGTTACACGAATTGTGTAGCGATGCGGACCTATTTAGGAGCATGGGCTAAATAGGCCTAAAACCCTAGGAGATTACTCGCTCAATGGTGGTTCGACTAAGGCAGACAAATGCTTGGCGCCTGCCGTTCCCCAGAACCTGGCGTCGTCTTTTATTTCGGTGATCAGACGACCCAAATCCTTCTCTTGACGCTGGAACACACGGTCATTTCGTTGGCACCATATATGCCAGATAACCAGGATGATCAGAGACCGTAACCCCTTATGTCTTGCGTTGGCCGATGCAGGCGCAAGTGCATCAAACCAGGTGCCGATGGACATGTGAGTGTCCCATGTTGATGGCTTGAGCTCTTCACACCGCACCCAGTCTGCAACCTCGGCCCAAATCTGCTGTGTGATTGGGCATTCTCCAAAAAGATGCAGTGCAGTTTAAAGATTCCGGAAACAAAATTGACAGAAATATTCATTTGGCCACTGTCGCTGCTGCAGTCTATCTGCCGACCATACTCTGTTTTGAGCCAAGAGCCAAAGGAAGAATTTGCATTTGGATGGCGCCCACACTCTCCATACCTTGGCCGGGAAAGAAGATACTGTACCTCCCTCGAACTGCATCAAATACGCCGATCTCGCTGTGAACTTTCCGGAAGCGGTTAGAGCCCAAACAATCTCATCTTCTGCCTCATTCTGATGGTTGAACTGTTGTTCATCGACCATGGGCCATAACTGAAAATACTGGTGGTAAAGCGGCGCTGTCATATTCCGCACAATGTCTCTGATCCATTTCTCATCTTGCAACGCATCAGCAACTGTTCTATTTTTTCTGCGACTATGACGGTAGAGCTCCGGGAACCGTGATCTCGGGCTTGCACCATTCAGCCAACTGGAAGTCCAAAATTTAGCTTTTTGTCCATTGTTCACCGTGACACGCGTTGCCGCTTCAAAAAGCAATCGATCAGTTTCATCAACCGGCAACTCCATTCCATTCCATGGTTTGGCAGGTTCCGTCCATTGGAACCATAGCCATCGCAGCCGTAAGGCTCTGCTAAACAGATCCAAGTTCAAAATTCCCAGCCCTCCTCGCTCGATCGGCTGCTGCACTCTGGCCCAACTCACCTTACACTTACCCCCCTGCAGCGCCTGATTACCAGCCCAAAGAAACTTGCGCCGTGCTTTATCAACAGCTCTAGAAGATACTCCCACGAGACAGAGTCAAATGCTTTGGAGATGTCAAGTTTGAGTAGCAATGCAGGTGTCTTGGTTCTCTGATATGCTCTAGCCAGATTCCGAACATAAAGGAAATTGTCCTGTATGCATCTACGTTTGACGAAAGCACTTTGAGGTTGAGAAATGAGTTTATCAATGCTGCTTGACAACCTGAGAGAAAGCACTTTGGTGGCCAGTTTGCAAACGAATGAACAAGACTGATGGGCCGAAAATCCTTGGGTGACTCGGCAACTTCTGTTTTTGGTAGCAGAGAAACTGATGCGCCATTTAATCTGTGGAGAGGTCCTGCATTGAGGTCATGTAAACATTGGAACGCAGCCATCACATCAGCCTTAATGATGTCCCAGCAACTCTTGTAAAAGAGGCCTGTAAAACCGTCAGGCCCAGGTGCTTTTTCAGATGGCATTTGCATAAGAGCATCATGTATCTCCTTCTCTGTGAATGGAGCATCCAAATTTGCAGCATCTATACGTGGCAGGTCAAGCTGATCCCAGTTGAAACTGCATTGGCGTGGCACCTTTTTGCCGATGATGTTGATAACGGAAATAGTCACGCAATTGATTGATGTATTGATGGGTAACAAAGGGTTACACATATATAGACCCGGTCGGGATACCGCTCATCGTTGATTTATAGAACATGATCAAGAGAGGGATCCGACGACCATGGTCGCGCGACACGCGCAGGAGGCGCGATTAGCGCAGCCCTAAAGGCGCGCAGAACGCACGGGCCAGCTAGGGCCGGCGTACAAGCCCAAACACAAATGAACATAATTAGTGTCTAACACCCCCCCGCAGTCTGATCGTCGGCACAGCGGACGTTCAGGCTGGAGCGAAACTCCGTAAACACAGTAGTAGGCAAACCTTTGGTGAACACATCAGCAAACTGCGAGGTAGTAGGAACATGCAGAACGCGGACGTCTCCAATGGCAACCCGTTCCCGGACGAAGTGAAGGTCGATCTCAATATGTTTGGTGCGTTGATGCTGCACTGGGTTGGTGGAGAGATATACGGCGCTGACATTGTCGCAATAGACAAGAGTGGCACGACGCAGAGGACAATGGAGCTCCAAGAGTAACTGGCGCAACCAAGTAGCTTCGGCAACGCCGTTGGCAACAGCACCATACTCAGCTTCGGCACTCGATCTGGAGACAGTGTTCTGCCGTTTTGACGACCAAGAGACAAGACTAGCACCAAGGAAAACTGCGTAACCGGAGGTAGACTTACGAGTGTCCGGACAACCTGCCCAATCAGCATCAGTGTAGACTACCATCTCCGAAGCAGAGGTCCGAGGAATGAACAGCCCGTGATCAACCGTGCCCTGAAGGTAGCGAAGGATGCGCTTCACCGAATTAAGATGAGGCTCACGAGGATCATGCATATGCAAGCAAACCTGCTGAACGGCATATGAGATGTCTGGACGTGTGAAGGTCAAGTACTGTAAAGCACCGGCAAGACTTCGGAAAGCAGTAGGATCCGCTACAGGAGGGCCGGCATTAGAAGAAACCTTGGGCGACGTGTCAACTGGGGTGGAAACCAGCTTGCAATCCGACATGCCAGCACGCTCCAGAATGTCCAAAGTATACTGCCGTTGTGAGAGGAACAAGCCACCAGACTACCGCTGTACCGAGATGCCGAGAAAATGATGCAATTCACCCAGATCTTTCATGGAAAATTCCTGTTGAAGAGCACCAATAGTACGACGAAGTAACGGCAGTGAAGAAGCCGTGAGAACTATGTCATCCACATAGAGAAGCAGATAAACTGTGTCAGTCCCGCGACGGTAAATGAACAGCGAAGTGTCAGCCTTGGCCTCAACAAAACCCAGAGTGAGAAGATAGGAGGCGAAACGACTATACCACGCGCGAGGAGCCTGCTTCAATCCATATAAAGACTTGTTCAAGCGGCAAACATGATCCGGAAAGGAGGGGTTAACAAAACCTGTAGGCTGGGAGCGGTAGACTGTCTCGGACAAGGTGCCATGGAGGAAAGCATTCTTCACGTCGAGCTGGTGAATCGGCCAGGACTGGGAGCAGGCCAAGGTGAGAACGGTGCGCACAGTCGCCGGTTTGACAACCGGGCTGAACGTCTCATCGTAGTCAACTCCAGGTCGCTGTGTGAAGCCTCGAAGAACCCAGCGAGCTTTATAGCGGTCAAGGGTGCCGTCCGCATGAAACTTGTGCTTGAAAATCCACTTTCCAGTGACGACATTGGCCCGGCCCGGGCGTGGCACTAGGTCCCAAGTGTCGTTGGAGATGAGGGCGCTACTCTTCCTCCATGGCGCGCCGCCAATTGGGGTCGGCAAGCGCACTGCGGTATGTCTTCGGGATGGCCGAAAGAGTAGTGGCCTGCAGGAGAACACGCGGTTGACGAAAGCCGTGCTTGCCGCGGGTCGCCATGCCGTGCGTGTTGGACACGGGAGCGATGGGCACCGCCCCGGCCGGAAGTGGGCGAGGCGGCGATGGTGGAGCTGGCGCGACCGGGGCAGCAGGTCGCCGAACGTAGACGCGGCCGAAACGCCCGCCAGGTGGGGCGGGTGACGAGGCCGCAGGGGCGGCCGCGGGCGAGGCGACGAGTGGTGCCGCGTGTGGCGCGACGGGCGTGGCCGCGCGTGGCGCGACGGGCGAGGCGCCGAACGGTGCCGCGCGTGGCGCGGTGGGCGTGGCTGCCGCGCGTGGCGCGACGGGCGAGGCGACGAACGGTGCCGCGCGTGGCGCGGGCGTGGCCGCGCGTGGCGCGACGGGCGAGGCGACGAACGGTGCCGCGCGTGGCGCGACGGGTGGGGCTGGTGACTCGTCGTAGGCCGCGCGTGGCGCGGAAGGAGTCGACGCCAGAGGGAGCAGCACTCGTGGCGACGAGGGCTCAGCTGCGGGAGATATAGCCGCGGGCAGCGAGCGCATCGTCGCTCTGCGAGGTGGAGTTGGCGCCAAACCTGCAGAAGTAACAGGAGCTAAACACAGCTCATCATTAGTTAGAAAATCATGCTCATCCGGTGGAGGTGATGGCCGGAGACCGGAAAAGGGAAAGGAAGTCTCATCAAAGACATGGCGTGAGATGATGACCCGATTTGAGGAGAGATCAAGGCAGCGATACCCTTGTGATCCGGGGAGTACCCAAGGAAAACACAGAGAGTGGATCGTGGAGCGAGTTTATGGGGAGCCGTGGCAGATAAGTTAGGGTAGCAGGCACAGCCGAAAACACGCAAGTGCGAGTAGATGGGGTGCACGCCGAGGAGAGCGAAGTGGGGCGTGGCAAGCTGCAGGGTTTTGGTGGGTAGGCGATTGATGACATGTGTGGCGGTGTGGAGGGCGTCGGCCCAGTAGCATGGCGGCATGGATGCTTGAATAAGCAAGGTGCGGACAGCATTGTTGATGGTGCGAATGATGCGCTCGGCCTTGCCGTTCTGAGGCGACGTGTAGGGGCACGACATGCGGAGAGTGGCTCCTTTGGTGAGGAAGAAAGTGCGGGAAGATGAGTTGTCAAACTCCCGTCCATTGTCGCACTGGACACTCTAGATGGTGCACCCAAACTGCGTATTCACATACGAGAAGAAGTTAGCTAGTGTGGAAAAAGTCTCGGACTTGAGTCGTAAAGGGAAGGTCCAGATGTAGTGCGAACAATCATCAAGGATCACTAAGTAATATTTGAAACCCGATACACTAACAACTGGGGATGTCCACAAGTCACAATGAATCAAGTCGAAATTTTTAGTGCACGAGAGGTGGAACTAGCAAACGGTAAACGTATGTGACGACCGAGTTGACATGCATGACAAATATGGTCTCGAGGAGCCTTATTACATGAAATAGCCGAAACGCTAGCAAGCCTAGAAAAAGCCTCGCGGCCAGGGTGACCGAGACGACGATGCCACAAGGAGGGAGACGCCGCAGCAAGGAGCGCACATGACGAGGAGGTAGGAGCCGGTAACGCCAAGGTGTAGAGGGGTCCGGAGCTATTGCAGCGAAGGAGGACGACCCTGGACTGAAGATCCTTCACAGAGAGGCCAAATGGATCAAATTCAATAGAACAAAGATTGTCAGTGGTGAACTGTCTAACAGAAATGAGACTCTTAATGATATCAGGTGCAACAAGAATATTATTAAGAGAAAAATTTCCTGGTAAAGTGAGGTAGCCAGTGCCTGTGACAGGTAAGGTAGAGCCATTGCCGACAATGATAGATGAAGGAATGTGAGGATGAGGTGGCAAGGAAGGGATCATGTTACCGGCGTTGTTTGTCATGTGAGATGAGGCCCCCGAGTCGACGACCCACTCCTGGGTGTTGGGCGGTGTGAGGGTGGCGGTGCTGAAAGCTGCTGCTAGGGCGTGGGGATCCCAGGGCGTCCATGCAAGGTTCGCTGCGGCCTGCTACTGCTGCTGTTGGGCGGGCACCATCGTGCCCGGGACCTGCTGCTGTAAGCAGGGCGCCGGGGGAAGCTGCTGTTGCAGCGGGGGCATCTGCATCATCCCAAGTGGCGCATATGGTGGCGCGACAGGGAATGAGGCAGGAGCCACGCCCGGGAAGAAGAGCGGCGGGGGCGCCGCCATCATGGCGTGGTGCGGCGGCTGTTGCTGAGGGGCGCCGGGGCGAGGAGCGCGGGGCGGCGGAGCACCGGGAGGGGCGGGCCACATGCGGATGGTGCCCGTCCACGGGTCGTAGATGGAGGGCCACCGGCGTTGGGGTTGCGCCCGCCGCGACGGCGGCGTCGTCCGCCCCCGTTGGGCGCCCCGCCACCGGTAGGTGGACCGAGCCACCCGTGGTGGGGCGGTAGGGCGCGCCACTGGAGGGGGGCGAGGGTGGTGGCGGCGCAGTCTTGGCGTTGCTCGGAGAGGCAGCGACGAGGGCAGTGCAGGGCGCCGCGGCGCGCGGCATGTTGATCTCGGCCAGTTCCAGGTCAGCACGGACTTCGCGGAACGGCGGGAACGGCTTCTGGCGGGTGATGAGGGCAGCCATGAACTGGAACTTATCGTTCAGCCCGCGTAGCACGTTCAGAACGAGGGTGCGGTCGTGGACAGGCCCACCGAGATCGCCTAGGGCATCGGCGAAGCCCTTCATCTTGCGGCAGTAGTCGGGGACGGAGAGGTCACCCTGCACGAAGTTGCGAAACTCCGCGTCGAGGTGGAGAGCGCGCGTCTCGCGGTTGCCGAGGAATTGTTGCTCGATGCCGAGCCACGCGGTACGTGAGGTGGTGCCGCCGCGGTCGTGGACGATCTCCATGAGCTCAGTCGTGATGCAGTTGAAGAGCCAGGAGAGCACAACGCAGTCCATGCGGTGCCAAGCTGGGACGTCTGGGTGTGTCTCGTCGGAGGTGACATGGTCCGTCAGCGCGTAGCGGCCGAGCGTGAGAAGGAAGTAGTCGCGCCACTTGTTGTAGTGGGGCGAGGAGAGGTCGAGGACGATGGGGACGAGGGCCTTGATGTTCTGCACGGAGGCCACCTGTGCATGAAGGGAGGCGACGGTGGCGGCTTCGTAGTACTCGGCGTCGTTCTTGACGGGAGGTTGAAGGCGAGCGCGGGCTGCGGCCGCGTCACGTTCGAGGGCAGCAGCAGCGGCACGTTCGCGCTCGAGGGCCTCGGCGGCGGTGCGGACGCGTGCCTGGGCGTCGGCCGCTGCACGGAGGAGGTTGGCGTCGGCCTCCCGGGCACGCTGCGCCTCGGCGGCGCGCGCGCGCTCCGCATCAGCGCGGGCCTTCGCATCGGCCTCGGCGGCGGCCTGTCGATCCCGGGAGATGGCCGCGGCGCGATCGGCGACGGCGGCAGCGCGCTCCTGGGGAGAGAGGCCGTCCTGCTGGAGGACGTCGTTGGCAGTGGCGGGCGCGGTGGTGAAGGCGGCGGCCGCGGGAGCGGCGGCAGGGTCGGCCATGTGGTAGGGTTAGGGTTTAGCGGAAGCGATGAGTCCCAAGATGGATTAGGTCTCGTGATACCATGATAACGGAAATAGTCACGCAATTGATTGATGTATTGATGGGTAACAAAGGGTTACACATATATAGACCCGGTCGGGATACCGCTCATCGTTGATTTATAGAACATGATCAAGAGAGGGATCCGACGACCATGGTTGCGTGACACGCGCAGGAGGCGCGATTAGCGCAGCCCTAAAGGCGCGCAGAACGCACGGGCCAGCTAGGGCCGGCGTACAAGCCCAAAACACAAATGAACATAATTAGTGTCTAACAGATGTTGTTGAAATGGTTGTATATTTCAGCTTCTTTGTCACCATGTGCCCAAGCATAAGTGCCATCAGCTTTCTTGAGGCATGAGATGGCATTCTTCCGGCGCCTTGCATTGGCTTTGAGATGAAAGAAACGAGTGCAAGCATCGCCCTCTTTTAACCAGATTAGCCGGGAACATTGTCTTTTTCTAGATCTCTCAATGGCAGCCAGCCGAGTACACGCACCTTTAGATCCTTGTGTAACTGAAGTTCTTCAGGTGATAGTGCACGCTCTTCTTGTGCCATGTCTAGCCGCATGATTACCTCCTGACATATGTGTAGTTGCATCTTGGTCTCACTGAATAAACGCTTGCTCCACTGTTGCAGTGCTGTTGCAGTGTTTTTCATACGCCAATGTAAAATATTGAGAGCAGATCGGCCTGGTACTGGTGCTTCCCATGCAGTCTTCACCACATCAAGGAACCCAGGAATTTTTGTCCAGAATTTTTTCAAACTTAAAACGAGCCTTTCTCGCTGGCCGGTTCTGCTGGCAGAGGAACAATGGGCAGTGGTCAGAAACTGACGACGAGAGTGCTTGCAAGCACATGTCTGAAAAAGCAATATCCCATTCTTTGTTGCAGAACACCCGATCAAGCCTAACTAAGGTTGGATTTTCTCTTTTATTGCTCCACGTGTACTTCCTGTTCTGCAGTGCCAACTCCATCAATTCACATCTATCCAATGTACGCCGGAAGGAACCCATGAGTCTTCTATTTAAGTTTAGGTTGTTCTTGTCCCGAGCTTCATAGATCAGGTTGAAGTCACCAAGACAAATCCAAGGTGTGTTCTGCTGAGGTACATAAGACAACATTTCCTCCATAAATCTTGGTTTGTCGACATCTTCAGATGGCCCATAAACAGTGGTCAAGGTGAAAGAAGTGTTTGACAAACGGAGAGTAATCTGCATTGTCAACGCAAACTCCTTTAACACAAGTCCTGATGCTTCCACATAGTTGTCATCCCAGGCAAGGATGATTCCCCCTCTTGTTTCTTGAGCTGGCAGATAGGAAAAATTACACAAACGGGGACCCAAAAATTCATTTGCAAGACGACTGTCAATAACATCCAGTTTCAAGGACAAAACAGGGGCAAATGTTAATGAAATGCTGGCCTTTAATGCAGCTATAAGCAATCTGAGACTTAATGAAATCCCTCTTCGAGGACAAAAATTTACCTGGTCAAACAAGCAAGTGAATCCACTTCTTGAGAGACTCGACTGGTTCTTCACTTCAGCAAATTGGGCCATTCAATATCCAGGCACTATAGCGAAAACAATTGCCAGGGACACATCAGATCATGTACCAAGTGTTATTTCAATCACTACATCAGTTCCGAGACCTAAAGTTTTCAGATTTGAAAACTACTGGCTTGAACATGAGCAATTTCAAGATGTCTTCCAACATGCATGGTCTCTACCAGTGCCACATCAAGATAGAGCTAAATGTGTAGTGGCTAAATTAAAAAATTCAAGGAGAGTTTTCAGATCCTGGCACTCTCAATTACCTAGTCTTGCAACTACCATTTCAAATTCAAAACAGGTGCTTGTCTTCCTAGATATTATTGAAGAGTCAAGAGATCTTACAATCGAAGAATGGAACTTTAGAGAAATTTTACAGTTGCACCTTGAATCCATGCTGAAGCAGCAAAACATTTACTGGAGGCAGAGAGGCACAATTAAATGGGTCAAGTTTGGAGATGAACCAACTAGTTTTTTTCATGCAAATGCCTCTATAAAACACAATAGAAACTTGATTGCTTCTTTAAAAGATGCAGAAGGTAATATTCATACAGATCATGAAGCAAAGGCAAATTTGTTATGGGAATCCTATAAAGAAAGGATTGGGACATCTGAATTTCTGCAAATGCATTTTGATCTGAGCACTCTTCTAACAGAGGCAGATAATCTGGACTGGCTGGAAGTACCTTTCACACAGGAGGAAATAGACAAAGTTATCTCAAACCTTCCTTCAAATAAGTCACCAGGTCCTGATGGCTTCAATGGAGACTTCCTCAAAAAGTGCTGGACTACAGTGGCACCTGATTTTTATGCTTTATGTGAGGCTTTTTACAATGGGAATATTTGTCTGCAGAGTATAAATGGGTCTTATATTACTCTTGTGCCTAAAAAGGATGACCCAATGAGTGTGAATGACTTCAGGCCGATCTCTTTATTAAATTCTTGCATCAAGTTAATTACAAAACTGCTAGCAGGCAGATTGCAATTTGTGAGCTTATTCATAGAAATCAATATGGTTTTATCAAAACTTGATCTATTCAGGACTGTCTAGCATGGGCTTTTGAGTATCTTTATCTTTGCCATAAATCAAAGAAAGAAATAGTTATTTTGAAGCTGGACTTTGAGAAGGCTTTTGATAAACTTGAACATCAGGCCCTCATAGATATTCTACGCCATAAGGGGTTTGGTGATAGATGGACCTCATGGATTCGAGGTATCCTTGGTACTGGTACTTCTTCTATCCTACTAAATGGTGTTCCTGGCAAGACGATCCATTGCAAAAGAGGGGTGCGTCAAGGTGATCCTCTTTCTCCGCTGCTCTTTGTTTTGGCAGCTGATCTGTTACAGTCAATTCTTAACAAGGCTAAAAATCAAGGCATACTGACATTGTCTATTCCAAGAGCTGGAGCAGATTTTCCCGTTGTGCAGTACGCTGATGATACTTTAGTTATAATGGAAGCGTGTCCTAGACAATTGTTTGTCCTCAAAGCTCTGTTAAATACTTTTGCTACTTCCACTGGACTTAAAGTGAATTATGCGAAGTCAATGATGATACCAATAAATGTCAGCCCAGAGAAAATGGAAATTTTGGCGGGTACGTTCAATTGTCAGGAAGCATCCCTACCTTTTACCTACCTCGGGCTACCGCTAGGCACTTCAAAACCTAAAGTTGAAGAGCTTTTGCCTATGGTTCAAAAGATTGAGAGAAGGCTCACCTCCACAACAATCTTTCTGTCTCAAGGTGGTAAGCTGGAGATGGTTAACTCAGTGCTGACATCTATGCCAACATTTATAATGTGCATGCTGAAGTTATATCCAACAGTGGTTAAGCAAATAGATAAATATCTTAAACATTGTATCTGGAGAGGGTCAGATATCAATGCCAAAAAACCACCACTTGCTGCATGGAACTTGGTAACAAGGCCTAAGAGAGAAGGAGGACTAGGGGTTATTAAAATCTCAGTGCATAATGATGCTCTACTAATGAAGTTTCTGCATAAATTTTATAATAGAGCACCTTTGCCTTGGGTTGAGCTGGTTTGGGAAAATTATTATGCAAATGGTAAATTACCAGATCACAGGAAGAAGGGTTCTTTTTGGTGGAAAGATATTTTAAAGCTCCTACCATGTTTAAAGGTATTTCGACTGCCACTGTTATAGATGGAAGATCTATTTCTTTTTGGGATGACTTATGGTTAGGAAGGGTGCCCAAACAAAGTTTTCAGGAACTTTACTCTTTCACCACCAAGCAACAGATAAATTTGCAGGATGTTGCCAACCTAGAACAACTACATCAGATCTTCCAGTTACCCTTGTCAGAAGAAGCATATTTACAATATCAACAACTAGAAGCTGCAATGCAACGGGTCAATTTTAATCAGCATCATAATCATGATTTATGGACTTATATCTGGGGCTCAGCATTTTATACAAGTTCAAATGCTTACAAGCAGCTCATGGGGCATGTTGAGGTACCACAGCCAATTAAATGGATTTGGAAATCTTCCTGTCAAATGACACACAAGATATTCTGCTGGTTACTTTTGAATGATAAATTAAATACCAGAGGAAGGTTGAGAAGGAGAAAACATGGCGCTTGACTCTTATACCTGTGATCTTTGTATTCTACAGAGGAAGAAACTCTTAGACACTTATTCATGAAATGCAATTTTGCAAAGGCGTGTTGGGACTCAATTGGTTTGCACATTCCGGGTGCAGCGACACCTATGGTAACATTCAAGAGATTAAAAAGACAACTAAATGTCCCTTTTTATATGGAAATCATCATTCTCATTGCCTGGAGTATCTGGACAACAAGAAATGATTGGATTTTTAACAACAAAGACCCAACAGTTGAGGGGTGCAGACAATCTTTCAAGAAGGAAATGCAGATGCTAGTTCATCGAGCAAAGCGACGTTATCTCCCGGAGTTAATTCAATGGACAGACAATATTTAGTTGCTCTTGTACTTTTGTTTCTGCTTTCGATTTTCTTTCCTCCTTGAAACAGTGTACTTTTTTGGTTCCTTGATTTTATTTAATATATAATCAGTAGGGGTGCGAACCCCTCCTGTTTCCTCAAAAAAAAAAAACATCCAGTTTCGTTTCTTGCAGACACACAATTGCCGGACTAGCAGCTTGCAACATGGTCAGCACAGCTTCACGTCGAGCGGGCATGTTGAGACCCCTGACGTTCCAATTAAGGATGGTTAGATCTTCACTCATTGGGAAACTGGATTGGCAACAGGCAATCTCGGACAGTTTGCACACACTGACTGAATTGCACAGGATGAATGAAAAACATAAAAAAAAAAAAAAAAAAAAAAAACTCGACCTGCGGGGGGTAAGACAGCCCCCGGGCATTGCTTTAAGAAGAAGACCTTCTCACGCAGGTCGAGAAAACCCCCGAACCCCCGCCCCATCCATACAAAGCGGCACCGTAGCCCATGTGAGACGACCAACGACCCGGACCGGGCCTTAGACCTGTGCTTTGGTTGTGGGACAGACGAGGGGATTTTTTTTTTTTTTCCACAAATTGTGCAGTACCCAGGGATTGAACCCTGGGCGGGAGCTCCCCAGCCAAATGCCTTTGCCAGTTGCACCGTGAGTCCCTTTGCTTAAAAAAAAAAAAAAAAAAAAAAAAAACAACATGACTAACATGACACCACCAAACACTGACAGGGAAGAGAGGCAGACCACCAATAGCCGCAACATCCTGCCCCATCTCGAGACTGCTAGAAGCTCCACACAAACTGAGAACACAGCAACACATCGACCGGCTATCACTCGGCCATCAAGCCACCACCTGACTCTAACTGAACTGAGTTGTGATAACATTGGGAAACTGTTCGTAACAACCAAACTGCTGCAGGGTAGCAGTCAGGCCGCTTCCACAGCAGCAGCCTCTCCCTCCGCCATCATCGCAGCTGTAGCCGCCATGATCTCTTGGTTCTCCAGGTGAGCAGCCCTCCTGATCGCTGCCATGGCCTTCTTGTGCAGCGGCTTCTTGTAGGTTGTGTGGTACTTCTGCAGCGCTTCATCTCCAATGGGCTCATCCGCACCGGCAAGATCCAGCTGCCGGATCAGACGGTGTGTGGCCCGTTGCGCAACGGGAACCACTGACTTGAGTTTCGCCTGTCGAGTGCTGCGACGCGTAGGTTCCGCCGAGACCGCGCGCACGCGAGACGGGTGTGCGACGCGCGCCGGTTCAGGCAAAGCGCTTGGCGGCAAGTCCGGGAAGACATGGTCCAGAAACTCATGGGCCGTCTCTCCCGCTGGGCCGCCATCCGACAGGAGGTCCATATCGTTGACACGGGTAGTCAAGCCGTCCACATCTGCTGGGCCGGCCTCGAGCTGCACACCCGGCCCAAAGAGATGCAAAGGCTGAAGCTCGTTTGAACCGAGCTGTTCCCGAGATCCGGCACTAGGGGCGGAGCTACTTAGTGAGTTGTGGGTGCGGCCGCACCCACGACCAAAACAAATTCTAGTGATGTTCATCTTATTTTCACCTCTTACGCACCCACATAACACATAATCATGCACCCACAAAGCTAAAAACTGAAGATCAAGCAGTCCATGATGATGTCTTGCACCCCCCCTTCTCTTGAACTCTAGCTCCGCCACTGTCCGGCACCATCCCATGCCGGGCCCGAGTGACCTGGTTGCCAGTCCTTGGAGACTGGGATGTTGGTGGGGGACGCAGGCCATGCTGGTCTGCCTGCTCTTCTGCAGCAAAAAGCAACTGTTTCTCCACACACCTCAAAGCAGCGCAGGCCACCTCGTGAAGCATCGGGTCATGCTCCGCCCGGAAATAGAAGCTGTCGACTGCGGGGGTGTTGTTGCAGAGGTTGGCGAGGTAGTCCATCAACGGATCCGGGTGGGAGCTCGGTGGTGGGGGCGCTCCTGTCGCCACCGTCAGGTCCTGGAGCGGCATGGGCGTGGGTGGACCATGGCGCTCCCCCTCCGAGACCGCAGGTGCACCGATCGTTGCACCACGCACCTGGGGGCGCGAGCCAGACCCAGAACGGCACACCGAGAGCGAGATCGCGATCGATCGCACTGGCGCGAGCGTAGGCGCGCAGGGGAGCGAGCGAGCGGCGGCGCTCCCAATCCTCTGTTGCCCTAGGTATCACCTCGCGACGCCTGCCATCGTGCGCCGGCGACCGGACGGCATGCGCATTCCCCAGAGTAGCAGTCCCGCCCTCGACCACCGCATGATCGCAGGGCGGTAGGCAGGCGAACGTGTGCGGGTAGCGGCTGGATTGTTGAAGCTGACGCGGCATGTCATCCGCCGGGCAGCCCATGACCGAAGGATGTGACCTCCCAACCACGGCGGCCACCGTGACGGCCATCATCATGGTCATCCGGGTCCCTGTCCCGACGGTCCTGACCAGCCGTTGGCGGGCGACAAGAGTAGTCCTCACAGGCCCGCCGCATCGGTGCTCGGCCGTCCAGCCCACCACGGTGCCAAACGAACTCGTGGTAGTCAGGAACAGGGGGACCGGAGCTAGAGGAGCCGGAGGAAGGCAGCCCACTGACCCCGGACTGCGGCGGCGGAGTGCGTGGCGGCTTCCAGTTCTGGTAATCTTGAAGATGGATGAGCACCTCCGGAAGTCACCAGTCGGCGGGGCGGCGGCGCAACCTAATCAGGCGAAGGTTGCCCATGGCGCCACGGCACAAGACCGGCCCCCTCCTGGAAGAAAGTAGCCACCGTGGAACGTGGAAGGAGGTGGGGGTCGGGGTTCCACATCCAAGCATAGCAACTGAAGATGTCGTGATTGTCCTGAGCGAAGGTGGCATTTCCCACCTGTCGAAGAGGCACACGTCACCGAGGAGCTGGCGCGAAAGCCCTCCTCGTTCCAAGCATGGAGAGGAAGGCGCTCGATGCAGATCTTGACCCGGTACCACCATGTGTGGGGGTCGGTCATGTCTCCTCTTCAAGGCTGGATGTCGAGCCTCGTGCCAGCAACGTCGATGTAGCTGCGACGAACCGCGAGCTCGGGACTGGTTGGGGGGGGTCGAAGAACGCGAAGAAGTCCTGTGGCTGATGACGCGTAGTGCGGATGTGGGAGATCGGGATCCTCAGCTGGCAATGCAGCGCCTGCGACACCTCTTCCGGTCTTGGCTTGCAGCCCTGACCCTGGCCGGCGCGGATCGAGAGCACAATGCCCTGGCGCCGGAGTTTCTCCGTCTCCACGATCATCGCGGGGAGGAGACGACCGCGGCCTGACCCTGCGCCGGGCCGCTGGTGCGGCCTACCGGCCACATACTCCTGCTCGCGCTCCATCGCAGGCTGAACCGGGACGGCGCGGATCGGAG